>JAPDNY010000003.1:17150131-17325131 GCA_029375565.1 Gekko gecko | reverse complement strand
TGTATTGTAATTTTTGCTACAGTGATTCTTGTTAGCCTCAGGAATCCTTCCTGGTTCTTTTTAATAAGCTGCTTCAGCATTCTAAAAAAGATTTACTTTCATTTTCAGTGGTACAATTACAAGGTGAATCGCTTTTTAATCTGCTGCTTTGAGCCTCTTAGGTGTTTATTAATGTACTTTAATTTATATTTTTATGGTATTAATCTTACGTATCAATTTTTTCCCTGTAAGCCACTTTGACTGAGTACTTGTAGAATGACAAGGTACAAAGTCAGGCAATCAATCAATCAATCAGTCAAACAGCTCATGTGTGACATGACCAAAAGTAATACTTTTTTAAATGTATGAGCTTCCATACATATTAAGGTCTTTTTGTAGGTCCCAGGAAGTTAGTGTAGTGTAGGGGTTAAGAGTTTCAGACTAGTATCTGGAAAACTCCAGGTTTGAATCCCCACTGTGGAAACTTGCTGGGTGACCTTGGGCCACTCACACTCTCTCAGCCTACCCTACCTCACTAGGTTGTTGTGTGAATAAAATGGAGAAGAGGGGGGAAGGTAAGCTGTTTTGCGTTCCCATTGGGGGGAAAGGTGAGGTTAAAATGAATCAAATAAATAAATAGAATGGAAGCTGGAAGGAGTAGGATTATTTCCACCCCCCCATAGACTTTGGCAGGGGTCTTTTCGTAGAAAAACAGCTGCAGGAGCTCATTAGCATATGGTATGCTAATGAGCTATTAGGCTATTAGCATATGCCATGCCCCCTGACATCACCGGAAGTGATGTCAGAAGGGGAAGCAAAAGGGGGGGAGGCATCTTCAAAAGCCTCCCCTTCCCTTCCCTTCCCCAGCTGGTCTGGGTGTGGGAGCTAAGAGAGAAGGCGTTTAAAGTTTAAACTCCTTCTCATGAGAGTTGGGCCACAGAAGGAGGAAAGAGAGAGAGTAGAGAGAAGGAAAGAAGGAAGGAAAGAGGGAAAGAAAGAGAAGGAAAGGAGGAGGGGAAGAAAGAGAGGGAAGAAGGAGGGAAACAGGGAAAGGAGGAAAAAAGAGAAGAGAAGAAGGTGGGAAAGAAAGAAAGAAAGAGAGAAGAGAAGAAGGAGGGAAACAGGAAAAAGAGAGAAGAAAAGGAGGGAATGAAAGAAAATTGGCGGCAATTTGGCCCCATTATATCCCATGGGCCACTGAAGTTAATGATGAAAACATAGGGTATATTCTGGGGGCTGGAGGGGAGGGGGTTTGAGGCTCCAAACTCACAGGATAGCTGATGGAGCCTCTCCCCAAGATACCCACCAAGTTTCAAGAACATTGGACCAGGGGGTCCAATTCTATGGGTCCCCAAACAGGTTGCCCCTATTCCTTCCATTGTTCTCTATGGTGGGAAAAAAGTTACAGGTCTGTCAAGTGAGAGCAGTGCCATGTCTTTGAAAATTGATGTTTCAAAATTATACCATTTCTCAAGGTATTCAATGCAACTTGAGAGTGTTTGGTCTGCTTCTTTTTGGAATTTTGCCCTTTGATATCCAGAGATGTTGACCAGAACAGCTGAAGCAGATCTTCCATAAAACTGGTTCTCTCTCCTCCCCTTAAGTTTGTCACGAAGGTCATCCAGGATTCGGTGGAGTTCAACGCAGCTAACATTGGCACTTTCCAGTTTTTTCACAATGGGACTGAATAATGCCATCAAATTGTGTAGGAAGTACATATAACACAGAGGAAGAGATGACTCCTCTTCTGGACTGAATCCTTCCCACACAATTTTTTCACAGTCTTTTTCCCCACATGACAGGAAGTATGCCCTCAGTGCAGGCCAGCACTGAAGAACCCGTTCAACAGCAGGCATAAGTGACAACCACCGTGTTGGACTATGCCGAATCAGATCTTTATATTCTATGTCAACAAACTCAAAGAAGGACTTCAGGGAGTCTGTGCTTTTGGCTGAGCATGAGAACTCACTGTATATTTGCATGACGAAGACTTCTACATTAAAACTCAGTTCTCTCTTCCCCGTTTTAAGGCAATTGTGAAGAACATGGCATTTGCAGCCCACATCTATCAGCTGCTTGTTAAGCTGCTTAAGTTTTTGGAACACTGACTTGTGTTTCCCAAAATTAACTGCAGCGTTGTCAGCAGCATAAGAAGACACTCTATCCAAACTGAGACCATTGTCCTTTAGCACACTGCAGAGCTGTGCTGCAATCGCCTCACTGGTCTCCTCGTTGTCATTATAGAAATCAAGCAATCCTTCTTTAATTCCCTCCGTTATAGAAAAGTAACGAACAGTCACAGGAAAGAATTTCCTATTTCCCTTGTTGGAGGCATCACATCCTATTGAGAAAAAGTGTGCAGCGTCCAGATCCTCCAGCAACAATTCCAATGATTTGGGTGCCCAAAAGTTCTCCACAATGCTGGTGGCTTTTGTCCGTCCACAAGACATCTTTTTTGCTATGCCAGAATCAGGCAACATTCTTGGCAGCAGTTTATTTGTGCAGTCTTGACTTGCGTAACTATGATGGTGCATTACACTGTGATACACTTCTATCACTTCAGCAGCAGTAACCTGATTCGCTTCCGAGGAATCTGGTTGTTCAAAGAAGGTTCTCAGTAGTGGTGTCTGTCTATACTGCTTCTCCTCCACTTTGTGCTTCATACCTTTTGCATGATTTATGAGGGCACCTTTCCCCTCATAACGCACAGATATTGTCCGGCGGCACCAAACACATTCTGCTGCTTCTATGTCTTTTTTACGAAGCCAGCTTTTGAATTGACTTTCTCTCAGCCATTCCTCTTTAAAAACTGAAAGGTATTTTTTCTTTTTTGCCTCACTACTGCCTGATGGACCTTCTCTACTGCCTGATGGACCTTCTCTACTGCCTGATGGACCTCCCTCACTTGCCATGACTTCTGATGGGATCCAAACCCTGAGTACCAAAACAGGGGGAAGGGGAAATCAGCAATCACAGATAGCCTCTCATTCCTTATAGGTGGAGCTCACATATACAATGTATGGCTGCAAGAGTTGGACTATAAGGAAGGCCGAGCGCCGAAGAATAGATTCTTTTGAACTATGGTGCTGGAGAAGACTCTTGAGGGTCCCTTGGACTGCAAGGAGATCAAATCAGTCAATCCTAAAAGAAATCAACCCTGATTGTTCCCTGGAAGGACAGATCCTGAAGCTGAAGCTCAAATACTTTGGCCACCAAATGAGAAGGGAGCATTCACTGGAGAAGACCCTGATGCTGGGAAAGATTGAAGATCAAAGAAGAAGGGGACGGCAAAGGATGAGATGGTTAGACAGTGTCATCGATGCAACGAACATGAAATTGAGCACACTTCAGCGGACAGCGGAAGACAGGAGGGCCTGACATAATCTGGTCCATGGGGTCGCAAAGAGTCGGAATCGACTGTGCGACTGAACAACAACACCACATATACAGATGATATTTACTTGAAGTATATTTTACATTTCTCTCCAATGGGGACCCAAAGGGGCTTACATAATTTTCTCTTCCTCTATTCCATCCTCACAATAACCACCCTGAGAAGTGGGTTAGGCTGAGAGTGTCTAGCTGACCCAAGGTTGCCTAGCAGCTTTCCATGACACAGTAGGGATTTGAAACTGGGTCTCCCAGATGCTAGTCTGGCACTCCAACATCTTAATATTTTCAGGTATTTGTCCATAAATCACAAATGAACCATGTTTCCCTCTACCTCACTTTTACCCATACTCACAGGTTTCTTTAGCATGGAAGCTTGCTAGATAATATCACTTAATTCACAACAAATCTGGGCTTCCCCCTTAAGCACTGGTAGCCATCCCCAATCTGGTAAGACTCAGTCACTGCTCAGTCACACACAAATTGCAAGCCTCAGTAGCTCTATCAGAGCTCAGGTAACTCTGTAGCCAAGTATATCAGTTGCATTCCCTTTGCCACAGAAAAGAATTTGCTACTCTTTATGCTTCAGGAACCTGGCAATTTGGAAGCTTGAGATAATCACACTAGAGCAGGTACTACAATTGATCTTAGCCATAAGGCCAAGAAGTGCTCCTCTATGTCTACCAACTGGGTGGGGAAGAGTACATAACTAAAGGTTTGCATATATCACCCTTACCCAAAACCCTAACCAGGGACTCTAGTTACCATCATGTAATGGAATAGCCTTGGGGTTGCCAGGCACTCCCTGACCAGCGGAGGGTGTGGGGGAATTAGGCTTGCCAGCCAGGAGACGTTGGGGTTGAAGCCTAGGAAGGACAGGGACCTCAGTGGAGTACAACACCCTAGTGTTCACCCTCCAAAGCATTAATTTTCTCCAGTGGAATTGACTTCTGTAGTCCGGGGATGAGCTGTAATCTCTGGAGATACCCAGGTCCCAACTGGAGGCTGACATCCCTAGCAAAGCATCATACCAGCAACTACCTCCTTAAAATCATTTCTCCGAAATGAACTTACTTGGAAGCCTGAGGCAACTCTAACTTTCAGGTTCAGCTTCTTTCTATGTAGGTTTTATATATATGTAATGGCACCACTTGTGCCAAAGCTGTCAAAATAAGCAAAAAAACCTGTTGGTGGTGTGTGTTTCAAGTGGGCTTCTTGTCAAGTTTCATATCATATCAATACACTGCATCAATTCTTTCCATCATGCAGGGGTCAGGGCCAGGGTATGTGGACTGATATGACCACATTGGGCACTTCTTATGATTTTAAATAAGACTGATTTTGCAAGTTCCCTTAACAGAAACTAGTTACGCTTTGGCTGATACAAGACCCTGAGAAGGTGCTCTTGCTCTGTAAATTTAATGTGTCAGTAGGCCATAAGGGTTCTACTGTGCTAGTTTGTTTTTAAATATGCAAGCCTATGCCTGAGCTACAGGATGTTCCATAAAAGCATTAGACTAATCAAAGTCATCCAAAATCTCACCACCATGAAAGAGAACAAGATCAACTTTGGAACTGCTCTGCTACATGCTACATCCCCAAGAGCTGCATCACACAGGAAAAGTAGCGGGGGGGGAAATCTCCAGAAACTACATCCTTGTCTAAAAATACAACTCTAACTCACCTTCCAAAAGTATTTCTCTCCGAGCTCCTTGGGATATTCTGATTGACCGTACACCACGAGACCAAAAAATGCAAACACTGGAAAAGCAAATGAAGAATGCAGTTTTGCTGTTACTAACATCCTGGCTCCCAGTTTACTCACCAATAGCCACTGCCACAAACTGTGTGGGTATGGCAGGGGGAGATGCAAATAATTTCAGGAACATAGCAACTACAGATCAGTTTGTATCTGAGTACTTAAATCATATGAATCATCAACCATGGTTACATTCAATAATTAGACCAAAGACACTGGTTTTCTTTCTGTCTTTTTTAAAAGCAGGTCAGGTTTTCGCAGAAAACAATCCAGGCCAAAAAATAAAAATAAAACAGAATTGGTTTAAAGCAGCAATAGAGAACTCCAGCAGACTCATTCTACTCAGCTCACATACCAAGTATAAATCATAACTTCAAAACAGTCCATAAAAAAACACAGCACCACAAAATGCAGTGTTAATTTGAAAATACTGCCATCACATTGTGCTTTAATTCTATTGATGCCAATAGAATACTTTATACATACCCACCAATGTTCCCTCTAAGCTGTGGAGTCTTGTGAGCTACTGGTATTAAAGTTGTGAGCAAACGATTTGGTTACTGCATAAATCAGTTTGCTCTAGACCCATCCTTCTGGAGCTAAGACAAAAATGTGTGAGCTGGAGGCTAAAAAAACTGTGAGCTAGCTTGCAGTAACTCAGTTTAGAGGGAACACTGGTACCCATTGCAACTGATTTAAGAAGACATATACAACACACAGGCCGCAGAGACCATCCAATACATATTATTATTATTTTCAGCTGTGATGGAGGCGGAGCGCTACACAGCGTCAGTGCAATACCAAGGGGAAGATGCAATCGTGGTGGTTTGCCCCACTTATTCTCAGTCCCTTCCCCCCTCCCCCAAGGGATATGGGCTGAGGCCCCTTCCAGGCAGCGGTCAGGAGGAGTGGAGAAATGCCCAAGGGAGGAGGGTGAGGTGGGTGAAATGGAGCCCTCCTGGTCGCCGGAGAGGGTTGGAACAAATTAGCTGAGACAGGCTGGTGGCGGCGGCGGCAGAGGGGAAAAGAAGCCACTGTAGTTGGGAGGGATTTAGAAAGGGAAGCCTTACAATGCTGTTCTTTCCTTCCCTGATCTCGGGGAAGGAAAGAAAGGAATTTAAAAATGCCGCCCCCCCCCCGCCGCCACTTCCCTGGGGGCTTGTCTGCAATAGCAGAGAGGCTCAGGGAAGCAAAGGGGTAGGCAGGAACGGCTGGCTGCCCTCGATCTCCCCAGCCTGCGCGCCTTCTTGTGCAGACTGGGGAGATCGAGGAGGAGACATGCAAAGGTGCCTGCTTCCCTTCCTATAGTCCTCTACCTATCCGCAGCCGCGCAGCAGCTGGAAAAGTTTAGAAAAGAAAGCCTTACAATACCTTTCTTTCCCTCCCTGATCTCGGGGAAGGAAAGAAAGGAATTTAAAAATGCCACCGCCCCCCCTTCCCTGGGCGCTTATCTGCAATAGCAGAGAGGCTCAGGAAAGCAAAACGGCTGGCTGCCCTCGATCTCCCCAGCCTACGTGCCTTGGTGTGCTGGCTGGAGAGATCGAGGAGGAGACATGCAAAGGTGCCTGCTTCCCTTCCTATAGTCCTCTACCTATCTGCAGCCGCAGCAGCTGGAAAAGTTTAGAAAAGAAAGCCTTACAATACCTTTCTTTCCCTCCCTGATCTCGGGGAAGGAAAGAAAGGAATTTAAAAATGCCACTGCCCCCCCCCCTTCCCTGGGCGATTATCTGCAATAGCAGAGAGGCTCAGGAAAGCAAAACGGCTGGCTGCCCTCGATCTCCCCAGCCTACGCGCCTTGGTGTGCTGGCTGGAGAGATCGAGGAGGAGACATGCAAAGGTGCCTGCTTCCCTTCCTACAGCCCTCTACCTATCCGCAGCTGCGCAGCAGCTGGAAAAGTTTAGAAAAGAAAGCCTTACAATACCTTTCTTTCCCTCCCTGATCTCGGGGAAGGAAAGAAAGGAATTTAAAAATGCCACCGCCCCCCCTTCCCTGGGCGCTTATCTGCAATAGCAGAGAGGCTCAGGAAAGCAAAACGGCTGGCTGCCCTCGATCTCCCCAGCCTACGCGCCTTGGTGTGCTGGCTGGAGAGATCGAGGAGGAGACATGCAAAGGTGCCTGCTTCCCTTCCTATAGTCCTCTACCTATCTGCAGCCGCAGCAGCTGGAAAAGTTTAGAAAAGAAAGCCTTACAATACCTTTCTTTCCCTCCCTGATCTCGGGGAAGGAAAGAAAGGAATTTAAAAATGCCACTGCCCCCCCCCTTCCCTGGGCGATTATCTGCAATAGCAGAGAGGCTCAGGAAAGCAAAACAGCTGGCTGCCCTCGATCTCCCCAGCCTACGTGCCTTGGTGTGCTGGCTGGAGAGATCGAGGAGGAGACATGCAAAGGTGCCTGCTTCCCTTCCTACAGCCCTCTACCTATCCGCAGCTGCGCAGCAGCTGGAAAAGTTTAGAAAAGAAAGCCTTACAATACCTTTCTTTCCCTCCCTGATCTCGGGGAAGGAAAGAAAGGAATTTAAAAATGCCACTGCCCCCCGCCCCCTTCCCTGGGCGATTATCTGCAATAGCAGAGAGGCTCAGGAAAGCAAAACGGCTGGCTGCCCTCGATCTCCCCAGCCTACGTGCCTTGGTGTGCTGGCTGGAGAGATCGAGGAGGAGACATGCAAAGGTGCCTGCTTCCCTTCCTACAGCCCTCTACCTATCCGCAGCCGCAGCAGCTGGAAAAGTTTAGAAAAGAAAGCCTTACAATACCTTTCTTTCCCTCCCTGATCTCGGGGAAGGAAAGAAAGGAATTTAAAAATGCCACCGCCCCCCCCCTTCCCTGGGCGCTTATCTGCAATAGCAGAGAGGCTCAGGAAAGCAAAACGGCTGGCTGCCCTCGATCTCCCCAGCCTACGCGCCTTGGTGTGCTGGCTGGAGAGATCGAGGAGGAGACATGCAAAGGTGCCTGCTTCCCTTCCTACAGCCCTCTACCTATCCGCAGCTGCGCAGCAGCTGGAAAAGTTTAGAAAAGAAAGCCTTACAATACCTTTCTTTCCCTCCCTGATCTCGGGGAAGGAAAGAAAGGAATTTAAAAATGCCACCGCCCCCCCCCTTCCCTGGGCGCTTATCTGCAATAGCAGAGAGGCTCAGGAAAGCAAAACGGCTGGCTGCCCTCGATCTCCCCAGCCTACGCGCCTTGGTGTGCTGGCTGGAGAGATCGAGGAGGAGACATGCAAAGGTGCCTGCTTCCCTTCCTATAGCCCTCTACCTATCCGCAGCCGCAGCAGCTGGAAAAGTTTAGAAAAGAAAGCCTTACAATACCTTTCTTTCCCTCCCTGATCTCGGGGAAGGAAAGAAAGGAATTTAAAAATGCCACCGCCCCCCCCCTTCCCTGGGCGCTTATCTGCAATAGCAGAGAGGCTCAGGAAAGCAAAACGGCTGGCTGCCCTCGATCTCCCCAGCCTACGTGCCTTGGTGTGCTGGCTGGAGAGATCGAGGAGGAGACATGCAAAGGTGCCTGCTTCCCTTCCTACAGCCCTCTACCTATCCGCAGCTGCGCAGCAGCTGGAAAAGTTTAGAAAAGAAAGCCTTACAATACCTTTCTTTCCCTCCCTGATCTCGGGGAAGGAAAGAAAGGAATTTAAAAATGCCACCGCCCCCCTTCCCTGGGCGCTTATCTGCAATAGCAGAGAGGCTCAGGAAAGCAAAACGGCTGGCTGCCCTCGATCTCCCCAGCCTACGCGCCTTGGTGTGCTGGCTGGAGAGATCGAGGAGGAGACATGCAAAGGTGCCTGCTTCCCTTCCTACAGCCCTCTAGCTATCCGCAGCTGCGCAGCAGCTGGAAAAGTTTAGAAAAGAAAGCCTTACAATACCTTTCTTTCCCTCCCTGATCTCGGGGAAGGAAAGAAAGGAATTTAAAAATGCCACTGCCCCCCCCTTCCCTGGGCGATTATCTGCAATAGCAGAGAGGCTCAGGAAAGCAAAACGGCTGGCTGCCCTCGATCTCCCCAGCCTACGTGCCTTGGTGTGCTGGCTGGAGAGATCGAGGAGGAGACATGCAAAGGTGCCTGCTTCCCTTCCTACAGCCCTCTACCTATCTGCAGCTGCGCAGCAGCTGGAAAAGTTTAGAAAAGAAAGCCTTACAATACCTTTCTTTCCTCCCTGATCTCGGGGAAGGAAAGAAAGGAATTTAAAAATGCCACCGCCCCCCCTTCCCTGGGCGCTTATCTGCAATAGCAGAGAGGCTCAGGAAAGCAAAACGGCTGGCTGCCCTCGATCTCCCCAGCCTACGTGCCTTGGTGTGCTGGCTGGAGAGATCGAGGAGGAGACATGCAAAGGTGCCTGCTTCCCTTCCTACAGCCCTCTACCTATCCGCAGCTGCGCAGCAGCTGGAAAAGTTTAGAAAAGAAAGCCTTACAATATCTTTCTTTCCTTCCCTGATCTTGGGGAAGGAAAGAAAGGAATTTAAAAATGCCACCGCCCCCCCCCTTCCCTGGGCGCTTATCTGCAATAGCAGAGAGGCTCAGGAAAGCAAAACGGCTGGCTGCCCTCGATCTCCCCAGCCTACGCGCCTTGGTGTGCTGGCTGGAGAGATCGAGGAGGAGACATGCAAAGGTGCCTGCTTCCCTTCCTACAGCCCTCTACCTATCCGCAGCTGCGCAGCAGCTGGAAAAGTTTAGAAAAGAAAGCCTTACAATACCTTTCTTTCCCTCCCTGATCTCGGGGAAGGAAAGAAAGGAATTTAAAAATGCCACCGCCCCCCCCCCGCCACCACTTCCACAGGCTCTCCTCTGCAATAGCAGAGAGGCTCAGGGAAGCAACGGGGCAGGCAGGAATGGCTGGCTGCCCTCGATCTCCCCAGCATGTGCACCCCAGCCTGCGCACCTTCATGTGCTGGCTGGGGAGAACCAGGAGGAGACAGGCAAAGTCTCAGGAAAGCAAAGGGGCAAGAATGGCTGGCTGCCTGCAGCGCAACTGTGTAGAGGCAAGGCAAGGGCCTGCCACTCACCCCCAGCAGCCCAAAACTTTAGGGTCCCAATACTTACCCCTGGGAGGGAGCTTCAGGAACCACTGCAGCAAGTAAGGCTTACCCAAAGAGAGAACGGCTGCGCCACAAGGACAAAAACGAAAGTACCAGATGTCCACGCCCACTATGAGAGGAACTGGAAACTGATGCTCTAGCCCTTGTCTCTATGGTTTTCAGAGCCATAGAGACTTGGAGGACTTAAATCCTAGAGCGTCATTTTCCGGCCCCCATTTTTTTCCCCCGGGGCCAAATTTTTGGAAAGCGGGGAAGGGGTAGTTAAAGCGGGGGCTTGGGAAGCCTACTAGTCATGTGTGCCATGAAATTATGTAACAATACTGATTAAGATTTTCCCAGATTCTAGAGAAAGGAGCTTCTGCCTTCATCCCCTCAAGACTTCACTTTATTTTGAGCGCAGTCATCTATATTAATAGATGCTTCCTTTATTACACACGCTTAAGTAGGTTCACTATTCCTTTTTGTTGCCAGTCGGCTTGATGTACCTGAAAGTATAAGTTCAAAGAAGATCTATATTACCTTTAATGCTAGGCCGGCCTCTTCATTTTCAGGATCTGAAAGATGCTCTGATATCCTGCTGGTTTCATTGGACAGATTTTAGATGGGGGTTCCATAGAGAGCGGGGTTTTTTTTTTAACCATCTTTTCAGCACCTTATGCCACATTCCCGGTAGAAAGCCTCAAGAGCACTCTGATACACACAGAAGTGGATTTTCCCAGTTAAAGGGGAGTTTATGCTTAACACGGAGAGCCAGTTTTGTGTAGTGGTTAGGAGCGCAGACTCTAATCTGGGAGAACTGGATTTGATTCCCCACTCCTCCACATGCAGCTGCTGGGTGACCTTGGGTCAGTCACAAGTTCTTTCAGAGCTGTTCTCTCAAGCTGTTCTCAAAAGAGCTCTCTCAGCCCCATCTACCTCACAGCGTGTCTGTTGTGGGGAGGGGAAGGGAAAGCAAAGGAGATTGTAAACTGCTCTGAGACACCTTCGGGTGCCCAATCCAATCTCTCCTCCTCCTCCTCTTTCTGCTCCTCCTTCACAGAAGTAATAGAGAAGCCCTGGCTGGCCAGAGAGTTTTGTACACATGTGAGTCTCAGGGCATTTATCTTTGACTAGCCAGAGTCATTTTACAGCTGCCAAAAAAGCGGGGGGAGGGGGGGAGACAGAGAAGTGCAAATCCCTGTGTTCTGGTAATCTTTTATTTCAAATGTGGGCACCAATTTGAAGGAGCCATGGGGAAGCAACAATAGACATATGGAGCTGGGCAGAATGAAAAGCAATGAACGGTGTCTTGAAAGGTGTCTGTGAGCACCTTGAATGGAATGAGTTAATTGGTTGTAGCCAGCATGGGTTTATCAAGAATAAGTTATGCCAGACCAACCTTTCCTCCTTTTTTGACAGAGTTACTAAAATGGTTGACTCTGGCAATGCTGTGGACATAGTGTATCTAGATTTCAGTAAGGCATTTGACAAAGTTTCTCATGATATCCTTGAGGACAAGCTAGTTAGGTGTGGGCTTGATGGATTCATGGTTGGTTGAAAAATTGTGCCCAACGAGTGCTTGTAAATGGCTCTGTGTCTGTGTGGAGGGAAGTCTCTGAAATAACTCTCCTAAAAAGGAGAGAATTTTATTTTTTTTTATAAGAAAAGGGTAAGGTAGACAGATGGGAAAAGAAAAAAGAGCGGAGTGAGTTTTTTTCTGTTAGTAAAGGTTAGTTTTATTTCTTCCAGTTGTCGGCATCCATCACGGTTGAAAGATCTTCTTTTCAGCTTTACAAAGTCCAAATCAATTCTATTAGTAAAGTTAGTAAAGTCCACTGGGGTTAAATCAAATCTTTTCAGATGTTACACGAACAAATTCTTTTTTAAGTCTCTCCAATTATCATTAAGTCCTTTGAACTTTAATGCCTCCCGTTCTGTCACTTCCTTCCCCCGGGCCGCCGTCTTCTTCAAAAATCCAAATTTTGAGTACTGCTTCCTCCTCTGTGCTGGCATGTCTCTTCAGAAATTTTTTAATCCATCTTCTTTCGCTTCTTTTTTCTTGTTGTTTCTGGCAGTCATTTCTCGTTGGCTCCATTAACACTCGGGTTGAAATTAGATCTCCATTACTTGCTAAGCTCAACACCCCTTTCTACTGGCAGAGTATATCCTTTTTTTGAAGGCGGAGTAGGCTTTGAGAGCCTTGTCCGCCTCTTCTTTTTATTTATTCGCTCCACTGCCAGATAGAGGTGTCAAGACTTTCGTCAAAATAAATCTGAGATCTTCTTTCCCTTCTTCATCCATAGCTTGGAACTTTAACATCGATACATTTTCTGCCATCAACCTTGTTAATTCCAAATATTTGTTTTTATAGTCTGACTATGAGAACAATTTCCATTTTAAAAGCGTTTCATTGATATTTTAGATTAACTCCAGCAGGTGGCGCAGTATCTCAGTCTCTTGTTGATTGACAGCTAGTTCTGGGGGGGGTTGACTGGAGCGGAAGTCCCTCCTCTCTTCTCTTCCGTTCTAAGCAGGATTTTCCCCAGCGTCGACATTTTGTTTTTTATTTACTTTTTCAAAGTTCGTGCCACATCCCCCAGAAAGCAACTAAAGCCGCAATCTTCTGTAAAACCCCAACGGTACTTTCACCAACATTTTTTCTTGTTACCCCCCCTTCGCGTTTCCTTTAAAAATTCGCTTCTTTGAAGAGGGTGGAAGCTCCTCCCTCCTCCCATACGCTTATCCGCTTGCGGGGGGGTTTTAATTTACGCTTCAAAATAGATCTTCAACTCACGATTAGATGCCGTATCTTCTTTTCATGGTAATTCATCCACTTTTCCTCACTCCTGGAAGTCGGCAGGGCTGCTAAGTCCCATTCGGGACGCACTACGCGGCGGGGCCGATTGGGGCGGGGAGAAAGCCTCAATTTCCCGGCAGTTTGCCGGCAAAGAGGCTACTCCCCTATGCGCCCCTGGTTCGGAGCCTTTGACTAAGGCTCACTAGGGTCTTTCGCAAACGCGAAGACCCCCCCATTCCGCGTGTGGGCTGACCGCCTCCGGGAGCGTCCCGAGAAGCGGCCGCCATTCGCAGCACCGAAACCGAAAAACGTGTGGAGGGAAGTCTCGAGTGGAGTGCCACAGGGCTTGGTCCTGGGCCCAGTGTTGTTCAATGTTTTTATAAATGACCTGGAGGAGGACATAGAGGGGATGCTTATCAGATTTGCAGATGACACAAAGCTGGGTGGGATTGCTAATTCTGAAGAAGACAGAGTCAGGATTCAAAATGATCTAGATAGGCTGGAACAGTGGGCTGAGGCAAATGAAATGAAATTCAATAGAGATAAGTACAAAGTCCTACACCTAGGCACAAAAAATCAAAGGGACAGATATAGAATGGGAGGGACTTGGCTTGACAGCAGCTCACGTGAAAGGGATCTAGGTGTTCTGGTTGATCACAAGCTAAACACGAGCCTGCAGTGCAATGTGGCTGTGAAGAAAGCTAATGCAATCTTAGGATGCATTAACAGAAGCATTGTGTCCAGATCATGGGAGGTGGTAGTTCTGCTCTATTCTGCTATGGTCAGGCCTTACCTGGAGTATTGTGTCCAGTTTTGGGTACCACACTTTAGGAAGGATATTGACAAGCTCGAGTGTGTCCAGAAGAGGGCAACCAGGATGGTGAGAAGGTTTGAATCCAAGTCTTATGAGGAAAGGCTGAAAGAGTTGGGTATGTTTAGCCTGGGAAAGAGAAGACTTAGAGGGGACATGATTGCAGTCTTCAAGTATTTGAAGGGCTGTCATATAAAAGATGGAAGAGATTTCTTCTCTCTTGCTCCGGATTGCAAGACTAGATCTAATGGGTGGAAATTACAAGGGAGTCGTTACCGGTTAGATATCAGGAGAAACTTCCTAACTGTAAGAGTGGCTGACCAGTGGAACAGTCTGCCTCGGGAGGTGGTGGATGCTCCTTCCCTGCAAGTTTTCAAACGGAGGCTGGACAACCATCTTTTGGGTATGCTGTAGGTATGTAGAACTATCTTTTGGCTATGCTCCTGCAGAGTGAAGGGGGTTGGACTATATGGCCTGCAAGGTCCTTTCCAACTCTAACATTCTATGATTCTATGAACAAAGAAGCCACGTGGTGTCAGAAGTGATGGATGCAAAAGGAGCAAGGAGGAACAGAAGAAGCATTAAGAGTGCAGAAAGTTGTACCCACTCTGAGCCTTGGGACTGTAGGGATGCAGCAGGTAAGGACAATGAAGGCCCTTGATTCACCAGTTTCCAGAATTGCAGAACTTTTAATATTTATTACCACACACACAAAAATAGATGGTGTTGAGAACATAAGAGCAGCCCAGCTGGTTGGGACCAGTGGTCCAGGTGGTCTAGCATCCTGTTTCCCACAGTGGCCAAGGGCAATGGTATTTATTTATTTATATTTAGAACCTGTCTATGCCACCTTTCCACTCAAATGGGGTCACCAAGGTGACAAGCATAAAAACATGAACACATTTGAACATGAAAACAACATTTAATATAAAGCATATATAAAAGGATTCAAGGGGGAAAAAACACATAAACATACATAACACCAAAACCAGGGAAGAAGGCCAAGTGACAGTTCTTAGAGGTATGGCAAACAAAACAAAAATATCTTTATCAACTGGCAGAAGGCAACAATAGAGGGAGACAGACAAATCTCCCTAGGAAGGGCGTTCTGGTGTTTTGGGGCCATGACCAAGAAGACCTGTTCTTGGGTTGCCACTTGCCACCCATCTATGCTCAGATGGCGGGGCCACCCAATGTAGGGCCCTGAAGATGACCAGAGTGGACAAGTAGGTTCAAATGGAAGAAGGAGGTCCTTAAGGTATGCTGGCCCCAAACAATATAGGGCTTTAAAGGTCAATGCCAGCCCCTTGAATTGGCCCCCCAAACAATTGGTAGCCAGCATAGATGGAACAAGACTGGAGTGATAACGGTCCCTACAACCCCCTCCAGTCAACACTGTGCCCACAGCATTTTGTACCAACTGTAGCTTCCAGACAGTCTTCAAGGGGAGCCCCAAGGAGATAGAAATGGAGAGATATATGTACTATCCCAATTTTTTGTTTGTTTGTTGTGGTTGAAAAATAATTTTAAAATGTTTTGTTTTTTTAAAAAAGGGGAGCCCCAAGGAGATCAAGGAGTGCCAGTTTGGTGTAGTGGTTAAGTGCGCGGACTCTCATCTGGGAGAACTGGGTTTGATTCCCCACTCCTCCACATGCAGCTGCTGGTGCAAACTTGGGTCAGTCACAAGTTCTCTCAGAGCTGTTCTCTCAAGGGCAGTTCTCAAAAGAGTTCTCTCAGCCCTGGCTACCTCATAGGGTGTCTGTTGTGGGGAGGGGAAGAGAAAGGAGATTGTAAGCCGTTCTGAGACTCCTTTGGGTAGTGAAGAGTGGGGTATAAATCCAATCTCCTCCTCCTCTTCTTCTTTTGTTGCCCCCCCAGCAACTAGTATTTTGAGGTACTTTGTCCTTGAACACGGAGATTCAATTCAGCCATCCTAGATAATAGCCACTAATCTACCTTTTAGAGTCATCATCACTGCCCGTGGAAATGAGTTTCATAAATTAATTGCACATTGGTGAATAAGTAATGTCTTTTGCCTGCCCTTTCTTTGGCTAGTGTTCATCCTGAAGTTATCACCTATGGCCATTTAGAATTAGCTGCTTGGATCCTGCAGTAATTCTCTAAAAGGGATTTCATTCAACAAAGTAGTACTTCTTCCCCTGCGCACCTTGTTGCAGCCCAAAATGCCCCCCCCCTCCCATGATGCTACTGGTGATTGGGGAACCACCAGTAAAAGTAGGAAAGGGGAGTTGGAGGTCTGCAGCAGGAGGGGGAAACTGGCAAAAACTGACCACCCGCCAACAATGGAAATTTTCCATTGAATCTTACCTACCGTGTATTTCACAGAACTCCTTCTAATTTGTTCACAACAAGTCCATCATATTGAATGCTCTTGGCCATCTGATTCCCATTTAGGTAAGAGTCCTGTAGCCCAGGAATAACTTTAGTATTCTCTCATATATTGGCCCATCTGTTTCTCTACATTCTTTCCCTGTGCCCTTTTTTCTAACATTTTCCCATTTTTTTTTCACACAAGTTCTCCAAATGAGGGTTGTTGGATTGTAGATTTCTTGTGGCCTTTTTAAAAAAACCTCCTCCTCCTCCTCCTCCTCTCCTCCTCCTCCTCCTCCTCCTCCTCCTTCTCCTTCTTCTTATTAGTAGTAGTAGTTTGTTGACCAGCTTTGCAAAGTGTTTTGTGAGTGATCACATTTTACAGGTGCTGGAATGTAGTTCATCGATGAAATGGGTTAGGTTTGTTTCGTAAACTGCGTGGGTGGATGAGCGGAAGAGAAAGGTATAAAAAGAAAACTGAAAAAGATTTCAGGGGAAGGGCTATGGCTCAGTGGAAAAGCATCTGCTTCGTCATGCAGAAAGTCCCAGGTTCAATCCCTGGCATTTCCAGTTAAAAGGATCAGATAGTTGATGACATGAAAGACCTCAGCCTGAGGCCCTAGAGAGCCACTGCCAGTCTGATTAGACAATACCAACCTTGATGGGCAAATGGTCCATTTCAGTGTAAAGCAGTTTCATGTGTGCTCAAGATGGGTTACCTGTTTCACACAGGTGAAATTAAGACTCTGAGATGCAGGATGCCAATTAATGCCAGGTAAGCTACAATGAATGACCTTATTGCAAGGTCACTCTTCCAGCACTACAGATGGACATTATGGTCGGATTGTGTAGGCCTCTCATGCCAAATCAGATGTAACAGACAAGATCCATGATTACCTAAGAACATAAGAGGTGCTCTGCTGGATAAGACCAGCAGTCCATCTTTCCACATGAAGTGAAATAACTCTTTCGTCCATCTATCAATATATTTTTTAACCTGCCCCAATTCTGAGAAGCTCAAAGTGGCATATCTTGCTTCCCACCCATGCTCCCTCTAAGCTGTGGAGCCTTGTGAGCAAAAACCCTACTTTGTGAGCTACTGGCATTAAAGTTGTGAGTGAGCAATTTGGCTGCTGTATAAATTAGTTTGCCCTGGAGCCATCCTTCCCGAGCTAAGACAAAAAATCTGTGAGCTGGAGGCTAAAAAACTGTGAGCTAGCTCACACTAACTCAGCTCAGAGGGAACACTGCTCCCCACCCCATTTTGTCCTCACAACTACACTGTGTTGTGTTAGCCAGAGAAAGGTCAAGGTTAGCTTCATAACTGAGTTGGGCCTGCGATCTGGGTTACCACTAGGAGATCTCTAGGCCCCACCTGGAGGCTGGCAACATTAGACATCATTGTGTTGGGAAGAAACTCTAGGATGCTCCCCCCAAAACTCTATGGTAAAACTGTGTCACAAAACTGTAGAATTTGGAGGGATTCTAGAATCCCCCCAAGTAGGGGTGCCAATGTCCAAATGAGGCCTGGAGATCTCCCAGCATTACAACAGATCTCCAGACTGCAGTGATTAGTTCCTCTGGAGAAAATGGCTGCTTTGGAGGGTGGATCCTATGGCATTATACCCCACTGAGGTCCCTATCCTCCCCAAACCTTGCCCTCTCCAGGAATCCCCCAATCTGGAGTTGGCAACCCTACCAGTAGGCCTTACCTTCTGAGGTAAATAGTGTGAATGATTTTCTGAGGCAAGATGCTGACAGAAATGAAAAGAAATGTTTGTTGTGCTGTCAAGGCACTGAACAATTTGACACAGGTCAGTGAGAAATAAAAGAGGGATTATTGTCATTTAATGTGTTTGGGGGGTGTCATATAACTGCCACCATATCACATACATGTGATGTAAATGCTTTATCTATCAGGACCCTGGGGTGCCAGGTGGGTGTTTGGCCACAATATCTCTCAGGCAACCCCTCGGGTCTGGGCCTCAATTTAAACTGGGGCTCAGGGTCACTCTGGTAGCGTGCTTCCCTTATCCTGAGTCCCCTTCGTTTACAGAGCCAGCCGGCTCAGCTTAGGAGAAGCAAGGAGGGCACATAAACAGTCTCTACTGCCCAAAGACTTGTTCAGACTCCCGGCTTATAAAACATAAAGGTTTATTCAAGAAAGTAAAAACAGATAAAGGGGGAGTTGTGGAATAAAACGGACAATAGACAAAACTAACCCTAACTATCTAGCTACTATATACAGACGGTTTGTTGATCCTTTCTCCCTGAACGTCCGGCTCCCTCTGGCTTAGCCACTTGCTTCAGGGTTTACACAGAACTGCCAAGACTCACTTGCTTGCAGACACTGGCTGTCTTCTAAGCAGCTCCTGCACCCGGACTATACCTCACGGTGAGCAGTTCAGGAAGATTCCCGCCACAGTCTCTGGCTCTTCAAGGCCACGTGCAGCATTCCTGGCATTCGTCAAGTTGTCGAGAACTTCTGGTCTCACAGCTTCCTCTGAATGCGTAGATGTGTGCGTGTTCAGGCAAGTCCCTCAGTTCTTCTGATTTTTCTGGCCTTCTTGGACCGGATTCTTATTCCTCACTTTCCCAATCCCCGTCCTAGGCTAATTAGAGATTGCTGCCTTGACCCAGCTGTCTCCCATTTGCTTAACTCACTGGATGTGCTGATCCTGACTAAACTTACAGGCATCTTATCCATGATGATTCTGCAAATCAGTATCTCTGGCATGACACGCCCCCTTTTAAAGGAATGTTCTCTAGTCTTAAACTAGGTACATTCAAACAAAGGTATACAAGTACATCAGAGTTCACACGGTTCTACCTAATACATACAGGTTCTGACTCAACACGTGTTATTAGACCTGCTACAAAAAATAAAGGAACAAATTAATTATCAGACAAATTTCTATATTCCTTTCCGTAAACAATCTCACAAAACCCGTCACTCTTTCCATGACACTTCCCAACCTTTACTTCAACCCTCTGTTGAAATGGCTTCAACCTATCTGCATGCACAGCCATAGGCTTTTCTTTGGTCCCAACCCTCTGAATCAGGTAATTATCAAACAACAATGCCTGCATGATCCTAAAAGGACCTTCCCAATCTGCTTCTAGCTTCGTGGTATGGTCAACTCTTAACAAAAGCACTTTATCTCCCAGTTGGAATATTCTAGGCCTTGCCTTAGCATCACTATGCTCCTTCTGACTACGCTGGGCATCCTTTAGGTTCTCACTAGCTACCTTCCTGACCCTCTCTAGGGTCTGTTGCAACTTTCCAAAGTATTCAGAAACCTTCTGGGGACACTGCTCCGTGGCTATCCCCTCCCAGTTAGCCTTTAATAATTCCAAAGGCCCTCGCACATCCTTCCCAAACAATAATTCATTTGGCGAATATCCTAAACTTTCTTGGGGTGCATCCCTATATGCAAATAGGAGATAAGGCAGCGCCTCATCCCAATCCTTAGCATGATCTTGAGTATACGCCCTTAACATCTTTCCTAGCGTCTGTATCGCTCTCTCCACAAGCCCATTTGCAGACTGGTGATATGCCATAACCGGCAGGTGTTGCATTTCAGATACCTCACACAGTTTCCTCATAAGGTTAGATACAAAGTTACTGCCCCTGTCAGTAATCAACACCCTGGGCCACCCAAACAAACTAGCAAACTCAATTACCCTTCTAGCCACGCTATCAGCAGTTATGTTTCTTAATGCAAAGCCCACTGGAAAACGCGTAGCATGATCCACTATCAAAAGGATAAACTGTTTCCCCGTCTTGGTCATATTAAGTGGCCCCAAAATATCCATGCCCACCCTCTCAAAGGGTTGTGCTATTACCGGGTAAGGGTGCAATTCTGATTTGGTTCGGTCCTGAGGAAATCCTACTCTTTGGCACACTGGGCATGACTTACAAAATTCTTGCACGGCAGTAGCCATACCAGGCCAATAGAAACTCCTTTGCACTTTTGCCAAGGTCTTTTTAATTCCCAAATGACCAGATAAAGGTATTTCATGGGCCACCCTCAGTACTTCCTGCCTAAACTCCTGTGGCACCACCAACTGGCTAATAGGTTCCCACTCTGGGTGATCTCCTTTTCTTAGATGTTCTCTGTATAACAAATCATTTTTCCACAGAAACTTAACGGGGCTCTCAACACTTAAAGGTATCTCTGGGTCCTTAACCTTACTCCTACACTCCCTTAAACTCTCACACTGCCTTTGACTTCCTTTAAATCTTTGATTCTTAACCTCTAATTATGATAAAATTTCTGCGATGTCCGGACCTACTTCATTCTGTAAGGTAGCTTGATCACTGTGCTGCATCTCCAGCCCCGATGCCTCTTTAACTCTTCTTACTCTTTCCTGGGCTTCCCTGCTTTGAGATCTTTTCTGTACTGCAGCTTCTACAATTTTATTCACATCACTACCTCTAAGTGAAGAAGTTTGAATGCTTGGTGCTGCCATTGCCTTATACAACAGGTCAGCGCCTATTACAAAATCATATTCAGACTTTTCATGTACTAGTAGATGTTGCTCTCCCTCATAACCTCTAAATTTAACATGTACCTTAACCACAGGAATTAACTGAGTAGTACATTCATAAGGTTCCACCCTTATTAAGCCCTCATACTGTACCTCTGATAACAAACTCTTCTTAATTGAAGACATATCAGCACCTGAGTCTTTAGTTGCTTGGATCACCAGTCCATGATTCACAGTAACAGGCTCTGTTCTAAATTCTCTCACCCACGCACGCTGTTCCTGTGTAATGAGCTGATTAATGTCCAACACCTGTAGTTGATTCATAGCCACCGTCGTTCCGACCTTGATTGTAGTACCGTCCTGGTGTCTCCTGACTTCTGCCTCCCGGTCTGACCTTGAACTTTCTCCCGGCTGCTGTAAATGACTAGAGATTTCTGTTTTAACACCCAGTAAGTCTGCAGAAGCATTCCCTTCTTTAATCAGCTGGATATTCACTTTACTAGAATCTTGTTGTCTCTTTACACAATTTCTTTTTGTGTGTCCCCTTTTTGAACAATAGTAACATACTATGTCCATAGTGCTCTTTCTTTTTTCCACAGGCCTTTCTAACCTCGAGGAATGATATTCTTCTAAGCATCCATTCCATCGTGCCACAGAATCCGTTTTCCCCCTTTGGTTATTTACATAACTTTGCCTGATATCCTTTGTAACAAAAGGCTGTTGACTTGCAGCTATCTGCTCTGCAAAAGCAGCCACAGTCATTAGGTCTTTTGAACTGTTTGCTTGCATCAACACATTAGTTTCCTGGGGCACAGACATAAGAAATTGCTCTTTAATTACCAGGTCACGCAGGTCTTGTAACGTCTCAACTCCTGCTGCCTGCCACCAGCTTTCCGCAGCTCTCATCAATCTGGTCATGAACGCAGTATACAACTCACCTGGTCGTGGTTGCATGTTCCTGAAATTCCGGCATAGCTGACTCTCTGTAGGAACAAAATGCTGTAAAGCAGTCCTTTTAAATTTCTGATAATTATTGACTTCATTTGGCGGTACTTGTTGTAGCAGTCTAGCCAAATCTCCATGAGTATGACTCCACAGAATCTGTATGTAATCTTCCTCCAATATCTGATGTGATTTACATACTGATTCAAATAGTGATAAATATACGCTTACGTCATCATATTCTCTATAGATTGGAAATTTCTTATTTTCCCATGCATTTGCCTGTTTGTTCACAAACTGTCTCTTTAAGAGATCCATTGTACTTTGCTGGCACTCTACAAACTTCTGCATCAGCACTTTCCATTCTATTTCTTCATTAGTGCTAGACGTATTTAACTTATCTCGGTCTTTGTCTAATTCCTCCCCAGTTAAAATAACTTCAATGACTTCATTCTGTATACACGCACACGGTTCACTCTTTATCCTGGAATTCATTCTATCTAGCTAGGTTGCTAAACTCCTCCACACTCCGGCTCATTTATAGACCAATTTGCCTTCAAGGAGGCTTTCACTTTCTTCAGCGTGTTACTTTAAACAAGCCGTTACTCAGGCTGGATTCAGATCACCATGTCATATAACTGCCACCATATCACATACAAATCAGTATCTCTGGCATGACAGGGGGGGCTATTCTGTCGTGTCTCTTATTATTTTGTGCCAGAGTCTTACATTACAACAGACAACAAAGGGGGGAGACTCCTGATTTTAGACTTCTTCCTGCTAGTGAAGGAAGCTGATTCTATAAAGATATTCCTCACTGAAACCTTATAAAAGAGGAAACAATTGCTTCTGTTATCTAATATATCACCTTAATATTTTCATTGATTTGTATGCAAATACAAGTTGTTGTCAATAAGTTATCTCTAGTCCGTTAAGTATTTTGTAAGGATTACCTCTCAAAATCTTTGATGCTGCACGTCTCTGCGTTACCCTTGAAGAAACCCACACTGTGATAGATTACAAAAGCTATCTTCATTTAAGCTTGCCTCTTTGTCTGTTACAGGTAATGCACAGATTCGTAATTCTCATAATGACAGTGAAATGCATTTTGGGGCTGGAGCAAAAGAGCTTTCACTCAGCAGAGTCCAACTGCAGCCTACATGTATGGTTTCCTCCCTGGCATATGTAATCTCTATTTTGTAACAGAAAATTATTGAATCCCGAATCCTGTGAATTCAATGTCATCCACATACCCAGCTGTGTTCTCAGAGTGATTACAGACTAAGGGGTAGGCAGAGAACTCAGTTTAGACCAGGAGGACCGCTGGCTAATGGAAGATTTGCCGGAAGAATGCACTACATTTGCCCAACAGCTCACTAGGGTTACCAACCGGGCTATTTTGGGGCAGGAACGCACAGGAACGGAGTTCCAGCTGGCTCCCGAGTTGACCATGCCCAGCAGGAACTCAGTAGCATAATAGGCCACACCCAACAGCAGAAACTCATTTTGCTTGGCTACATTAGGGCTGTGTGGCCTAACATGCAAAGGAGTTCCTCCTACAAAAAAAAAAGCCCTGGGGTTTGACAACAAACAAGGTAAACAGAATAAGAAGCAAAAGGTGGATGTGGCTGGATGACCACACTTCTGGCATCATGGGGTGTGGCCTAATATGCTAATGAGCTGGCAGTCAGAAGAGAAGAGATTGGATTTATACCCCACCCTACACTA
This sequence comes from Gekko gecko, assembly GCA_029375565.1. Lineage (NCBI taxonomy): Eukaryota > Metazoa > Chordata > Lepidosauria > Squamata > Gekkonidae > Gekko > Gekko gecko. The sequence continues at coordinate 17,301,902 of JAPDNY010000003.1, read as the reverse complement.
CCCAAAGGTGTCTCAGAGTGGCTTACAATCTCCTTTCCCTTCCCCTCCCCACAACAGACACCCTGTGAAGTAGGTGGGGCTGAGAGAGCTCCTGACAGAAACTCCTCTTTTTCAAGAACAGCTCTTATCAGAACTATGGCTTGCCCAAGGTCATCTAGTCAGGTGCAAGTGAAGAAGTGGGGAATCAAACCCAGTTCTCCCAGATTAGAGTCCGCACACTTAACTGCTACACCGAACTCTAGTGGTGACCACAGATCAATAATATGCCCAGTAATGTTGTGTGAGTTCTTAGCTGGATAGCCCAGGCTAGCCCAACCTCGTCAGATCATGGAAGCTAAGCAGGGTCAGCCCTGGTCAGTATTTGGATGGGAGACCTCCGAGAAATACCAGGGCCATGATGCAGAGGCAGGCAATGGCAAACCACCTCTGAACAGCTCTTGCCTTGAAAACTCTACGGGGTCACCATAAGCCTGGAGCTGGCAACTCCGCTATGGCCTCTCTCAATCTGTTCAGGCCTAAGTGAAAAGAAAGTATGCGAGGTTGTAGCTAATTTCTCGTTCCTGCCAGGAAGGAACACAACAGCCTGTGCCCAGTAACTCTTCTATGTTGCCGTAGAGGCTCTCTTGGGAATGTGTTAGACAGCTGGTAGGAAGGCATTCACTTGGAGGTACTCTTGGTGTGAACAGCTGCCCCCAGTGTATGCACAGACACTGTGATTTGTACAGTTGTGAGGGTTTCCAAAAGGGCCATCACATTTCTATGAATATTCTGCCCAAGTATACTGGCCTCACGAATGGTGTGTCCACATAAGGGGCTCTAGGCCATGAGGATGGATGGCAGAGGTCCAATGTGCTCCTAGCAGTGGAAGCTGCCAGATGCAGGAACTGGCTACAGAGGAAAAAAGGAATCAAATGTCCATCATAAGAACACAAGAAGAGCCCTGCTGGATCCGACCAGTGGTCCACCTTGTCCAGTACCCTGTCTCACACAGTGGCCCCAACCAGTTCCTTTGGAGGGCCAACAACAGGGCATGGTGGCTGAGGCCTTCCCCTGATATTCCCTCCTGGCACTGGGATTCAGAGGCTGACTGCCCCTGAACATGGCGGTTCCCCTCAGTCACTGTGGCTAGTAGCCACTGATAGACCTCTCCTCCATGAATTTATCTAATCCCCTTTTAAAGCTGTCTATTCCTGTGGCCATCACTATACTCTGGCAGCGAATTCCACATTTTAATCACTCTCTGTGTAAAGAGGTATTTCCTTTTGTCCATAATGAATCTAATGCCCATCAGCTTCACCGGATGCCCGTTGAGTACTTGTATTTTGGGAGAGGGAGAAAAACTTCTGCCAGCTCTCTCTATCTTGTGTATAATTTTATAAACCTCTAATCCCAACTTTAGCCATCTCTTTTCTAAACTGAAAAAGTCCCAGACTCTTTGTCAGGGCATTAAAATGAAGGAGCCGCAGTTTTCAGTACTATCCAAAGTGTCTGAATCATAGAACTTTAGTTAAACTTTCCACAGCGTGTTGGGAACGGTTGTATTTCTCTAAATTAGTAACTGGGTTGTCAGAAAACTTGTACTCATGCTGGAGGAAGAGAATATTTATGCTACTGGACTGCATATGGCAATGTGTTCCGGCTTGGAAAATAATGGAATTAATTATGCCACACAGTGGTTGGAAACGGTAATTGTACACTGCAAGAGCAATCTTTCCTTTAAAAATCAGGACTGTCAAAGTCAGTGGCTAGAAATGTGGGTGTTGACTTTTTCTGCATTGGCATTGTGCGCTATAAATGCTTTGCGTGTGTTAAATAGTGGGGGGTTCCCTGGATGAGCAGGCTTGAGTCTAGGGATCAGCTCAACTTTATTTGTGATTTCAGCAAGAGCAAGACAAGAACCCCAGAACCTCAGCTATGGCAAATAGCCTGCAATTGCCACATCCAAACACACCCCACTCCCAGTGAGAGGCTATTTACATAACATCACTACTGGATTGGTTACTTTCAGAATCCTGGTAGGCTATTATTCTTGTGCTCGAAGCTCAGCCAGTCTCCTGGGTGACAGACCTGGAATGATTCAATCCACCACATAACAGCGTGGATCTATAATTACTGAGCAGATTCTCTGTTCGCTAGATATTCCTTTTTCCCCCCTTTTGCCCTCAAGTCACAGTTGACTTTTTGGTGACCCTGTAGGGTTTTCAAGAGAAGAGGCGTTCAGAGTTGCCTCCCTCTGCATAGGGACCCTGCTAAGGCCTTGGTGGTCTCCCATCCAAATACTGACCAGGGCCAACCCTGCTTAGTTGCCAGGATCTGATGATTCCTTTTTGAAAAGGTACTCCTCAGCATTTTTGTTTTGCACGTGACAGAAATGGGGGGGCCTTCTTGACCACCTCAGGGAGGTCATTCCACAGGGCGGGAGAACCACCACAGAAAATGCTTACAGAGAACTCCATGGATAATGTTTAGATATGTGGGATTTTACAGTAGAACGGGTGCACCAAACTTCAACAATAATAGTTCAATGTGTAGAGGAACCAACTAAAACCACAGGCCATTATTCTTAGCATTGTAATTCATTAATCACGTACAAACATTCAAAGAGAGGGATTTGATATAATCTGCCGGGGATACAAGGAGCAGAAGAGTGTAGTGCACGGTTCTGTTCCTTTAAAAAAAGAATATCTATGCCAAAATCCTTTCAGGTTAAATCTGCAAATTAATGTCTATTTCTGAGCGGGCTAATTGACAAAGATTTTTTAAAAAACTGTATCAAGCTGAGATCTAATCTATATAATCATCTTCTCCTATATGTGTTCCTGATTTCTCATTTTAAAATTATGAGCTAGATGAGGAAGTGCAAATCCCTTCGTGAGCAAAGCTGCCTTTCATCCTATAATCTCTCGAGCCAATTCTGATTCTGCAGTCGCTTTGGGCTGGGCAGGCGTCAGCACTGTCAAGGGCATTTTAAGTTGTTGATGGCAATGGTGCAAAGACTGGGCATCGTTCAGGCAGAACAACACAATGTGGCTTGTTGTTACACAAACAAGCTTGGGTCTTTCAGGTTGTGTGCTTCTTTCCCTGCCCCTATCCCTATGCACAGTTCAACTTCTTTGGCAAACCGGAGTTTCTAGTTACAACCAGACTCACAAACTGTCACATTCCTAATGTTCCTTCCTTCAATGGGATGGCTTTATTGGCCACAGCCTTAAGCCTAACCGCACTAATTATTTTTTTATCTCCCTTGTCCCTTCTAAGTCCAACCTAATAATAAAAGCTGCTTTACATTTTTATTTTATGCTGGATTACTAAAAGATAAGAGGCCAAGGATTTAGTAACATACGTATTTTTACCCTGTACAAGAAAGGAAAAACTTTGATTGTTGCTCGTAAACTCATCTTTCTCTAACATCCATCTCTGTCTGTCTTCCTTCACTAAATAAAAGGCATTCAAGGACTAAGTGAGCCAAGATGCCTATCTCCCCCATGCTGCAAAAGCACCAATGTTCTGAAAAAGGGATTCCAGCAAATCGGCCTTTTAATTCGGGTGATGGTATGGCATTTAATCTGGCAGCCAAAATAAAATAAAATAAAATTACAGTATCTGGGCATAATCAAAGATTTTAAATATGCTAGGAGGGTTAGTGGAGGTTCTAATCCATTATAGGAAACAGAACATGTAACTTCTATTTAGTTCAAAGAGCAATATCAAATAAATATGTATTTTTTTAATTAAAGGACTGAGAGAGTTCACTTCTATGACAGTGTGATCCCACCTTGCGACACTTGAATTTATGCCAATAATGATAATCAGACTTCAAAAGGCTTAGTGCAAAGTTTGAGTCCAGTGGCACCTTTAAGACCAATGAAGTTTAATTCTGGGTATAAGCTTTCGTGTGCACACACACTTCTTCAAATACATTGAAATATGACTTTCTCAATCATTACATATAGGTAGAGAAAGAGTGTATTGGGGTTTACATCCTCAGCAGGCACCTCTGTTGTACATATTTGATTCCATGTCAAAAATGAAGTCAAATGAGGAGGAAGTTCTATGTTTTTATTACAGTTAACAAGAAAACAGTTGGACCAAATAGTCCATCCAAAATTGACTACTTTCTTCTCAGCATATTTGGGAGATAGGCTTCAATTAACAGGAAAACAATTAGACCAAATAACTCATCAAAAAATTGACTACTTTCTTCTTTTTCTTCTTCTTCTTCTTCTTCTTCTTCTTCTTGAACATATTCTGAGCATATTCAGGAAATACATGATATTTTATACATGGACTGACATCATCAAAAAAACAATATTCAAAAAGCATAATTGGTTACAAAAGACAGTGGCCATTTGAATAATAAGCCTCTGATTTGTAAGATGTAAAGAAACATATCTACATCAAATCTACGTAAAACCTAACTGTTTACTTAACCTAACCTAAATGATAATGGGCAAGGATTCTTCATATCCTAAACAAAAGTGTTTGTTGTTCTTGATATGAAACCAAAATCTTATCTGACCCAGACACTGCAAAGTGTTGCCCTTAAGAACTACAGAATCATGAACTTTGTACCTATTACGTTGTCTGCTGACAATATCAGACCTACAAGAGGAAAGCCTTCTATATCAATTAACAGGTCTTTCTTATATCCTAATAAAATATTACTTAAAAGAGGAATCCAGAAAACCAAGAAAAATATGAATATGAACAATCAAGAAGAAAAAACCTATATAAAAAATCTTTATATTCCCACTCGTACTACAAGTCCCCCCTTTGGTCCAGTGACCAAATACAGGCTCACTGCTACCACTATCAATCTCTATGTGACAATGAGTGCATCATAATGTAATTCCCTCAGGAAATAGATGATGGGAACGCCTAGCAACAAGACAAACCAAAAAGGAAGGCATTGAATACAACCACAAAATCCAAGAAAACCCCAAAATCTCAAAATAAATAAATAAAAACAAGGTATGTTTTCATAATTACTTGCATAGGGAAAGGCCTTGAAAGCATTCATATCGCAAATGAAGAATATTCTAGAAATCTGCATTCACAAGAATAAAAACTAACTTCTTTTTTTTTGTAGGGTTCTGGACATAAACATAGTCTTATCATATAAAGCCATACATTTTAACATTTCATATGGTATACCTCTATCCATTGATTCTTCTTGAACACGTGCACATCATCATTCTATGGAGCATTTCAAAGGCTCCCCCTTAAACAAAATGGTTTTCTGAACATGGTTGCAATTGGTGCTGAATATGCTTGACTATGATTACATAAACTGGAATGCTGGCATTGCCAAGTCCCTGTGAAGTTAAACTGAATTTGATGGTACACCCCCATTTGGCCCTAACAGACCTTCTTGCTTGCATATACCATAAAGTTTGGTTAATGATCATTGAATTGCCCCACTTTTTTCATATGTTAGATCTATATGGATGTTCCAGCCCAGTAGCAAAGCATGTCAGATAAACCACTATAAAATGACATTATCTCCTACCATCTTCAACTTACTGTTTCCTTCAAACTTAAACCTGAAACTACACCTAAAAACAATCTGCACAAACCTACTGTAACAGTTCTCCCATCCGGTCAGATACCTCTGGATATGTGGGGTAGGGAAGGGTACCACGGAGAAGTAAAGTGCCATTGTTTCCTTCTATCATTCACACGCCAGTAAATTGGGGACACTATATATTTTGGCCCAATAAACTTTTCATACACCAAATTTGTTTGGGAAGCACATACAAATATAATAGTTAAATATTCTTTTTGATAGTCTAGTTAAATATTCTTTTTGATAGTCCTGCTCATATACATCAACATAAAAATGTGTATAACAAAATGAAAACCCAAAAACATTCACCAGGGTCACTACAGTCACTGTCACTATCACTGGAATCTCTTGCTGATATAAAGAGTTTTGTGTTGGCTGGCTGCTTGCAAAATTTATTGTTCAGGAACAAAGCTGGAGTAGTTCTGGAACACACAGGAATGAAACGGGAAAGAAAGCTGGAATAGTAAGAGTGCTGGCTGTGCACTGTCAAAGGTGTAGTGCAAGTGCAGGCTTCAAAGCTTGCCTGTAAGGACACAAAATGCAAAGGGGTGTGTCCCACTGGAACGGCTGTGGGACCAGCTGCTACTGCTGTGACACCGATAGCAAATGTGTCAAGCACAGATAGGGCCTCAGCTTCTGGAACTTCCACCTGCTGCAGGTCCAGATAGGCGTCTGGAAACTGATGTCAGGTCAGGCTCAGGGTCCACCGGAGACACAACTTGTCATGTGTGAAAGACGTGAAACCAGGATGGCGTTTCCCTCAAGCAATGGAGCAGTGGTGGTCGCCAGAAACATCAAAGGAGGCCAGGAGCAGCCAAATGCTGTTGGCTAGAAGCATCAGTAGCCAGACTTGATCTCCAGGGTAGATGTCAGGGGCAAGCCACATCAGCCGAGACAGAAAGGAGATTCCAGGCTCACAGATGGGTACCTTGTTAAGAATATTTCAAAAATAAAATAATTGAATTAAATGATTATTTGGTTGTACCTCAGTGGGGTCACTTCAGTGGGGGTCTATGGTTCTCAAAACATAATGGGCGATTCATAAGAATTCCTTCTATCTAAGTTAATAATTTAAGCAAATGTGTACAATCTTTATTTGATAGTAATTCTATACACTTATGCAATTACTTCCTTCTGATGTCTAATTTTTATTGGATAAGGCAAGCCTGGGTCTCCCACATTCACAATCAAATCCAGGATGTTAAATTGCTACTCCCCCCACCCCCTTTCCAGGCAGGCAGATTACAAGAGGCCTGCATGGGCACTTTAACAGACCATTGGTTGGAAGCTCCCGGTCCCTCGTCCAGGAGATTGGAGATGTTATTTTTTTTGTGTGTGTGTAGTAACCAGGGCCACACTGTGGTGCAGGCCTCATAAAACAAACAAACAAACATAAAGAATACCAGGAGTCCCAGACACGCTTAAACTTAAGGTTGCATGCAAGAAGTTGTCATAGTTTCAGTGCACCCCCCCTTAACTAGCAGTGTAGGGGAGGGTGGCCAGGTGTCAAAACCCACGCTCCCTTGCTAATGAGCAGCTGGATCATAAACAAAATTTGGTAACTAACAAAATCTGGGCTCACAGTTTTAAATGCATGCATTAGCAAGGTGCAGTGTGGATTCCTGCAAAAGTTGCAGAGGCAGAAAAACCACAGAGCTTAATGACCTCCCGGGGCAATTAGCAACCAGGAGGGCCATGGTGCTGACATTTTTGCAGACCACGGGATCCAGACTTTAATACTGGGGTCCCACTGTGGGCGTGTGGGCGTCCCCATGGCCATCCTTCGTTCCGCCGCTCAGGAAAGAAGGAGTTTCAAAAAGAGAACATCAATTTAAACTTCTATTCTAACTATATTACTGATTGAAACTTTTCCTACCCCCCCCTTCCATTCCAAATTCCAAAATTGCAAGGGCTGGCAAACAAGCTCTCTTCTCCTCGCAAAAATATCAGGAGAGGCCCAAGGCCATTGCCGTGGGAGCGGCAAGCATTGTCCTGGCAATTAAAATTGTTACTGTTGAAAAAACTTGTTACTGTAGATAAAACGGAGCCAGTTATCATGTGTGTGTTTGTGTATGTGCGCGTGCAGTCAGAAGGCCAGGAGCTGGTTACAAGCTCTCTGATCTCCCATTTCTCCCGGAATGTCTCCCGGGCCAGGTTATACAAAGTAGCTAAAACCTCCCCCAATTTATTACAGTTTATAGCAGCTTTCTCTGGCTGTGACAACCCCTTAGAGTTCCGGATTCTCCAAGGGGTCCCCTCTAGCAAGGAGCTGCCTTTTAAAGCCCAATTGTAATCATTCTTCTTACCCCATATAACATTAATAAAAATCTCCAACTATACACTGCCAAATTAAAGCAAATATCAATGAATAGATGGGAGGGTGCTTATTTGAATCAGAAGGTGTGCTCTCTTCCCCCTCCCCTACAGGAAGAGGCAAGAGAATTGCTGAATTTAATCTTGTAACTGTTTTAAAATAAATGGCTAAGTTTTTAACAACAAAACTTCTTTATATCAAATAAATGAATGTCTACAGACGTAGAGCTGCAACTGATTGCTCGATTTTCACATTACGTTATGTCCAAGATCAAATCCTGGACTTTTCCAGCCATGCGGACTCTTAATGGTGACCGCTCTCCAACAAGAAGGCAGTCCAGTGGTGACAGGGACTCCTCTCTTGTTGGATTTAACACTTCTTCTCATTGTTCTCCCCTATTACATTCCAGAACCACAATTTGGCAAGAGCCCTGCACTCCTCCCCGGCAGAGTAGCCAGAAGGAGCCCAAGGCTGTCACCAGGGCAACGACTGTAGCTGCCTGGGGTAACCAAGTTAAAATGGTTAAAACAATGCCTGTAGATGGAAACAAGCAGGTTGCTGGAGACAGATTACAGAGAAGTTCCCGGAATCCCCCGAAAAACCTCCCGTCTGAGGTTAAGGAAAACTCCTGGGGTTTTCCCAACTTATCATTGCTGTTGATTTGAATATTGCAACTGTGTTAAGAACAGGCCTACTTATTTCTCAAATATTAAACCACTAAACAAAAATTCTTCACCCTACTGTGTAAGGCAAGACCATATCTTGTAACTTAATAAAATCAGTTTCTTTGGGAAACCCCCTCCTCTCTCTCTCTTGGCGCCAGAGAGAGACGAGGGCAGAGGGGTGAGAGAAAGACAAGGTCTTAAATATTTTCTCTCCTGCAATCTCAAACACATTCTTAAGACAAAGACCAGAGACATTTTCACACGAAAGATTCAAATTTGGTCATATTACATATATGCCAGGATCTCATAAGATCAGGGTATCCACAGATCAAATGGTCTACGAAGGACCCTCCCCCCTGTCTCCAGCCGGGCGAAACTGCCAGCAGCATGCTCCGTCCTTATGACAGGGAGGTGTAGTTGGATTGGGTGGAGGCAGCCAGGGCAGCAAAGGGGAGAGGGTTAAAATTGTTCCCCCCGTCACTTGCCAGGCTGCATCCAGCCAAAATGTGCTACTACTGGACACTAAGGAATTGAGCACAAACTAAACAAACTTAAAGCAACCAACGTTGTATGTGGATTTGTCAGATCTGCAGACCACAGGAAAAAGGAAGAAAGTTACTTCATGGAAAAAACCACACAGATAAGACAGCGATACACAAAACCTATCAGACAACAAAAAGACAAACTAAAATCGAAGTGGGCTGCCGCTGCTGGATCACAAAGAGTTTAACACAAGGGTAAAAAACAAGACAGGAGAGCACAATTCAATTCTTATCTTAACTCTAATAATTAATCTTATACTAAATAATAACGGCGCATCATTTATTCTCCATATTCAACAAACAAGGACAACTTATTCATGTTTATACCATACTGGAAACATGCACACAGGAATGGGACAAAGAGTGACTTGGAGAAACATAATAAACCATGTACTGGTGCTTTTGTGAACACAATGTCAGACGAGCCTTCAACTTCTGGAGAGAGTGTGATTGCTCACTCTTCCATCGAAACGGGCTGGAATTGTCTCCACCAATTCCAGACGTCTGCCCCAAGTTGGCCAGGAAGGGTAAAGGGAAGGGGATATTTTCACTCATACTATTTTATTCAACAGATTATATTAATAACTCATCACATTCATACAGGCTGATCACAAAAGAAACTTAAAACCTTTTATCTTACTTCTATGATAAGGAAAAGAGACAAACCTTAAACCAGCTCCCCCCTCCCCGGTTCCCCATCTTAGCACAAAACAACACACAGGCCACTGACAAGGGAGACAAGACCACAAAAGGGAGACACACACAACAAACCACAAACACCAAAAGAACCCAGCCATTATAAAACCAAATTGTCCCAATACTTTAAAATCCCTGCAAATTAATCATCTAAATACTTCAAAACCCAGAAACCACTCAGGTGGCACACCCCTGCTCCCTCTGTAAGGAAGACTGACAAAGGATTTACAGACCCACCCCCAAAAAGGTACCTCTTTTGCCGGCTAACAGAAGCTGGTTCCTCATCACTGGACTCCAGGGGCCGCCTACTGATGCCCAAGACAGCTACTTCCACGGGTAGACCTGAGGCCAGAGGATAGCTGGAGAAAAACAGCCAGGTGCACCTTCCTTCAAAGCATCTGCCCCCCCCCCCCCGCTTCTAGCAGCAAAATCCGGGCCACCAGCAGGAAAGTCCCTTCGTGGTCGCCAAATTTGTTGTACATATTTGATTCCATGTCAAAAATGAAGTCAAATGAGGAGGAAGTTCTATGTTTTTATTACAGTTAACAAGAAAACAGTTGGACCAAATAGTCCATCCAAAATTGACTACTTTCTTCTCAGCATATTTGGGAGATAGGCTTCAATTAACTGGAAAACAATTAGACCAAATAACTCATCAAAAAATTGACTACTTTCTTCTTTTTCTTCTTCTTCTTCTTCTTCTTGAACATATTCTGAGCATATTCAGGAAATACATGATATTTTATACATGGACTGACATCATCAAAAAAACAATATTCAAAAAGCATAATTGGTTACAAAAGACAGTGGCCATTTGAATAATAAGCCTCTGATTTGTCAGATGTAAAGAAACATATCTACATCAAATCTACGTAAAACCTAACTGTTTACTTAACCTAACCTAAATGATAATGGGCAAGGATTCTTCATATCCTAAACAAAAGTGTTTGTTGTTCTTGATATGAAACCAAAATCTTATCTGACCCAGACACTGCAAAGTGTTGCCCTTAAGAACTACAGAATCATGAACTTTGTACCTATTACGTTGTCTGCTGACAATATCAGACCTACAAGAGGAAAGCCTTCTATATCAATTAACAGGTCTTTCTTATATCCTAATAAAATATTACTTAAAAGAGGAATCCAGAAAACCAAGAAAAATATGAATATGAACAATCAAGAAGAAAAAACCTATATAAAAAATCTTTATATTCCCACTCGTACTACACCTCTACAGGGCTAGGACCTCCATGGTCCCTCTGCTCTTCCTCAGCCTTGGCTCCTCAAGGATCCTTTACTGAGAAGCGATGCTGGATCAGGCCAATGGCCCATCTGGTCCAACACTCTGTGTCACGTGGTTAAAACCCATGGGCCATCAGGAGGTCCACCAGCAGGGTCAGTACCAGGGCCGGCTCACCCACTAGGCGAGCTAGGTGCTCACCTAGGGTGCCGACCCTGCAGGGGTGCCAAAATGCCCCCCGCCCCCCATGAAAAGCCCCCTTCCCGCCAAGCACCGGCAGCCCCGGCTTTCCTGGGCGCCTTGCGGGTGCGAGGCACCCAGAAAAGCCGGCGCCGGTGCTGGGAGGGAAGGGCCAGGCGTTCTAACCCCACCCCTTCCCCGGCTCTCCTGGGCACCTCGCAGCTGTGAGGTGCCCAGGAGAGCCAGCGCCGCTACTGGGAGGGAAGGGGCGAGGGTTCTAACTCCGCCCCTTCCCTGGCTTTCCTGGGTGCCTCGCAGCTGCGAGGCGCCCAGGAAAACGGCGCTGGGCCATCTCCAGGCCCCACTGGGAGGTTGGCATCCCCGGTGAGGTGGGCGCACCAGGCTGTCCTGCCTAGGGCACCCAGACACCTGGGGCCGGCCCTGGTCAGTACTTCAGAAGCCTGCCCACTGTTGCTCCCCAAGCACCAGGAATACAGAGCATCACATCCCCAGGCATAGTACTCCACCTGTACCTTGTAGCTAATAGCCATTGATGGGCCTCTGCTCCATATGTTTGTCCAATCCCCTCATGATTGCAGGCCAGCTGCAGAGAAGAGCTGCCAAGCTTTTTAAAGAATATTCTAGATGTTAGGAGTGCTCCCCCCTCCATCTGTAGAGATATTTTTCCCACCCAAAGGATCACATGACAGAGGTGAGGAGAGCAGTCCTCTCAGTTCCCTTCTTGCCACCGTGAGCAGAGGACTAGCTTCCTTGAACTGCTTTGCTGGTTTGTCCAAGAATGTTTCGAGCTAAATCATCTATCAAAGCCGTCTTCAAAGTGACCTTCGAGATGGGTAGGATGGCACTTTTTGAAAAATGTGAGGATTCTGGGACAAAAATAACCCCAAAGGATGACCGCAAGTTGTGTCTGCTGTGCTTTGGGAGGGCCACAATACCCCTTCTTGTCCCACCTGTTGCTGACTCACCCAAAAGGCCCATGAAGGCAGAGCAGCAAGGCTTAAAGCTGAACTTTAGGAGAAAGCCTTGGGTGCCCCAGACCCCCTCAGGGAAAAACAGGTCCAGTCACAGAAAAGGGCAAGGGCTGATGATGTCTGAAATGCAAGACCCTGGCCCTTGGTAACCCTCCAAATCTGGCTCCAGATCTAAAAGAGAGCACTACCAATGATACCAACCACTGGTGAAATCTTGCCATCAGGGTTCTAACTCAGAAGGTCTCTACCAAACTTCAGAAGCAGGTTCTGAAAACACTTCCATGCCTTCCCCTGATGAGATAGTGGGCTATCCTTCAGCACCTCTCCTCCCCCGGAGGATCTGAAACGATATTCTGAACCGCTTGTGTGAATGGCCTAGGCTCTGGATCTAGAGTACCACTCAGCAAAACCACAGCTGACAGACCCAATGATGAAGATCTTGTAGAATCCTGAATCTGGACTCATTGCACTGCCAATGCTTCAAGGCATTCAAAAGGGGAGGCACTTTGGCTCAGTGGAAGAGCCTCTGTTTTGCATGCAGAAGGTCCCAGGGTTCAATCCCTGGCATCTCCTGTTAAAAGGACCAGGCATATATGCAGGGCTCTTTTTGTAGCAGGAACTCCTTTGCATATTAGGTGACAGACCCCTCATGTAGCCGATCCTCCAAGAGTTTACAGATCTCTTCTTACAGGGGCTATTATAAGCTCTTGGAGGATTGGCTACATTAGGGGTTTGTCACCTAATATGCAAAGGAGTTCCTGCTACAGAAAGAGCCCTGCATATATGTGATGTAAAAGACCTGAGACTCTGGAGAGCTACTGCCAGCCTATGTACCTGGCCAGCTGAAGCACTAACACAACTTGGGCCCTAGTTAGGAGGTTTCTGTCTAACAGATTCCAGATGGAAAAATGGAACCAGAAGCCAAGGAATGACATACTAGCACTTTAAAATGTTGTTATACTTATGGTTTTAAATTTGTGTATCAGTGGATTTTATATTGCATATTGTATTATTACACTGCATTGTTTTATATTGTTTGTGTTAGCCGCCCTGAGCTGGCCTTGCTGGGAGGGCGGGGTAAAAAACTAATAAGTAAGTAAATAAATAAATATAATAATGGTTGCTGCCTGCATGTAATAGTTGAGAAAGCCTTGTTTCAGTGTATCTGAAGAAATGTGCATGCACAAGAAAGCTTATACCCAGCATTAAACATTGTTGGTCATAAAGGTGCCCCTGGACTCAAACTTTGTTCTGTTGCCTGACCAGACCTGACCAGACCAACACCACCTGAATCTATCTTCAAAAGACATAGTATCTGGAACAATAATCAAGCATATGCAATGACAATCAACATGTAACAATTCAGGCCTGTTGTATTTGAGCAGACCAGGGTCTCAGTCTTTCTGACTTCTGTCCAGTTAGTCCCTTAAAATTAATTAATTAGTTATCATATGGCAGTGGGTGTAGTATAGCTAGGAGCAATGCGCCCTCTAAGCGGTGGAGTCTTGTGAACAAAAATTCTACTTTGTGAGCTACTGGCATTAAAGTTGTGAGCGAGCGATTTGGCTACTTGCATACATTAGTTTGCTCTGGCACCATCCGTCCTGAGCAAAGACAAAAATGTGTGAGCCGGAGACTAAAAAACTGTGAGTTAGCTCAGACTAACGCAGCTTAGAGAGAACACTGGCTAGGAGAACCAAAGATTGTCTGGCAGCCTGAAACTCTAGTTCTTTTTGTAGTGAGCTAGGTTCATTTTTTGGGCTGAGAGAACTGTGACTGACCCAAGGTCACCCAGCTGGGTTCATGTGGAGAAGTGGAGAATCAAACCCAGTTCTCCAGATTAGAGTCCTCCGCTCTTAATCACTACACCAAACTGGCTCTCAGTCCCTTAAAGATGCATCAACTTGCAGCAGTGGTCTGCATTCGGAAGTTGTCTGTTCTTTATAGGAGTTTCTGGTATCCCTGCAGCTTTAGACCTTCTGATCCCTAGAATATTAATATGTAATTTAAAAGAAAAGAATGCTTCTGAGGTGCTTCTACCGACAGGCCTTCCAATCCCTCAGGAAAACTGCGCTTCCCCCCGCCTTTATGAGGAATACCCCCATTCTTTAGCTCCTCCTAGTGGACTCAGGGTTACAAACACACCCTTCTTTCTCAGAGCCAGTTTGGTGTAGTGGTTAAGTGTGTGGACTCTAATCTGGGAGAACCGGGTTTGATTCCCCACTCCTCCACATGCAGCTGCTGGATGACCGTGGGCAAGCCATAGTTCTCTTAGAGCCATTCTGAAAGAGCAGTTCTCGAAAGAGCTCTCTCAGCCCCACCTACCTCACAGGGTGCCTGCTGTGGGGAAGGGAAGGGAAAGGAGTTTGTAAGTGAGTGAAGGCAGGGTGTAAATCCAATCTCCTCCTCCTCTTCTTCTTCCTCTTCTTCTTCTTCCTAACTTTAATAACTGCTTTTTAACCCATGCCAACGCTACTTTATAATTTCCCATTGATAATAAAGAAGCAGAAGTGAAACCTAGCTATTCCAGTCTTTGATCAACCGGCCTCTTGCAGTTACTCTGAAAGGAGTCTTCTCATTGTCTAAGGAGGAGTCTAGATCTATGATTAAGTAGCGCCTTAATCCTGAGTCCTGAGGCTAATCCAAGCCGCTGATTCCAATGAAGGAATTGCAAATTCTTGCTGAATAGCTATACCCGATGCACACAGGCAATCTGGTTATTTTTCTCCTTTCCTTTATTCATAATAAGCTCCTTTGATCTGAGGTCTTGCAGTGAACAACACAATACATTTAAAATACAAATCACATCAGAAACATTTACAAATACTAAATAAACAAGCATTATATCACTACTAGAATAAGCATTAAAAGATATGAAACCCTCATGCTGTCGCCTTAATGCGTAACAGAGGAGCATCTTAAGAGACAAAAATTGGGCCACAGACCGCATCACCTCGGGGTTAACATCAGCCAACAGAAAAATGGGGTTCAACGACAAAATTATATTTGCTCAGAATGAGCAAGATCCAAAGTTTTCATGATGAGGAGCATTGATTGCAGGATAACAATTTTTCTCTCTCTCAAGAATCTCAACAGGAAGGAATTGATGTCCTCTGAAATACACAGACTCTACCTAAACTCCACTAACGTAAAGTATCATTTGGTTAGTTCCCCCCGCCCCCGCCCCCAGGTTCTAATGGTTGTACATTCCTAATGTTGCCTTTTGGAAATCGTATTTTTTTGTCCATATATTCTTTTGCATACTAGAAACTGCCCTATGCAGACAGCAGAGATAATGCTAACACTCCCCTGTTTGGCTGGCATCCTGTTTGCCGATTGCAAACTGAGATCCGGTTTTTCAGCTATGGGTTTGAGAGTTCATCAGTCTGTTCATGTGTGTTTGGCAGGTTGTTTCACCGTATTCCTTACTAACCATGCTGTGCAGAGCAATTGTCTTTTTCCACAGGAACATTCTCCCACAGCCCAACTTTCTACTACTCCCCCCAATCTTTGCTGTGTAACTGTTCCACTCGGCAGGCAACTTCTTAAATAGACAATTAGATCCCTCAGAAAATCATTTAAGTCAGTCATCAATAAATGCTGTGTTACAATAAAATCCTACTCTTCAGTGTTTGTCTCTAAGTAGTCCTTCAATGACACTAATGTCTGCTGATCAGTTTGAATTGTCAGTATCTTTGCATATGCACAGTTCAGGGGGAAATGAATGCAAACTGGTTTGATAGGTGTTTATGGCTGCTTGGCATGAACCCAACAGACCAAGTAATCGGCTTGTATCTGATCTCCACCTTCGAACACTGTAAGTTCAACGATCGAGCTTGGTCATGGAGAAATTCTCAGTATCTTTAATAGACAGCAGGTTGGTACCATTGGCAGGTGATGGCCTATATTAAGTTAAAGGATAAACACATAAATGAACCAGGCTCCTTCATAGTACAGCTGAAGAAGTTAGGGCCAACATGTACTGTTGCCCATGTGGGTATCAGAACAGAGTTGGCAACTAGGTTTATTGATGGGCCTAGTTCCTGGGCTTATTCCTCTATTTCTAGTCAATCTTTCTGACTGAAGAAGAAGAGATTGGATTTATACCCCGCCCTTCACTACCCAAAGGAATCTCAGAGAGGCTTACAATCCCTTTTCCTTCCTCTCTCCATAACAGGCACCCTGTGAGGTAGGTGGGTCTGAGAGAGCTCTTTTGAGGACTGCTCTTGAGAGAACAGCTCTGAAATAACTTGTGACTGACCCAGCAGCTGCATGTGGAGGAGTGGGGAAGCAAACCTGGTTCTCTCAGATTAGAGTCTGTTCTCCTAACAACTACACCAAACTGGCCCTCAGAGATGCAAGGTGGATTACACAGCAATTGTCCTCCATTGTAAGGAGCTGGCCACTGTGTGAGGCAGGATACTGAATGGATGGACTGCTGGTCTGATCCATCTGTTAGGTGTCCCCTTGTTACTGCTGGCTAGCTCTTTTAGATTAGAAGACTGGCTATCAGCAAGGGCAGCCCTGGTGCCACATGAGGACTTGCAAGTAACGGTGTCCAGGATAGCCTGAACATCAGTGAACTGGCTTTCACTGGGTGCAAGATTACACTGGAACATATCCTATCACTTTGCTGAGCGAAGTTTAAAGCCTTCTTCCAACATTTACTGGCTAAATATTAGGAGAAACTTCCTAACTGTAAGAGTGGTTGAGCAGTGGAGGTGGTGGATGCTCTTTTGCTGGACGTTTTCAAGCAGAGGCTGGACAATCATCTTTCGGGTATGTTGTAGGGCTATCTTTTGGCTATGCTCCTGCAGAGTGCAGGGGGTTGGACTAGATGACCTGCAAGGTCCCTTCCAACTCTAACATTCTATGATTCTATGTGGCTCCTCCTTCAATAGAAGAGCCACTTAAGTAGGAGGAAGGCTTCTTAGGGTGGGGGAACCAGCTAAAGGTAAATATGTACCTTTGGCTTGCATCCTACCATCTGCTCAGCAATGTTTGTGATTTAGAATTCTGTGTGCAGCTGGGCTGCCGTATCTCAAAAAGGACGTTACAGAGCTGGAAAATGAGAAGACAAAGAAGATGAAGAAGATGAAGATGATGATGACGAAGAAGAAGAAGATGGCTTCTTATGGAAGATTAAGGAATCAAACCTGGTTCTCCATATTAGAGTCCGCCACTTTTAACCACTACACCAAACTGCCTCTCAGTAGTGGTGACCGCAAGCATAGATGGCTTTAAAAAGAGGATTAGACAGATTCATGGAGGGTAGATCCATCAATGGCTACTAGCCTTTGTGACTAAAGAGAATCTCCATGTCCAGAGTCAGAAAGCCTCTCAATACCTGTGCTAGGAGGCAATACTTCTATGACCTTTTGTTGCTGCTGGCCCTGTAACTGGTTGGCCACTGTGTGAGACAGAACGCTGGAGAAATAGGCCATTGTCTGATCCAGTAGGATTCTTTTTGTGTTCTTGAAGTCTGAAGCCCTCCTCTAGCTTGAAGTGGATCTTCAGGCAAAGGAAGACTTTTCTGAGAGTGATAAGACATGATCCATTATTGTCCATTAGTCCTGTTATGAACAATCACTGTACTTAGCTTGTATACATTTGACAGAAATGTCACAGGCTGTATCTGTTGAAGCTCATAGCCTTTTGACTCCATTGTTTGCAATATCTATGTACTAATAGCCTTTGAACACATCTTTGTGTACTTAAATATGGTGGCTGAAGGTGTGAACGGACAAGACAGATCTTTCTAACAGATCTGAAAAGGGCCTCAAGTTTGCAGAAAAATGTGAAATCTTTAAAAAAGGAAGAAGAAAAATGTTGGGGGGGATTATAAAAGTTATAAAATTATAAAAGGAGTGTCTGTAGCTTTAAGCAAGAGATTTCCTCAGTGGATGTTGCTAGGCAACCACAATGTTCTAAGGTTGATTCTGTCAGTAAATGGCAGGGGGAGGAGTAGGGCCCTTTCCAGGCCTATTTTGGCCTCTGAGGGAGGACTCATTGGGGCCAGGCTTGGGTAGGGTTGCCAGCTTCAGGTTGGGAAATTCCTGGAGATTTTATGGTGGAATTTGAGGAGGGCAGGGTTTGGTGAGGGGAGAGACCTCATATGGATATTATGCCACAGAGTCCACCCTCTAAAGCAGCCATTTTCTCCAGGTGGACAGATCTTTGTCATCTGGAGTGTGGGAGACCAAAGTTTGAATTCCCATCTTGCTGCAGAAAGCTCACTGAATGATTTTGGACCAGTCACATACTTTCAGCCTAACCTATCTCACAGGGTTGTTGTGCAGATAAAAAGTTTCTTTGGTCCCCACTGTGGAGAAAGGTGGGGTATAAATGAATTCAATAAATAATAAATATAGCTGAAGATGGGAGACAAAAGGTAGGTTGGTGAATGGCTGAGAAGGAGTGACTGAGGTAGGTAAAAGGGAGCGGATATGGGACGAAATAGTGTGGGGAGGGGGATACAGAAGAAAGTGAGGCACCCCCTTGAGGATTCCCTACCATGCAGGTTGGGAAAGAACAGCTTAAGACTGAGGGGCAAATAAAGGCAGGCTGGCTATTGAGCTGAAAGGAGATAGGGTTGCCAACTCCAGGTTAAGAAATTTCTAGAGATTTCAGGGTGAGGAGCCTGGGGAGGGTGGGGTTTGAGAAGGAGAGGGACCTCAGAAGGGTATAATGCCATAGACTCCATGCTCCAAAGCAGCCATTTCCTCTAGGAAAAATAGAGTTGCCAGCCTCCAGGTGAGGGCTGGCGATCACTCAGCATTACAACTGTTCTCCAAATGACAGAATTCCATTCCACTGAAGAAAATGGCTGCTTTGGAGGGTGGACTGTATGAGATTATACCCTGCTGAGGCTGCTTCCCTCCCCAGACCTCACCCTTCCAAGGCTCCACCCCCAAATATCCAGGAATTTCCCAGCTTGGAGCTGGCAACCATAAGGGGAACTGTTTTTTGTTGTTGGGAGATCCTATGATTCCAGGAGGTCTCCAGGTTGGCAACCCTAGGTGGAGAGAAGGAAGGAGAAGGCGAGAGGCTCTGAGGCTTTCAGAAAAGGGAAAGAAGAAATAGTGAAGAGAAGGAAGTGAGATGCCTCCCGCAAGTCCTTGTGGGTTCCCACTTGTTTTTCTCTATATTCATGAAAGTGTTACATCTTTATATCATCTGTCTGTCTGTCTGTCTGTCTGTCTGTCTGTCTGTCTGTCTGTCTGTCTGCTGTCTATCGTCAACTCATCAGCATAACACTGCACACATCTGATGAAGTAGGCCATGATCCACAATAATAGCGCAGTCCTTTGTGAAGCCAATGGGCTCAGATTGGAGAAATAATTCATAGAATTACAGTGCAAAATCAGGGGTCCCCATCATGGTGCCCGTGGGTGTCATGGCACCTGCCAACATTTTCCTGGTGCCCACCAAGTGTTTTTATAAAGTGGGTGGAGCCAGGTGGGGTTTTTGCCCAGGAAGGTTTCTGACTGGCTATTCAAGATATGATTGGCTGTGCAGATTTTTTTTTAAAAACGTCGCTTCAGCAGCAGCTGCCACCAAAGCACAAAAATCATCATTGTGTAAGCTGAAGATAAGCCGTGGCAGCCATTTTGTGGCTTGGCCCCACCTCCTGCAGCAGCTATTTCATGGCACCCATTTTTTGGCTGTGCCCACCATGTTGTGGCAGAACTGGAGAAGACAGATTTGAAACAGGAGCAGCATGCCATAGAAGTCTTCCATTCATGTGGGGCCACAGTAGCTCAGAGGTTAAGAGGCTTAGCTGCAGACTGGAAGGTCAGTAGCTCAGCAGCTCAAGACCCGAGTGCCGCATGACAGAGTGAGCTCCCGTCTCTGGCCCCAGCTCCTGCCAACCTAGCAGTTCGAAAGCAAGAAATTGCAAGTAGATAAATAGGTACAGCTTTGGTGGGAAGGTAACAGTGTTCCATGAGCCTCGGCATTTAGTCATGCCGGCCACATGACCATGGAAATGTCTTCGGACAGTGCTGGCTCTTCGGCTTTGAAATGGAGATGAACACCACCCCCTAGAGTCAGATTCAACTGGGTTTCGAGCAAGGGAAACCTTTACCTTTACCTCCATTCATGTAATCTTTAAGTGTGAGGATCCTGTGATAAAGATAAAGAAACGGGCTGAAAATAAATCGGGACACCATCAGAATCTTTCAGAAGCTGTACTAAGCAAAAGTATATGCTGTAAAATCTCACAAACTGTATGGAACAAAAGTACATAATGTTGTTTGTTATTATTTTGTTATTGTAAGAAATAGACTATGTTGTACTTCGTTGTATTTGTTGTATTGATACAAACAACAAGGGTCATATAAGTTACATTGAGCACCAGTGTATTATTCATTAGTAACTTTAAAGAAGAGTCTATTTGTATTGGTTGCCATCTCATGGTATATATTGTGTTTGTATTGGGTCAACTGTCCATGAGCCTGTAATCTGAAGAGAATCCCAAAGGTGCCTGCAAGCTCAAAAAGGCTGGGGATCCCTTATGTACATGTATCCTTTGGAATGTTTAATAAAAAATATTTTATTTTTTTTAAAAAAAATTCTATTTATCTTGTTGTTTTCCCCCTGTATCGCCTAACACAGCTACCTCTCTGGAGATAACCAGGAAAAGTAGCATTTTTAAAAAAGCAAAATAAAAACCTTAGATGCACCAAGTTTGCTTCAATAAATTCCTTAATGCAGGAGTTTGTTATTAGTGATAAAAGATCCTGTCACGTAACTACAGGGCTATTTTGGGGCAGGAACGCACAGGGACGGAGTTCTGGCTGGCTCCCGATTTGGCCACACCCAGCAGGAACTTATTAGCATAACAGGCCACACCCAGCAGCAGAAACTCATTAGGATTGGCTACATTATGGGTGTGTGGCCTAACATGCAATGGAGTTCCTGCTCCTAAAAAAGCCCTGGGTTTTGACAACAAACAAGGTAAACAGAATAAGAAGCAAAAGGTGGGTGTGCTGGATGACCACTCTTCCGGTAACATGGGGGTGTGGCCTAATAGGCTAATGAGTTTCTGCTGTTGGGTGTGGCCTGTTATGCTAATGAGTTCCTGCTGGGCTTTTTCTACAAAAACCGCCCTGCATAACTATGTTTAAGAAGTAAAGATCCTGAGTCCATGATTTTATACTATTTCACTGGAGAGATCATTCCACTGATCTGAATGTTCACTGCAGTATGAATTCTCCTCCCCTCTCGTGCATGGAAGGGCTTGTGAGAAAAACTGACCGTGATTCTGGGGGCACCAGACACCATAACTCTTTCAGAAAACTCTATTAACCTCCCCCATTCAGCACTACCACAGTCTCTTTCACTGAAATGTTACATCAAACAAAGTGTTTCACTGCAAAGTTCTTTCAATCCCTTCAGCCTTTTCTTTATCGCACGATTCAACAGGTCTCTCCTTCGGCTGGTTTTTCAGACACCGTTTTTTTGCCTGACACAAAGAAATTATCCTCTATAAATATTTACGTCTTGACAATGTCAGATTTCCTTTTTCAATCTAAACTCCTGCATTTGGCTGTCATCGAGGAGAGAGAAAATCTGCAATTCTAGTCACCCCCTCGATCCTTCCGCAGAGTAATATGTGATATAAAACCCTTCAATTTGGGATATATCATCGTTCCCACAGCATTAATAGCTTTCACCTGCATATAGAAAGATATCCAAAAGACCGGCAAATTACTTCCATAAGCGGAGAGACACGGCTGTCAAAAAGGAGGTGCAAGGCGTAGACTGTTCCGGAAGTGTCTGCCAGAAACCTCGGAATCCAATGAAACCGCCTGTGTTTCTTTGCTTGCTGGGTTTTCACTAACAATCCTGCTTCAAGGGAACAAAGTTTGAGTCCAGTGGCACCTTCAAGACCAACAAAATTTTATTCCGGGTATGAGTGGACGCATACTTCCTCACACGAAAGTCCATACCTTGAATAAAACTGGACTCAAAGTTTGTTCTATTACTTCAGACCATCACGGCTAACTGCCTGGATCAATGCTGCTTCAAATTAATCCGCTTTTGCTTGGTTAGCAATAGAAAAGAAAGATGAGGAAATCCTGTTTATACACTCAGTGCTCATGAAACTCTCTCAAGGATAACATCCCTCACACTCCATGCATGATGTAACAGCAAACTATGGTATTCCGCAAAATGACCATTTTCCAGGCTGAGCAAAGTTTGAGCCCAGGGGCACCTTTAAGACCAACAAGGTTTCATTTAAGGTCTGAGCTTTCGTGTGCACCTTGAATAAAACTTTGTTGGTCTTGAAGGTGCCCCTGGGCTCAAACGTTGTTCTGCTGCTTCAGACCAACATGGCTGCCCACCTGGATCTATTTTCCAGGCTGTACATGAGGGGAAAGGGGAGAAAGCCTATGAGCCAGGGAATCCTCAGGCACCTTCCCATAATGATTAACCGTGTGTGTGTGTGTGTGTGTGTGAAATGTCATGAAGTCATCCAAATACCTCGGGGCCACACTCTACTGACTGCAGAGTCACCCCTGAACGGCCATAAAATGGCCACAGAGCCATGCAGAAGGTACAATTAAATCCCACGATCAAAGAACTTGAAAGTGGCATGGAGTGTGAACGGTACCATAAAACCTGATAATCAAAGGGAGTGAAACCAGCATGCATGCAGAGGGGAATTTCTGTTCCAATGTGGGTTTCATAAAACAAGGGAGGGAAAAGCCAGTGCAGAATCAGCCACACAGAAGTGGTTGACCATTGCCTGCCTCTGTGTAGTGACCCTGGACCTCCTTGGTGGTCTTCCATCCACGGCCGGATCGCCCATTGGGCGAACTAGGTGCTCGCCTAGGGCCTCAGGGGTGCCAAATGGTGCCCCGCTCCCCCCCCCAAAGCCCCCGCTGCTACAAGTCGCCGGGTGCCCACCGCTAACCGGGTACCCACCGCTGCCGCAAGTCGCTCTCCCCCTCCTCCCTGGGGGGGAGGAGGAGGAGGCGGCCAGCAGGATCTCCCTGCTGCCGCCGCCAAAATTAAAAGCACCCACCTAGGGCGCAAGTCGCCCTCCCCCTCCTCCCTGAGGGGGGAGAAGGAGGAGGAGGAGGCGGCCGGCGGCAGCCAGCAGGTTCTCCCTGCCGCTGCCGCCGCTGGAAAGCGCCCACCTAGGGTGCAAGTCACTCTCCCCCTCCTCCCTGGTGGGGGGGAGGCGGCGGCGGCCAGTTGGGACTCCCCGCCGCTGCTGCCGCCTCTGCAGAGCACCCAGCTGGGGCACAGCTTGCCCGCCCTCCCCCTCCTCCCTGGGGGGAGAGGAGGGGGGGCAGCATGGCTGGGTCTCCAGGTCCAACCAGGAGGTTGGGATCTGTGCCCGTCTAGGGCGCAGAAATACCTGGAGCCGGCCCTGCTCCCATCCAAGTACCAACCTTGCTTAGCTTCCAAGACCTGAAGAGATCTGGCTAGCCTGGGCCATCCAGGTCAGGGCAAAAACCAATTGTACACACAATAAAATACACAAACCTTTTCTCCCTGTTCATACGTAGAGAAAATTTAGAGTGACAGTCTGCCAGTGTAAAGATTCTGGGAAGTTCATGAGACTTCCCTGCTGACAGAAGAAAATGTATGCTGCAAAATTAAAAGCAACATTTTGTCACATACTCCTGAGTTTGGTGTGATTTGGCTTAGCTTCTGCCATGGAACCTCAAATCTACCTGCTAATTATTGTTATTATTATTCCCAGGGACATTTGTGCGTTTTACTGTTTTTGCAGCCAATATATATTTATTGAAAGATAAATAAAGGCAGGGCTATTTGGGGGCAGGAACCCACAGGAACAGAGTTCTGGCTAGCTCCCAAGTTGGCCACGCCCAGCAGGAACTCATTAGCATAATAGGCCACACCCAGCAGCAGAAACTCATTGGGATGAGCCACATTAGGGGTGTGTTGCCTAACATGCAAACCAGTTCCTGCTACAAAAAACTGCTACCACAAACAAGGTAAACAGAATAAGAAGCAAAAGGTGGGTGTGGCTGGATAACCACACTTCTGGTGACATGGGGTGTGGCCTAAAATGCTAATGAGCTGTGCTGTCAGGAGTGTGGTCTATTGTGCTAATGAGTTCCTGCTGGGCTTTTTCTACCAAAAAAGCCCTGAATAAAGGGATGAGGAAGTTTTGGGCACCAGAGGGAAGAAGAGTGAAGGAAGAAAAAGATGCAGGTGAGTTGTGCCTTGACATCACATAAGTCACTGGCCACTTCTCTACAAGTCAGATGCACTAACCAGTTTATCCCTTATTTACTTTATTTATACCCTACTTTTCTCCCTGATGGGGTCCCAGAGTGTTTAGGTAGGTTAGGCTGAGAGTGTGTGATGGGGCCAGTGTCACCAAAGAAGCTTCCCAATTTCTCACCTGAATCTCCAAGGCTATAGTCCGACACTCTGACCACTATACAATGTGGGGTCTCCAAAAGTTACCTCAACAGTTGCAATGCAATTGTGAAGCTTTAAAAATGTCATGAACAGGTTCCAGAAAAACAGGGAAAACACAGTGATGCAGGGGGCTCAGAAGAAAACAGTCTGGATTCTCAATAATAAGAATGTAAGAAAAGCTGTATCAGACCAGTGGTCCTTCTTGTCTCACACAGTGACCAACTAGTTCCTCTGGAGGTCCAACAACAGGGCATAGAGGCTGAGGCCTTCCCCTGATACTGCCTCCAGGCACTGATATTCAGAGGTTTACTGCCTCTGAATGTGGAGGCTCCCTCTAGTCTCCATGGCTAGTAGCCACTGATAGACCTATCCGGCATGAATCTGCCTAAGCCCCTTTTAAAGTCATCTACATCTGTGGCCATCACTACATCTTCTGGCAGCAAACCCCATATTTTAATCACTTGCCAATGGAGTGGCGACAACTTATGTGGAAGCATGCATGAGCAGCGGAATGTGGGCCCAGCCTACCAAGTTATTATTATCCTGGGGTCCCATTTAACCTTTAAAGTGCATTCGGTTCTCAGCATTTAACCTTTCACCTATGTTAACAGAGAAACATAGAAGCATTTCAAAAATTAAGCATCATTTTTTAACATTTTAATCAAGAGTTTATATACACACAGACACATATCAGACAACGGATCTATTGGGTCCTCACATATTTCTAGTTCTTGTTTTTTTGCTGGTGGCATATTGTATTAGTATGGATTATGGATAGTGGTGGCCTACCTTCTTCTTAGAACTACACCTTCGTATTGTCTGTGGGTGCCTACCTTCTTCTTTAGTTAGAATTCTACCCTCATATCATGTGTGGAGGCCTCCCTTCTTCTTGAGTCAGAATTTCACGCCTGCCTTTGCGAAAGCACCCTAAAAACTTGCAAGCTGACCTGCTGCCTAGTATACAGATAGCAGCTTCCTGCAATTGGAAGTGATGTCATCACACCTCTGACAATGCTCTAGGATTTGATTAAAAATCTATGGTTAAATCATAAAGTTTTGGCTATGCTACAGTGTCTCTGGTAATGTGATGATGTCACTTTTGGTTGTACTGACAGTGATGTCATTGCTCCACCAGCGATAGGGCTGCCAGGTCCCCCGGTGGAGGCGGGAATCCCCTGCTGCCAGACCCTGCCCCCCAGCTGCCAATCAGCTACAATAACATACTTACCCACTATTCTATTCCAGATGATCTTTTGGGGGCTTTGGATAACGGCTCCAATTTACAAAACTGGATTTGTAGATGTGATGCTTTACTGGATAATTTTACAATTTCTAAGTCCAAGTTTTATCCTTGATTTAAACTAATTAAAAGAGATCATGTTAGATCCTCTTATTTGGTGAATATCTCATCTCAAAAGCTCAGAAAGGCATTTACTTCTATACGTTTTCAGACAATGCCGATGGCTTTGCTTACAGGAAGATACTCTCAAATGCCAATGGCTTTACGTGTTTGTATATGTGGTGCCTCAATTCCACTGGACATATTCCATTGTATTTTATTATGTCCAATGCATACAGAAGCTAGAGCCAAATTTCTTGATACTCTGTTAACAGGACAAAAATTTCCTCTATCAATAAACTGGTCTTTTTATTATCTGATACTGACCCATTTGTTACTTATAGGGTGCATTCAGATGGGCCATTTAGTCCGCTTTCGGCATGCTTCAGTAATGGATTTTATATCCACATTCACACACCCAACATCTGCGCACCGTCCCCAGCCATTGCTTTCCAGCTCAACCCCCCTTTAAAATGGAGTATTTTGTTACCAGGTCCCCAAGTGGTGTTTTCCTGATTCTCCTGATTCTGACGTCTGATCACTCCTGCGGTGTCGAGCCACTTCCACCCGGAAGTCCGAGGCTTCCACTCTTCGCCCGCCATTTTATTTTAGCATCAGCAGTATGTGCACAGGCGGAGCTCCGCTCCTGTGTCATTAAAAACAATGTTTAAACAGTGCCTAGTTTTGTTGGTTAGACAAGTTCAGGATCTCACAGAGGCCAGTTTCGTGGTGAAAGTTTAAAGGGAAGTGTTCCTTTAAAGTTTAAAGGGAAGTGTTACAGCAGTTGGGTTGAAGTGGAAATTGCTGTTCTGTGCACATGTGAAAATTTTAATTCTATAGATGGCCACCTGTGTGCATGCCCAAACTGAGAGAAAGAAACACACCGACGCACGCTCCCGCGTGTAGATAGCAGGGAGCGATGTGGCTGCACAGTGATCCAGAACATGGAGATGAATGTGATTGCAATTCACCAGGTTTTTTTAAAAAAATGCATCAGGACCGGAGCAATTTAAACCGCTCCCAGCATGCTGTCTGACCGCACCCATAGAATGTCTCTTTTTGCCCTGGATGCAAAAAAACAACAACAGGCTCCCTCAGCAAATAATTATTTTTCATGACTTAACTGGATTTACTTTAGATGTTTATAATTTCATTGTGTATCAATGTTTATAATTGGCCTGGCTATTTAGATTTATTATGGCTGACCCTGACTGTATTTTATCTTTGTAATCTAACATTAATTTGCTCTTGTATCTTATCTTGCATTGCTCTTCTTAGTTCTGTTTGAATAATTTTTATCATTATGTTCTTAATCTTTTATCGTGATGGCCTTTGGCTACATACAATAAATCTCTATTACACTAGTAATGTGATGGTGTCACTTTTGGTCATACTGACAGTGATGTCATTGCTCCACCAGCAATAGGGTTGCCAGATCCCCCAGTGGAGGTGGGAATCCCCTGCTGCCAGACCCTGCCTCCCAGCTGCCAATCAGTTGGCTGACAGGGGGACTTACCAGTAGAAAGAAGGCCTAGGCCACGTTGCTGGCATCACACAGGAAGTGACATCATCACGCCAGCAGGCGATGCTCTGGTATTTGGGCAAAAACTCTGTGATAGAAGCCTGTTTTGCCATATTTTGCCCAAATACCAGAGTGTAGCCCAGAGGTCACTGGCAGGATGACATCACTCCCTGTGTGACACTGGCAACGTGGCCTAGGCTTTCTTCTTTTTACTGGTAAGTCCGCCCATCCTCTGCTGGTTGCCAAGAGGGACTTGGCAGTCCTAACCAATGACATCACAACACTGCCTGCAAGGGATCCTCCCCCCCCCCACTCTTCAATGTCCTGCCAGTTTCCAGCCTTCTGCTGGCAACTCTATGATATGTGCAGATAACTGAGGTGTAAAGGAAAACATGATGCCTCCGTGTGGAACAAACTGGGATTCTAACGCAACCAGGATCATCGTGTTAGAATGGTGCTGACTTTCTTCCCAGAGCGCCTCCTGATCCAAAGAGGTTCCTTTATTACTGAACCTCTCCCTGTTATAAAACTTCTGCCTCCACTTCTGATCCATTTCCTTAATAGTGAACGTGCTACAATCGTTTGGCACAATGGATATGGGGGGGAGCTGCCATTTATTTTGCAAAGTGTATTTGCTTGCTTTAAGTTATGTTTGCTAAAGACACAGCAGGGGGAAAAAATACCTTGGCGCTCTGGTGATTGGCTGTAACTAAATGCTTAAGATAGGGAAAGGCATCTGAAATATCCACAAAGAAGCTCCCAAGAGCAACAAAGACGGGAACAAAATACACATAAGCGAGGGAAGAGAAAACAAATTGCCAGCTATTGTAAATCCTATTATTTTCTCAATGCGTCTAAATACTGTACTACCAGGACTCCCACTGATTTTACCAGCATGGAAATATAATATTATTGTGAACATATTTTCAAAATAATATAGAAGGCACTGGAGTCGAAGTAATTTTCCATACTATATAGAATATTATGAAGCTAGGAAGAATTGTCCCCCCACACTTTTAACATCAAAATATAGAACTTATACAAACTTCGCATCTGAGTCTTGGCACCAAAAAGTGTTTCAAGATGGCTTTTTACTCTGAAGTTTAAATGAATTGGGATCATGGCATTATTGCACTGTCCATCCATTGCCTTTGAACATTTCCATATAGTCAATGGGACTGGAGTTGGTGGAACATTTGACCTTGATGTCATGACTTTTGACATCATCTAATGAACTCTTGGTGCAGCTTAGAAAAAGCAAGAGCTCTTGGTAGTTCAAGACCCACTTTTTATAATCTATTAACACCAGGCTAGACGAGGTTTGACCCTAAACATCCGTTTGCCACCCAATGAGACAAGAGTCACCTAATTCCACCTTCTCTTTTCGTAACACCAAACACAATTTAACTGTATCTTGACCTTACAATATTCCATCTAGGGTGTTTTATTCCACCTTTCCTCTAAAGAGCTCAGGATGATGACAACAGTTTACCATTGTAATCTCACAACAACCCTTGGTGGTATATTAGTTGGAAAAAAATGACTGGCGTAGTGTCATCCAGTGAGCGTCATGTTGCACTGGACATGTGACCCAGACCCCCTAGTTCCTGCATGAGATGTGACAATATGGGAGCAAGTTGAACTGTGAATATGGATACAGAGCAAGTTTGGTTTATTCTGACTCTAGGGGGCGCTGTAATGTATGCTTTCTAGTGTCCAGAGGTTGTTGAATGATTCTGGGGTTTTTTCCTACTCCTTGTCTGCCTCTAGATGAGATATCCTGAAGGTTTCTCTACTACTGGAAGGCCTACAATTAGCAAATGCTTCTTACAATCCAATTAGCTCAGCATATGTAGGTGCAGTGGTTAAGAGTGGCCGACTCTAATCCGGAGAACTGGGCTTGATTCCCCACTCCTTCACATGAAGCCTGCTGGGCGACCTTGAGCCATTCACAGTTCTCTCAGAACTCTCTCTGCCCCACCTGCCTCACAAGGTGTCTGTTGTGGGGAGAGGAAGGGAAAAGTGATTGTAAGCCGCTTTGAGACTCCTTAGGGTAGAGAAAAGAGGGGTATAAAAACCAACTCTTCTTCTTCTTCTAACTGATTAAGAGTATCAAATGGCATACCTCCACTTCTGTTTCACATCATTGGCTGTTGGTGCAGGAACACAGAATGCAGTGACTTGACTAAGCAAGGGCCTCACTTTCTAAATGACAGACAAACCAGTGTTGACTGCTGAATGAACAGCATGGCTTTGAAATGCCTGCAGGCTCACTGTGATGGCATTTCAAAGTAAAACTGTGGTCTGTTTGAACACACACTACAGTGAGGTCAGCCACCTTTTACAGAGCTCAGAGCAAGAGGCTGACAGAGAGCCAGTAGAACAAAGCCCATCTGCATAACTGAAAACACACAATTTAGCATGGCTGAGAATCGGCACGTAGATTTATAATTCATAACGTTCCCACAATCCAAATCCTGGTTGTCACGAGATCTTTAATAGGAAGTGGCACACAAAAAGTTTCACAACACATAATAAATAGGTACACAGAGCCACCTGGCACAACTGTTTTAGCACATTGGCGGAAATCTGTGCGTGCTTTGAACTTGGGTAACCAGCATCTGTTTACCTCTACACTTTCCCGTCCTGCAAAACACCTCTAAGAAGTCCCATTAAAAAAACTTTACTATTCGGTCCTTCACGTGCTGGTCATTCTACCATCTCGCCTGTCCCTCTAATATGCATGTGTGATGTGCCACCAAGTCGCAACCAATTTATGGCAACCAGCAAGGGGCTTTCAAGGCAAGTGAGAAGCAGAGGTGGTCTGCCGGTGCCTTCCTCTGCAGAGTCTTCCTTGGTGGTCTCCCTTGCAAGTACTGACCCTGCTTAGCTTCCGAGATCTGGCAAGTTCAGACTATGCCAGGCCACCTTCCCTCTACCCTCCAATATACTTTAACTTAAATGTTTCCTTTTCTTTTTTAACAAGCCATATTAGGTTCCCTATCTAATCATATTTGGTACTAGAGCCACAGGTGCAGACCCTGGAATGACTAGGGTTTCCTGTGCAAACTCTGGGTTGGAACCTGGGGATTTTGGGCATGGAGCCCGGGAAGGGCAGGGGTAGGGGATGGAAGGGGGGCCTTCAGCAGGGTATGATGCCAGATAGTCCACCATCCAAAGGAGCCACTTTCTCCAGGGAAACTGATCTCTGTAGCCCGGAGACCAGGTATAATTCCAGGAGATCTCCAGGCCCCGTCTGTAGGTTGGCAACAGCATGCATTCCAGTTTTTCTTTTTGTTTCCTTTCAGGGATTGAATATGACATCCTTTTACTCCTTACAACACTTACCCACTTGATTGTGCAATGGGACTTGGAATGAAGGTTTTGTATTACTGGCTTTGAAGATGTTCCAGAAACTTCTGTTTAGTCCAAAATGCAGTGACAAGTTTGCCAGCAGGAGGTAAACTATGGGCACCCTGCTACTCTGGTATTGAAAGACCTTCCCTGATGTCTATTAGGTTCCGGTTCCAATTCAAGGAGCCAGTTTTGACCTATGAAGCCTAGATGTTGGGTACTTAAAGTTACCACCTGCCCCCACACAACACTTACTCCTAAGGTTGCCAGCCTCCAGGTGGGGCCTGGGGATTTCCCACTTTTAGAACTGATCTCCAGCTGACAGAGATCAGCTCTCCTGGAGAAAATGGCTGCTCTGAAGGGTGGACACTATAGACTCTAAGTCCCTCCCCTGCCCAAACCCTGCCCTCTCCCAGATCCAACCCCAAAGTCTCCTGGTATTTTCCAACACAGACCTGGCAACCCTACTTACTCCTATTTATTTCAACTCACTTTTAATTAATCAGTTGATGTTTGCTTTCACTTTTAATTTAATTGAAAAGCAATTCATTACATTTGGTTGTGTTCTTCTGTTCTCTGCTGTTGCATTAAGTCATTTTCAGAGTTTTAATTGGTTGCAGTGGGGGGTTGAGTAATGTCTTTTCTTGCTGTTCTTTGCATTTTGTTGTGTTTTGAAAGTGTTACCAATTGTATTGTTTGGGGGGATCTGTGATCATTTCTTTTCGGTGAATGCTTCAGACACTTTGGCGTTGAGGTGGTATAAAAAAATACTTTCAGTCAAACCTCCCTCTGAAAGAATCCAGGCAAACTTTGACCCTGCGTTTCACATGCCCAAAGGCAATTCCAAAAGGAGCTTTCCAAAAAGCAAACTGGAACTTTTTCAAAGTTTTCCTTTTAAATAATGAGCACATAAAAAAAAACAAAAAAAACCCACCACCAAAAACTGAGCATCAGCTCCAAAGTAACGATTAGCACAATAAACCGTTCTGAAGTTCACATAAGACTTTCAAATGATGTTTGGAATACAGCAAGCAACAAAAAAACCCTGTATATTGAATACAATTCTTAAAGACAGCTAATGTATCAAGCACACTTCAGCAGGTTGGTAATGTTCCTAGCAAACAATGCAAATTCGGTGGCATGCATAATGAATTATTCAAAACACCAATTCTGCGTGGCTCCCCCCCCAAAGTACAATACCCAACCCTGCCTTGAATGCTAATTTCATTGTCAATGCTCAGCACTGGTGTTATAGTATGCCTCGCTCAAATTTGAATGAAACGATTAAATACAGTGTGCAAATATTATATAGTGCTGTCCGACGTCTGCGTGATGATTCCTTCCCACACACAGAGAATAGGGGAGTAAACAGCCAGAGTGTTACTATCACAGCCCAGACTGGGGCCATTTCACCTAACAAAGCGGGCAGGGAAGTCATAGGTGTTGGACGTGGGTTGGGGGACACAGGTGTGGAAAATGTATTTAGTACCTGAAAAGGTTAGTCCAAAACAAAAAAGGGGCCAAATTTAAAATCCACTTTAAAAACATACAAAAACATACATGTATTTATTAAACACAGATGAAAACATTATACAGGGGGCCATTCATACCTCATAAAGAATTGTGAAAATATACAAGGGCTGATAAAATAGACCTGAAGCGTTTTGGCCTTAACAGGCCTTCTTCAGAGGTCTAATACAAAATGCATAATTAGCTGCTTAATATTTGTAGAATGCATTGATTTATACAATTTTATTGTTCTAGAGGAGCACCACTGGACATGTGATTGTACTGGAGGCTTCATTTGCAATTTTGCATTTTTCTTCCTTGCCCAGTGGTTAAACTTTGTAAGTAAGTTATTGGTTGTTGTTTGATAATATTTTTACAATTTATTGGTTAGCTGCTTTATATATGTGTTTAATTTTTTATTTCTTTTATCTTTACAGCTTTTGTTTTCTGGTCTTTATTGATTTCAAACTTTATGTAGGGTTGTATGTATTTCTGTTTATATAATAGCCAGTGTGTTCCATATACATTTTGTATTAGACCTCTGAAGAAGGCCTGTTAAGGCGAAACGTCAGGTCTATTTTATCAGCCCTTGTATATTTTCACAATTCTTTATGAGGTATGAATGGGCCCTATATAATGTTTTCATCTGTGTTTAATAAATACATGTATGTTTTTGTATGTTTTTTAAGTGGATTTTAAATTTGGCCCTCTTTTGTTTTGGACTAACCTTTTCAGGTACTGAATTCTTTATTTTGGGTTCAGTTTTCTTCCTCCTTTTCGGTTCTTTTGTGGAAAATGTATTTGCCAGACAGCTATTCAGAAATTGCTCTGCCTTTGGTAAATCTTAGAATCACAGAGTTGGAAGGGCCACACAGGCCATCTAGTCCAACCCCCTGCTCAATGCAAGATCAGGCTAGAGCATCCCAGACAAGTGTTTGTCCAGCCGATGCTTACAGACTGCCAATGAGAGGGAGCTCACCACCTCCCTAGGTAGCTGATTCCACTGTAGCACACCTCTTGCTGTAAAAAAGTTTTTCCTAATATCCTTCCGGGACCTTCCCACCCTTAATTGAAACCCATGATTGCGAGTCCTAGCCTCTGCTGCCAACAGGAACAGCTGCCTGCCCTCCTCTAAGTGACAGCCCTTCAAATACTTAAAGAGAGCGATCACGTTCCCCCTCAGCCTCCTCTTCTCCAGACCGAACATTCCCAAGTGCCTCAGCATTTCCTCATAGGGCTTGGTCTCCAGGCCCCCAATCATCCTCATCACTCTCTTTTGCATGTGCTCCATTCTGTCCACATCCTTTTTGAAGTGAACTGCACACAATACTCCAGGTGCGGCCTGACCAATGCATTGCACAGTGGGACTATGACATCTTGTGATTTGGATGTTATGTTTCTATTGATACACCCCAAGATTGCATTAGCCTTTTTTGTTGCCGCAGCACACTGACTGCTCATAATTAATTTTCAGTACTAAGGCGATAAATTGGATTCTCTGGGGAATAGCGAGACTAGGCTTTGCACTGATACCCAATGTGATGGTGGGAAGGGCCATAAAGTTGCAGCTTACTGTCGGCAACCCCATATGGTTGCTAAGGGAAGAGGTGGTTTGCCATTGCCTTCCTCTAACAGAGGTGGCTTGGCATGGCCTGCCTCTGCATAGTGACCCTGGAATTCCTTGGTGGTCTCCCATCCAAGTACTAACTAGGGCTGACCCTGCTTAGCTTCTGAGATCTGATGAGTTTCAGGCTAGCCTGGGCCATTCAGGTCAGGGCATTGATGCCCAATATACAGTTAAAATTAGTTGAAGCTCCCCAAGGGGCACAAGATCTGATAGTTCTTATCAGCTAAACTCAGCCTTGGCTAATGTGGTTACCCCTACCTGTCTGCCCTCAATATCTCAACAGGCCCTCAGAAAGGACCCAGGAAGAGACTGGACAATAGCACTTATCTAGACTTCTGTGATGCCTCTTTTTCACTCACACTCTCCACAACCTCTCTCTGCCAGGTTCATGATTACAGGTAGGTCAGGCTGTCACACATCTACCCATCCCCCTTTAATAATTGCCCCACACTCAAATACTGCACAGAATTATTGGAGTTGGGGACTCAGACACGGTTCCGTTCACACCCTGCCATCATGTATTCATATCCTAAAATATAGAGAGACCAAGATCTTCACTTACGTGTTTCTTTCCCTGAGCTGGCAAGGTTAAATAAACAACTTTAATTGTTTGAACATAATACTGAATTAAGTCAGGTAGAAGTTACAAAGTTTCTTTTCCGTTGAACTTTTAAACTGTTTCCCTTTTCCAGCATTTGGTATCTTTTGTTACAAACTGTCTTGGTTTTTTTCTCAGTCAGCTTTAAGCTGCATCTGGCCACAGCTTCAGTCAGCCGGACACTCTCTCAGCTCCCTAACTGCTCTCCTCAACTCCCTTAACTGCCCCTTTTCAACTGTCCTGCTCACTAACATTCCGTCAGCTCCCACTGGCCACTCTGAGGGAGGGGCAGAACCTAACCTGCCCATCACAACTTCCTCACTCTAAGGGTTGACTCTGCCCTGCTTCTTTTGTGAATATTTTCCTGCCACGGCTATAGCATTTCCATTTCTGTTTTGCATTCCGTTATCCTGCTTAAATCTACCTCCCTTGGGGCAGGCTGGGAGGATACAATGGCCCAGGTTCAAGCCAGGCTGGGTGGTCACCATGGCACTACAAACCAGCATTGCAGGGGCCAGTTTGCTCAGACTTCTTCACTGACGCCAACAATCGGTGTCAGCTTATCTGTTGCCTCCTCCTTTAGCACTGCCAGCTGGCAGTGGCACAGGACAAGACAAAGGTTGAGCCGATATCCATTGTTGGTACTCCTGGCCTGCTCTGAGCGGCCCCTGCTGTGCCGGCAGAGCTACCGGCATTTGTCTTTGCTTGCTCCGGGCTGCCAGTTGCCCATCAGGAACTTTCCTTGTCAGTTACATGGTCAATCCATCTGTCCCTTTGCCTCCCAGGCAGAGCCATTTCAGGATATTATGCCACCCCAAACAAGCCCTCCCTGGAAGGGCTCAGGGCAGTGTACAACATGTACCAACATATCAATAATAAAAATCATAGTTTTGTTCTGAAATTAGGTATAGTAGAAACTATGGAAATAAGAATTTGCCACTTAGGGTTAAAATAGCCAAGCACCCCTTTTCAAGACAGAGGATTTGACAATTACAAGGGAAGACAGGTGAGAAGGCCACCAAGACTCCTGAGACTCTCTTGTCACTCAGAGGCTGTGATCAGACATGCAGTTTGATCTGTTCCCGTTGCTGTTCCCCTTATGGATTTAAAATGCACTTATCAGACAGCAACATCTGTCTGTCATGCCCCAGTTGTCTGAGTCCCATTCCCCCCCACCATTTACTGCATGTTTCTTTGATACCTGTGAAAGTCCGGTTCCGTTGGTCTGAGCTGTTTCCAAAATGGATTTCCTGTTGTCTGATTGCTCTGTTGCACATCCAAGCCATCAGGTCTGACTGGTCTCCGGCAGCCACTGCTTCTTCTTCTCTCTCAACCCTTTCCTTCCCCACCTGCCTGCCTTCTCCTCCATTCCTCCTGCCGCCAACTTTCTCCTTCTTGCCCTCCGACTAACTCCTTTTTTTCTTCACTCCCCTCACCTTCCTGTCGCCACCACCCTACTTCCCCTTCACTTGGGGTGGTGCAGGGGCAGCTGTCTTCTCCCCCTGCCCTCTGCTTCCTTCTCCACCATGGCATCTCAGTCCCTTCTTTGCCTTGTCATCATCAGGGCAGCCACCTCCTGGACCTCCCCCCAACTGTTCTCATGCAGCGGCATGGTTTATGAGGGTTGCTGGGCAACCCTCAAATGATGACTGAGATCTCAAGAGATTTCATCTCCCAACTATTTGAGTGATTTTTAAACTCCCCCCGACCATCTTTACTGTTCAGACCTTTTTTCTGCAAATCTGAGAATTTCTCTAAATGTATAGAATAATCACCTCTACCCACACATAGCCCTGTTGTGTGGGGTTTTGATCCATACTCTGGAGCCATCTTCAGAATTAGGTATTAGGAGCACTGCCCCGTGGGCAGCTAAAAAATCTTGGTGGGAACGGTTCACTGAATTAGGTTCTGAGATAGTGCTTTTCCACCAGATCCTACTAATCCCTCCATAAGGACCCTTTTGGCTTCAAAGTGAGTCCTCAAAAGCTTATAGCATCCTGGATTTAGAAGAAAAGGGACTAGGGATGAATCAGAGGATGTGTGTTTCACTGCATGCATCATCTAACTCTAATAGGCCCATAGCTATAATGGAGCTTTTGGGGGCTCTGCCCCCTTTTTAAAAAGAATTTTTTCCCCAACTACGACAAAAACATACAAACAACACATAATCTAGCCATAAAATTTTTCTCCTCTAAATGCTTTTTTTCCAGTCATTTAAATGCTTCCCCCCCAATCATTTAAAGATATTTTTTAAAGGCCTGCACTCCTTTAAGCAGAGTGGGGTGCTGTAGTTGACTAATTCCCATACTGAGCAAGGGATGGAGTAGGTGACCTCTAGGATCCCTTCTAACCCTGCGTCAAGAAACTGGTCTCCTTTAAGAGAGTTTTTCTGCCTAAGTGTTGGCTTTCTTGACTATAGAAGTCATCACCCTCACCTGCTGGCTGTTGATCAGAATTGTTGCTTAGGCTGGCGGAAGTGATGAACTCATAGCAGCTGAAAACTGTCATCTAAAGTGGTTGACAGCTTGCACTTTAGAGATCTACTCTGGTAACAGCTTTCTGTTGGCTAAATGGCCTTTCTTTCTGCACTGAGAACTTCAGACCCCCCCCGAAAAAAATTTGCCCCACAAGCCACAAAATCCTGGCTACGGGCCTGGACCCTAATCTCCCTCTTCAAAGTGTGAGTGGGTAATCAGGCTAATCGCACCAACTCCTTCTGTATTCTTCCCTCACACATACACTTTAACTGATGTTCAATTTTACTCAACATTTTGTGGTTTCTGGAGGACAATAAGCACGCTCAGTGATGATCAAGATTAGGAGGTGGGTGGTGAAAATCATACTTGTGGAGGTGCCATAGTATTCAGGAACCATTGCATCAGCTGTGGGTGATACCATTTCACTGCCCTGCTGATAGTCCCGGATTTTGATATTAGTGGGTTATAAAAATTATTCGGTATGTCAAGCATAATACTTTGTGGTGTTGGATGGAGCCATGGCACCAAGAAACAGCTTGTGGCAGTGAGCATTCCCCATAGATATTCCAACACTTCAGTCAATGCATATTCAGTATCAATAAAAGACATAGCTTTGGTAGCATCCTGCCTTGTCAAAATTAATGGAAATTTGGCTAAAGGAAAGTGGATTGTACCCAGCCCCGTCCCCAGTTCTGTTCAAGTTGCAAACTGCCCTGCCCCCTGAATAACAATCTCTGACAATTTTGCTTTAGACCAAAAGAGAGATGTCATTATTGTAATTTCAGCGGCAACCTTGGTTTTTGCAATTCAGCTCAGAAGAAAAAGCAGATCATACATTACAGTTTGTAAATTTCCGTTTCAGCCCTTCTTATTGTAGAGAGCTCCCCTCCCCGCCCCGAGTTTCACATTTTGTCAATTTCATTTCGGCTGGCTTTTTCAACACTATAGTATTCCCGTCTTGACTGATGAAGACAGCAGAAGCCATTGAAAAGTCACTTGTAAAAAGAGTTATGTTATCGGTTGGGCTAAAACCTCTAATCTCACCATTCATCACTCATGTATTTCCCATCCAGTAACACAGAGCTGCAAAGTGAATCACAATCTTTTGAGAAACTGCTTCTTTTCAGCTCAAGCATTAACCTCCTGTGTCGCTATTGTAATTTTGATATTTCTGATGGGAAGGGGGGGGAGGTGAGAGATGAAGCTGGATTTTCAAAAAAGCAATCTGATATGTGTCAATAGTCTTAGTTTTAAATCCAAAGAATTAGAAAAGCCCCACAAATATGGGGCCACTTTTTGAGAAGCAGTATATCAGTCAATCCTAAAAGAAATCAACCCTGACTGTTCCCTGGAAGGCCAGATACTGAGGCTGAAGCTCAAATACTTTGGCTACCAAATGAGAAGGGAGCACTCACTGGAGAAGACCCTGATACTGGGAAAGATTGAAGGCAAAGGAAGAAGGGGATGGCAAAGGATGAGATGGTTAGATAGTGTTATCGATGCAGCGAACATGAAATTGAGCAGACTCCAGAGCATGACAGAAGACAGGAGGGCCTGACGTGATGTAGTCCATGGGGTTGCGAAGATGTGGTCCGTGAGGTTGCACTCAACTGTGCAACTGAACAACAATAACATATAAGGCTACAAGAGATCTTTCTGAATTCTTTAATTCCTTTGTTTTCCCTTTAAAAGAAGGATTAAGTATATTTAAGCCCATTTTTAGCCCCCCTCCAAAAAATGCTAGTTGTATTTAATCAGAGAGCATGGATTATAGGTCACTGAGCCAAAGTGGCTTTTTTAAAATTTCCAGGCACTGAATGCTTGATGATAATAAAAAAAGAAAAGAAATGTGAATGTGTCTTCTGTATTACCGATAATGGGTTTTCAACAGTCATTGGGAGAACTGCATTTTCAGACAAACTGCTGCCTCTCATTTGCAGCTACAAAAACATTTTCATTTCCCATAGAAGAATCCAGTTAATGTTATTGGTTTACCGTGTTTGAGGAAAACATTTCTTAATGCAAATGCTATTGCGGATAAATATTTTCTGGAATGAACCGTAATGGCTAGTAAAATTCCCTAATTTTCATTAGTATGGAATTGGGGGAGGGAGTGTTATTCTGTTTAAACAATACAGAAATACACATTTTAGGGCCATCAACCATTTTACTTGACCAATAATCTGCCTTTTAGTCAATCCATGCACGAACCCCTGAAGCTGCCTTTTACTGAATCAGACCATTGGTCCATCAGTGTTAGTATTGTCTACTCAGACTGGCAGTGGCTCTCCAGGGTCTCTGATAGAGGTCTTTCACATCACCTACGGTCTGGTCCTTTTCACTGGAGATGCCAGAGATTGAACCTGGGACCTTCTGCATTCCAGGCAGGTGATCTACCACAATGATCCACAGCCTCCCCATTATCAGTGTGCACGTTATTTTTAAAGAACTTAATACTGCTGAATGAAGTGTGGCAACGTACAGTCTAGTAACCAAATGCTACCATAATATCTTGTGGAACTTGGAGTGGACACCCATTTGGACTAACTTTGGACACCTATTGGTTAAGCTGGTTCATTGGCACAAAATATGCCAGTTTCTCAGTGAATGAGCCTATCATGACAAAGAATTCATGGTTTAGCACCTATAAGAAGGGATAGTCATCCATCTGGCCTTCATAAGACCATATGTAAGAAGTGATGTAGGACAGTCTAGGATGGGAAAGCTGACTAAGGCTGAGGAAGGCAGAAGAAGCAGTGAACTGAGGCATGGCAGGTGGAGATCAGAGGAATGGAACTGGCACTATGAATGGGGAAGCTGAGAACATAGAACTGATAAGTATTTTTTAAGATTTATTTTTATATTTTGATTCATGAAAGCAGCATCAAGTGACACCATGATGTTATGTCCAGTCATGTATCCAGAAGTGACTTCACAACAGTGCACACCCCTCTAGCAATTTCCAAACTCTCTATGATTTTTTTTAATCACAGAAGTTTAGAGTATTCCAACAATTCCTAGAGCATTGCATGGCGCTGTGTTGTCCGATGCTGGTTATCCAACTCCGGTTTTGCTCCTGCCGCTCTGTCCCACAGTGGCAGGATCCCGGGGGGCAGAGGTTATGCCGAGCTGATACTTCACACATTTTGAAAATAGAATCCTTCCTTATGACTTTTCAACAAGCCAGGCTTCAAAATAGCAGGCGTTTGGTGGGGTTTTTTAATGAATAGTGAATCAGAGTGCAATGATCATTTTATATCAATTCAGTTGTTGAATGGCTTCTTCTGAAAGGAAAAAAAGCAACCCCGGAAAACACTACACATTTGAAATGCATTGAATGTCAGCTGGGCATTTTTTCATTGTTTGCACCCAGTGGTTCTTACGATCTGCATCTTCTCAGCATGCCAGACAGCTCCAGACAGATGTCCATAGTGCCAAGTATAAATATACAGGAGCCGCCAAGTATTACTGTGCAAATCCAGACACAGTAGCTCTGATCTCCCAGAATAACAAATATCTTTTCAAATGAAGTACTTTCTGTGGGACTTGTGGGACTGGGCCACACAGAACTGTGCAGCACAGTAAGTACTAAATGCATTCCGATCGCGTAATACCATAATTACGGTCACAATCCAGTCATATGTGTTCAGCGTAGCAATTGGCTGTGTGGTGCGGAGTGATGTCATTTTAGAGAGTAAAAGAATGAACCATATAGACTAGAGACTCTCTGCCTCTTCAGCGCACAATGCGCTTTATCCATCATCTTTGGCCAATGTTAATCATGTAGATATTTAAAGCAGACATCATTATTAAAGCAGGCTAGGTAACTCACGTGGTATCGTTCCTCTGCCCTGGCTGAACTAACCATGAAAGGAGCACTGGAGTCAACAGGCTGAGAGAAGCGTTTAAAATCCACTTTTGCTGAATGGCTCTGAATGCAGATTGGAAGCGCAGCCATTTGTCCAAGGTGGGAGGAGCCAGAGAAGTTTCTGCTTAAGATCTGCTGATGAAACTTATTGTGAAACACATTGGGATCTAAAAGGTCAAATAAAGTGCTCTTCTTTGCACCTTGTTCTTTTTTTCCCCATCTCACTGCTCAGTTCAGTAAAGTTTGCCACCTTGAGCCAGTTTCCTGCCACCTTGAGCCAGTTTCCTGGCTAGGCAGGATATAAACTGAATGTAACAATAAATAAATAAATAAATAAATAAATAAATAAAGTTTGAAGCCTTTCGCCAACCCAAGGAGCCTTCCTCTTCTGGTCCATGGCTTCAGTCGGAAGGCGTCTTCTTAGGCCGGATGAAGGGCTCCAACTTGGCTGAACGGAACGCTTGGCTACGAACAGCTGGAATGGGAAATAATGAAAAATGTTCTCTGCAAGCACATCCGAAGGGATAAAAATTAAAAAGGTATAATTTCTGTAGGATAGATTTGACAGGTATAATTTCTGTAGGATAGATTTGACAGGTATAATTTCTGTAGATTTTCACGTGGTTATGAATGCAGGAGACTTCTCAAGAGATACAGAAGGCAACATTTCTAGCCCTCCTTTATTACAAGGTCTCATGGTAATCTAAAGCCATGATTTTTTGGTCCACAAGGGAAGCCATAACGTATTCACAGTAAATAGTTGCATTGCCCCACTCCAGGCTCCGTTGGCTGTCCAGAAGCCAAACCAGGAAACTGAAGATCATTAATACTATCGATCTGAAGTTTAATGACAGCATATGGAAGATTCCATACATTGTCATTAAACTCCAGATCAATAGTATTAATGACCGTCAGTTTCCTGGTCTGGCTTCTGGACAACCAACGAAGCCTGGAGTGCGGCAATGCAACTATTTACTGTGAATACGTTATGGCTCCCCTTGTGGACAGAGGATTTATTGATTTATTTATCACAGAAAACTGGCTACAATCCTGAATGCAACTGAGAAGTGGCACACCTGCCCTTATCTAGACTGTGAGTTTGCCCATGTGTGTTCTCTCTGTGTGTGTGTGTTTGGCTTCTCTCCAGTTGTATCCCACTGTACAGTATGGAGCATTCCTGTTCCAGAATTAAAAAACTAAGCAGCAGCCAGAAATGCATCCCAGAGTCTCCAGTTAAAAGCCTCAGGTGGTAGGTGATGGGAAAGACCTCTACTTGAGTTCCTGGGGAGCCCCTGCCAATCAGCAATGGCTCACTTTGGTAAACCAGTGGTCTGATTATGTCACCTTCATTTGTAGAAATGTTCAGGACTGTTCAAGAGGCCTCTTTTTATTTATATTTTTTAAAAGAACAGAATTGTGGTTTTAGGAAGGCTCCCTTGCTTTTGTAGACCCATAAAATGTATGGAGTTGTTCAGGAGATAATTATTTATAAAGGGAATAGGGTGGAAATTTAAAAAAGGAAATATTCAGTACGTCAGATTGATCAAGAGATCCCTTTTGATAAAAGAAATGGGATTGCAGTTTTAATGTCTGAAAGAAATAAGACCATTTCCCTTTGTATTGTTTGTTTATTTTTATCTCAGCGTTCTCTAATGGTGTGATCCAGTTTTATCGTAGTGTTAGTTGTACGTGTTATACTAGTCTTCACTGCAGCGTTTTCTAATTCTGTCATCTGCCTTGCGTCTCAGTGAGAAAGTTAGTTTATAAATGAAACAAACAAGCAAAAACACATGTCTGGATATTACCATACCACACTTGGAACATCAGTAAGTTTTTCCACCCCAGATACTGCATTGGAACTGTACGAGAGGGCCAGAGGGCCAGAGCAGGGAGAAGGGGGAAATTACATGGGTTTCCCAGTGCGATATTGCCAATCACTATTCAAAGCATCTCTGAGGTAAATGGTGGTATTTCTGCCCCAGGTTTACCTGAGACAAGGTAGAAGAAGGCCTGTTGAATTAAGGTTCTTAAAAATGACAGACAGGGGAAAGAAATTTAAGTGGAACACAATGGCTTCTGAGGTCAGTAGATCCTCATG
Source organism: Gekko gecko (assembly GCA_029375565.1). Lineage (NCBI taxonomy): Eukaryota > Metazoa > Chordata > Lepidosauria > Squamata > Gekkonidae > Gekko > Gekko gecko. Next base: position 17,258,907 of record JAPDNY010000003.1, on the reverse strand, counting down.
ACAAATGTCTCCATCACTTGGGCTGCGGTCAGACATGCCTTTAGATCTGACTCAACTGTGAATGCCTAACATATCTAAAGGGCATGATCAGACAGCAACATCTGGGAAAGGTCCCGCAGTTGTCGGCACCCCATGCTGCCCCGCCACAGAAACGGAGTTAAAAGATACCTGGGAAAGCCTGGTCCTAACACTTCCTGATTGGCTATGGATGGACTGTCTGATCACTCAAGCATGCTCTCGAGCCATCAGGATGGTCTGCCCATCCCATCCCATCCCAACTTGGTGCCGTTTCCCCCACACACTTAGCAGTATACGCATAACCGCATACTCCATGGGAAACCCTCTGTACTGACGTTCAAGTCCTCATTTATCTGCATGGGAAACAAAAGGGAAAAAACCCACTCACCCAAATGAGGCATCTGATCACACAGTGACAGGCTGACCCCCGGAGCACAAAGAGATGTAGGATTGCATGACTGTGAGTCAAATTCCACTGGAGTTCCCCTCCACACCAAATGGCACGTCTGACCACAGCCTTGGTGAAGTTTACAGCTACATCCAGAGCCACCTTACTGGTGTTTCCTTTGCTCAAGATTTATTCTTTGGTGGGGAGGGTGGAAATTAGTTAGATAAATAAATAAAATATTCAACTGATGTGGACAGAAAGGACACCAGGGGGGGTGGTCACAAGGCAGCATGCAAAGCAAAAAATATGGTTGTTATTTGGCTGCTGAGACAGATTTATTTCCAAAGTTAATTACAAGCCTAACACATTTCGAGCTACATTTAGCTCTTCACCAAGTATTATTTTTTTAAGTGATGACATAAAAATCATCCAGAGTGAGTGAGAAATCTCTACTGTATTTCACTTGTTGTGGTAAAGCCTTTGTACTAATTCACTGAGCTAATGTGGTGACACAAAATGTTCAGTTGCTCTAGGAATGGAACCATTTGTCATCCAGCTTCTGTGAGGGAAGGGAAGAGATGTCAGGTTGGCTGAAATCAAAATCTTACACAGGTTAAGGTTTGGGTCCCACAATATGGGCTGGAGGGGTTGTCTGATACAGAAGTAAGGGTAGGTAGATAGAGAATGGTACAGTAGACCAGAAACTGAGAAGTGGCTGATCAGAGAGACAATTCTGAAGGAACCTCACAGCTTTCTGTGGGCTTGCTGTGGGGAGAAGGAAGAAGAAGAAGAGGAAGAGGAAGAAGAGGAGGAGGAGGAGTGGCAGCAGCAGCAGCTAAGGAAGCAGGTCACAAGGCTAGAGGGGCGGGCCCCTGGCTTGAAGAGCAAGAGCCTGAAGCATCTGTAGGTGAAGAAGACATGGAGATGAAGGAAGGAGAAATCAAGACTGAGTCTGTACTCTGTTAAAAGGGAAGGAAGTGAGCAGACAAGTCCAACTGGCAAACCTGGGAGTCATAGAGTTCCTAGACATAAAGTCTGGCCCTTGGGAAATGGAAGTTGGGCAGCTGAGCTTTGACTGTCATTTGCTGCACTGTAACCTGGTAACAAATGGGGAAATGACAACCCAAAAGCTGTGAGTGTGTAACCCAGTAATGTGTAAATCAAGACGGGTAGCCATGTTAGTCTGTCTGTAGCAGAAGAAAAGACCAAGAGTCCAGCAGCACCTTAAAGACTAACAAGATATGTGGCAGGGGAGGAGCTTTCGTGAGTCACGGCTCACTTCTTCAGGTATCTAGAGAAGTAAGCAGAGACTCACGAAAGCTCCTCCCCCGCCACGTACTTTGTTAGTCATTAAGGTGCTCCTGGACTCTTGCTCTTTTCCAATTGTTTGTGTGTGTGAATTTTGTATGATTTGAACTAACTAGCAATTATTTGACTACAGACCTCCAGTAACGATGATGAGGTCCAGGGCTCTTTTTGTAGCAGGAACTCCTTTGCATATTAGACGACACACCCCTAATGTAGCCCAATCCTCCAAGAGCTTACAGCAGCCCCTGTAAGAAGAGCTCTGTAAGCTCTTGGAGGATTGGCTACATTAGGGGTGTGTCGCCTAATACGCAAAGGAGTTCCTGCTACAAAAAGAGCCCTGATAAGGTCTTATTTCCAAACCACTTTAGGACGTTTGCAGCAACAACAAAAGGACACCCAAAGAAACCAACCCTCCCCATATCCAAGATTCAGCCACAGAGTTGGCATTTGTAACATATGCCTGAGCCCGTCCCTGCCCATTGTCACAGATATCTGAACTTTTGCAAGCCAATGTGATGCCTTTTGCCTCGGCACTGGCTCGTCTCCTTTGATAGGGGAAGCCACCCAGAAATGGTAGGGCAGAACAAAATGGCAGTGGGGGAACGACCTATGGCCAAATGAATCAGAGGCCCAGCTGTTCAAGCCATCAAGCCATCTGGCCACATCGCTGAGCATTATATCCCAGATTCTCTATTTACATTTTAAGTAGGAGGGCTGTTTTCATTTTTAATAAATGAAACATTATGAAGGGAAAGTGGCATCCTTAATCACGAAAACATCCCCTGCTTAATTTATGATACTTACCTTTCGAGTGCTATCACGCAATCGCTGGTGTTTAGGGGCTAATAGTTCCAGGTAGAGAAAGCGATCCATCAGGAAGCCCATTTACATTCAAACATTTTGACAGCTGCAGTAATTAAACCTTTTCACAGGTGCAAAAGAAGTGTCTTAAATGCCCCTCGGGCTACGGCTCTACCCAGGTTTGTCTGTCTTTCACAGGAACTGCTGTGAAAACACGATAATGGGAAGATGGTAAAAATAAAGGAATACACAGACAATAATTACAGCATGCCGTATGAGTTTCTGAAATACCCAGCTGTGCCTTAATTTTTCCTTTGTGTGACAATGAAAAATTAGCTTGGGATTGAAGAGGAGGAGAAGAAAGGAAGGAGGGAAGGCAGGCAGGCAGGGACTTTGCCATGTTTTGTGGTGACTGCAACAGGTTTGGGTGGTGGGTAAATGCTTTGTTGTTTGTTTGTTACAATATTTATTGCCTGTCTTTCTCCATCCCAAAGTTGGACTCAAAACAACATACATTAAAAAAATTAAAACAAAGAATTAAAAAAAAACAGGCATAAAATTTTGTTTCCTAGTTCTTTGCCCACACAGATGTCCACCATATTAGGGTGGCCAACCTTGAGGTGGGGGCTGGAATTTTCTCAGAATTACAATGAATCAGACCACAGAGATTAATTCTCCTGGATGAAATTACAGCTTCAGAGGACAAACTCTATTGCATCACGTCCCTGCTGAATTATCTCTGCTCCCCAAACTCTGCCCCCAAATCTCTAGGAATTCCCCAAGCTGTAGTTCACAACCTAAAACTGTAGACATTATAAGAACATAAGAAGACCCCTGCTGGATCAGACCAATAGTCCATCTAGTCCAGCATCCTGTCTCATACAGTGACCATGTCTCAAGCTGATGGCCACAGTCCTTGAACAGACCAAAGAAATAACAAAAACTGCAGAATATTGCGCTAATACATTTTAAATATTGATCAAAAAGATTTCATACAAAAAAGTGCACAATGTTCACATAACACATCAAATGTTGGTGAAGACAGTGATCTCCGGAATGTTCTGCCGTTTCGACACAAGTCTTCTGAACAATAATGTATGACCTTACAAAACAGTATAAAACATGTTTACATTAATGTGGAGGAATCTCAGGTAAGTATACAATCAAATCAAAATAAAGTTGATATGATAACCTTACATGTGGTGTCTCTCTATTTCATTTCAACTCATTCATCATCAACAGTTTTATGGATCTCTCAGGATCATCTACAAAATTATAACATCTCAATTAACATCTCTATCCACTGCATATGTATAGGTATATATGTATATGTATTAGCTGGCTATTTTGTATATGTGTAGGTTATTTTGGGTACGACATAGGGATTGATAAGAGGGACATCAGTTGGCAACAACTAGTAAGTTGTTACAGGATTGGTTTGGTATTTGTAATAAGTCTGTATATTATGTCATTCATGAAACTTACCTGGCAAGGGAACTCAATCTTCATCTGCCTATGGAAAGGCTTTTCTAGAAACTGTTTCTAGAATGCATATGGTGAGTTGTTACTATGTGGCCCCGTCCACATGGAGCATTTGCCCCACTGAAGTCACGGGAGCCCTGCAGACTTTCCGTGCGCGTTCATACGAGCATATCTGGGAGGCGTAGGGCTCCCGTGGCCAACCTGCGGCTTCCCTCCAAAAATGCGGGGTAAAAAACTAGTAGGTCCGAGGTACTAGTTTCTGGAAACCCCGGGGCAAAGGCTGGCATCTGATCGCGGGAACACCGGTATCCCGTGGCTTCCGACGCCCGCCCATGTCCTCGGGGTTTCCGGATGTTGTAAGTTTCCCTGGGATGCGCACCAACGCTGGACAGAGCATGCGCATACACAAGTCACCGACAGCGGCCCGCCCCCCCCACGGCGCATGCACACTTCGCACTTGCGTGGTCTGCTGTGCTGCTGTTTTGCCGCGCTGCAGCAGCGCGGTGTGATCAAAGCACAGAGCTGGCGCGTGGCAACCCGGTGGCCTGTGAGATCAGGCTACCGTGCCTTATTTAGCTCCGGGGCAAACTGCCACGCCTCCCCCATGCATTTTCTGGCCCGTGTGACCGGGGCCTGTATTATGTTTTACTTATTATTTAAGCATATACCTCGCAAGCCACAGGGCGCCTGAGGAAGCCAAGCCAACCCAGGGAGGGAAGGCAGTTTAAACTGCCCCCCCTCCTTGGGTTCACCAGGTGCCCAACAGCTGCAGGGCACTTGGGGATGCTGATCCTTGGAGGGAGCTGCGCTGTCAGGGATGTGGCCTAATATGCTAATGAGTTTCTGCTGCTGGGTGTGGCCTGTTATGCTAATGAGTTCCTGCTGGGCTTTTTCTACAAAAAAAGCCCTGGCGATAGTACACCCCCACCTTTAAATAATCCTTAGGGCCCAGTATTACCACCCGTATCTCTTCTGTTGGGGAGTTAATTCTCCTGATGTTTTCTAACTTATTTGATTCTATGTCCTCTTTGATGTACAATGCAACATCTCCACCAACCCATCCCGCCCGTAGAGCTTATACCCAAGAATGATTCTACAAAGGATCAAACCACCTCTTGCCTTGAAAGCCCCTCGCTGTGGTCGCCATAAGTTGGTTGCAACTTGATGGCACTTAGCATATGTATTCACCACTGAGTAAACTGACTGCTGGCCTTCCTTTAAGAAGCTGGATCCACTTGACAATTGGTGACCCTTGATGTACATCCCAAGTATATCAGAAGATGCATCCAGATGAGGATCCAGATAAGCACTATGATACAGATGGGGATACCTGCCCCAATGTGCCTCTGCATTCATATGAGCTGTTTTGACGCAGGATACTGATCTATTATCTCCACAGCTTCTGTGCATGTCTAGAATGTCAGTTGAATGCAAAGAGATCAGGGATGGGGCCAGCAAGCAGGATCCTGATCCCTCTCTCACATACAGCCCATCCCTTATTTGTGGAATGTGTTCAACTGACTAGGGGAATCATTTGTAGGGCACTGGGAGTTCTATAGCCAATGATAAGGTATTCTTCGGTAGGTGAGCAGAGTTTCCTCAAAGTCAAAAGTCTTTTTTTCTTAATTAAAAAAAAATATATTATTATATGCCTCAAATGAAAAGAAATTAAAAATATGACAACAATGATGTCAAGTCTACACATAATAATCTATAAAAGGTTTCCAAATGTCTAAAAATATGTCTATGTGCAATTGTTGTCTCTATGGCATATGTTCAAACACTTTGTAAGGCCCTCAATCCACCGGATTACTGGAGGTGAACATTTATTCCTCCAGTGTTGTAATACAAGTCTTTTAGCAACAGTAAGGGCAGGAAGAGCCAAGAAGAAGGAGAAGGAGAAGGAGAAGGAGAAGGAGAAGGAGAAGGAGAAGGAGAAGGAGAAGGAGAAGGAGAAGGAGAAGGAGAAGGAGAAGGAGAAGGAGAAGGAGAAGGAGAAGGAGAAGAAGAAGAAGAAGAAGAAGAAGAAGAAGAAGAAGAAGAAGAAGAAGAAGAAGAAGAAGAAGAAGAAGAAGAAGAAGAAGAAGAGAAGGAGCTGGTTTTTATACTTCACTACCTGAAGGAGTCTCAGAGTGGCTTACCATCGCCCTCTTTTCCTCTCCCCACAACAGACACCGTATGAGGTAGGTGGGGTTAAGAGAGAGCTCTGAGAGACCTGGGACTGACCCAAGGTCACCCCCTGGCTGCATGTGGAGCAATGAGGAATCAAAGCTGATTTGATTCCACATTTGAGTCCACTGCTCTTAACCACTACACCATACCTGACCATCAGTTGACCATCAGTCAGCCTCTGGGAGGCAGGCAAAAGGTTTTAAAGTATATATGCATCCTCAAAGATCAATGAATACAAAACTGCTATGAGAAATGCTCAGAGTCAAAAGTCTGAAAATCTCTGGTGTTCCGGATAAAGAGAAGAATCCCATTTTTGCTTGTAAATATTGGGTGAGTTCTGAGGAGACGGAGAGCTACAAAAGGGGAAGGGGGAAAGGAACACCTATCCAATGTCAAGCTTTTAAACCGGTTTGTGTGTGGGCGCGTTTCTTTCTTTTGGATTTCATTGACACTCTGTTAACCTCTCTTTTCCCATTATGTGAGAGACTGGAAAGCTTTTTCATCAGCGACGGTAACAGCCCAGCACGCACTCTTTCACTCCGTTGCTTATATAAAATCTAAATTTGGAAAATGGAGCACTCATATTTGCTCCCTGGATTTGTGCAGAAGGCAGTGAAGATCGCCACAGCCTCCTGCTGAAGCACAATCTGGCACTCTTCGAGGAGTGAGTAATTTAATGCTGCCACTTTGCCTCTAGAGACGCCCTTCCCATCCATCCCACTGGCCTTCTTTTGGGGGAAAAAGCTGCACTGCTGGAATTTCCGAATGTGCATGAGTGAGTCTCCTGGTAAGGTTATTAAAAGGAACTTTTTACTGGCACCATCTACAGAATGATAGTAAAAAGAGCTCTAATCATAAGAACGCAAAAGAAGAAGAAGAAGAAGAAGAGATTGGATTTATACCCCGCCCTTCACTGCCCAAAGGTGTCTCAGAGTGGCTTACAAACTCCTTTTCCTTCCCCTCCCCACAACAGACACCCTGTGAGGTAGGTGGGGCTGAGAGAACTTCTGACAGAAAGTGTCCTTGAGAGAACAGCTGTGCCAGAGCTTGTGACTGACCCAAGGTCACATCAGCAGGTGCAAGTGGAGGAGTGGGGAATCAAACTCGGTTCTCCCAGATAAGAGTCCGTGCACTTAATCACTACACCTAACTGGCCATACCAGGTCAGACCAGAGGTCCATCTAGTCCAGTAACCTGTTTCACACAGTGGCCAACCAATTACTCTGGAAGGCCATCCAGTAGAGCCTAGAGGCCAAGGCCTTCCCCTGATGTTGTCTCCTAGAACTAGATTTCAGAGGTTTGATTCCCAAGTATATCCTTTACTTACCTCTCCTAGTAACCAATACTCCCTCTAAGCTGTAGAGTCTTGTGAGCAAAAATTCTACTTTTGTGAGCTACTGGCATTAAAGTTGTGAGTGAGCGATTTGGCTCCTGTGTAAATTAGTTGGTTCTGGAGCCATCCTTCCTGAGCTAAGACAAAAATGTGTGAGCTGGAGGCTAAAAAACTGTGAGCCAGCTCACACTAACTCGGCTTAGAGGGAACACTGCTAGTAACCATTAATGGACCTGTCTTCCACGAATCTGATTTCCTCTGGTCTATTCTATTCCAAACAGTCAACTCTTCCAGACATTATTTTGCTGCCCATTTGCAAATGGAGGATGCGTTGCACATTGTTCTATATGCCCTGCATGAAGCAGTGTCACATAATGTTGCCATATTTCTACCTCTAGGGACCAAATATCTGCCCGTACTCAATGGAGCAACTGGGGGGGGGGTATGAGGGAAAAGGCCTCACATGATGCCATCCAGGGCTTTTTCTCCTGGGAGAAAGCACCAGAACAGAGTTCCCAGAACCTCTTTGACAAAATTCTTTTTGAAATGTTTAGAAGTTCATGGGTTTTCAGTATACAGATTGAAAACTTCATTTCCCTCTTGGGAGTTCCGGCACCCCTTTTTAAAAAAAGAAACCAAAAAAAGGCCCTGATGCCATCATGCAAAGTCTTCACACACCCCCCCCCATATGCTCTCACCACTGTTAGAGCCAGGGCTGGCGATCTTGGTGTCACACGTAATTCAATTCGATAGATGCAATTCCAGGGCAGTTGTGACCTCAGCACATCAATCTCTGCCGGCTAGTTGATAACGGGCATCTGATGTTTTAATCACCTTCTGTGGTCTGGACTTTAACACGTACAATGTAGGTCAACATGCATCCAGCTCAGCTCCTTTTTCCTTGAATGTGTGGAAAAGGTCAAGAGTGGAGCCCATGGGAAAATTTGGGTGTTCAGCCTTATGCACACTTAATCCAATCTCAATGGGCTCAGATCGAAAGAACTGCACCATTAATTCCACCATTCCACCATTAATGTTTTAACTTGGTCAGTGTATAGTGCCTGCTGCCAAGTGCCCATTCTCTCTCTCTCTCTCTCTCTCTCTCTCTCTCTCTCTCTCTCTCTCTCTCTCTCTCTCTGGGAGATAGTTGGGCAATGGCCTTATTTCTCACTGCAAGGCAGGTCCTTGCTTGATGTGGACAACGCTGCATTGAGTGTAGTCCTGTGCATGCAAGCCCCTTTTCTCCCCCGTATTCTTCTGATGAAGACGATGTAGTCATAATATTGATGCAGCTCTTTTTCTGAGCATGCAAAGCTTTTGTGTGCATCATCTGAGTAACCCTTTCAGTAGCCCTGTAAGTGGACCCAGAGCTTCCATAGTAACAGAATTATAATGTGTATTGTATGGGCGCACACATCTTTCTAATTGGAGCCTCAATATTTCATGCATTTATAATGAGACCGCTTTGGGGCGGGTTATGCATAGTACAATACAGTGGTATCGGCCAAATGATGGGTTTTTCCCCCCTTGTAAGGATATCTATAACAAAATAATTTTTAAGCTATAATCATGTAGGACTCTCAAAGTCATTAAGTAAACCACATACAGTGTCTTCACTAGAGATATGATTTTCTCCAGCCCATCCAAGAAGTTCTAACTGACACAATTACTTCACAAAAATACAAAGGCAATACCATCCAGATATCATAGCACCATCTAGTGAACTCCAGAGGTAACCCTTGGCATAGCCAATTGGATTTGAGAAATTAACCTGTGATACTTAGCTTTGTGTGTTTTCGTCCTGTTTAACAATCATGGCCAAGTGGGTTAAAAAAACCCAGATGTGATAGATACTTCTTGCACTGACACCTAATTTAGCTATGAACTGTATACTATATCATTTTCTAATGGCTAGGATCTAAAATTTATTTAGATATTTATACTCCACTTTTCTTCCCAAAGTGGCTTACCATATTATCCTCAACCCATTTTATCCTCACAACAACAACTGTGTGCGGTAGGTTACACTGAGAGTGTATGACTGGCACGAGGTCATCCGGCAAGCTTCCATGGCAGAGTAGGGATTCAAAATTGGATCTCAAAAATCCTAGTCTGACAATCTATAACCACTATACCACATGGCTTTAGCAGGTCAATATTTCCAGCTCTAGCCTGAATAGGGATGGGTACAAACCAGGAAAATGTGGTTTGGTTTGTGGTTTGTGGCGTGCTTGGTTTGTGACTATGAACCTTCATGAACGTTTAGGGGCCAAACGAACTGCTTCAGTTTGTGAGGTTCATGACCTTCTAGAATGGCCCCCCAACATGCTAGAGACACCAAGCTTGTAGGGGATCTTCAGTTGACTCTCTTTTACCTGCCCTCTTTGTTTAGTGAGGATTGGGTTTACAGTGTCCAAGTTACACACTGCCTGTCATCTCCCCAGAAAGCACTTTCCTGCGGTTACCTTTTTTGGGGGCCATAACTGGGACCCCATAAATCCAATCATCACCAGATTTGGAGGGAAGGTAGAGGATAGTAAGCTGGAGACCCCTGCAAATTTGTGGTTCTATCTTATATACTCCTGAACCTTCTGAACCTCTGCAACAGGCAGATATTTTGACAGGCTTAGGTTCAGGAGGTTGAGGAGTGTATAGAATAGATCCTGTGCAAGCCAGAGACATCAAAATCATTGGGGATCTCCCCCGAATGCTCCTTTACGTGACCTCCAAGTTACGTTGCTTTGAAGTCATTGACAGGTGGTCATTTTGACAGGTGGTTCTTTTGACAGACGCAGATCATATTGATAGGTGCAGGCTCAGGAGGTTCAGGAGTGTTTAGAATGGATCCTGTGCAAGCTAGAAACATCAGAGTCACAGGGGACCTCCCCCAGATGCTCCTCTATGTGACCTGCAAGATATATTGCTTTGAAGTTTGGTAAACATTTAGACTGAGCAAAGACAGTTTGTCTGGAAATGTATCCATTCACAAACTGGCATGAATCTCCAGGAATAGCTTGAAAGTTTTTGGAAAGTTCATGCCAGTTGACCTGCCATGAACATCCCTTTGTGAACCAATCACCAGCCAAAATTCACATTTGACCTGCCATGCCCATCTCTAAGCCTGAATCCTGATAACTCTCTAGTCAATGCATGAAAGAGTTATTTTTTTTATTAATTTATTTAATTTATATCCTGCCCTCCCCGCCAAGGCATGTACTATTCCACTGAGCACTAAAGAAGGCATGAGTACTTTAACATATACCAGTAAAGCTAGAATTTTGATACAGATAAGAAATCTTTCAACACTGCCATTTTATTTATTTAGTTAGGCACAGGGCCTTTCACAATAAAACAAACTAAATTCATATGACACCTACATAGAACAGAAATTGCCCAAGAAAGATACAACCCCCAATAAAACAAATCATAGATGTTTGCACAATTGTCAGTACCCAATATATATGTAAGTACCATCAAGTTGCAAGGGGCTTTCAAGGCAAGTGAGAAGCAGAGGTGATTTTCCATTGCCTTTCTCTGCAGAGCATTCCTTGGTGGTCTCCCATCCAAGTACTGACCACGCTTAGCTTCTGAGATCTTAGAGACTGGGCTATACCATGCCACTTTCACTCCACAGCAAAGGTTATATTCCAAGTCCCTGGTAGAACCAGATGCTCCTGGAAGGCCTACAAGCAGGGCATGGAAATAATTTAGTTCCATTTAGTCTTCAAGACTGGTAGCCATTGAAGGCTTTATCATCCCTGAACTTGTACAATCCCCTTCAAAGGGCCATCCCAGTATCCTGATCCAGTGAACCCCACAAGGATTGGGCCCCCACGATATTTTTAAAATGACTTTTAAATGGCATGGCATCCTCATGGCTGCCACAATGATGCCATCAGAGCACAGAGCATGGGCAAATCACAACTCTCAAGATAAGGTTGGAGTTTAGTCCATATTAATAGGACCAAGGAAAGGGGGCAATCGGAAGGCTGGAACAAAAGGAAAGCTCTCTTAGGGTTCAGTCCACCTCTCCTCCAAAAGGAACGGCAAGCCTCTCAGTGATTGTTAACAGAGCTAGATTGCATTCAAAGTGAAGTCAGTAACAGGTACAGCAAGGAGGAAAAATCTTTCCTTCCATGACAACCAGTTAAAGCTGTCTTGATAGCTGAACTGGGTTAACGATTTCAATCTCTGCCACTGTTCCATGTGGCAGAATGATAGACCTACAAACAGGATGCGTTTCACCTTATTCCTGCAGAGTTATTTGTGCTGACTGGGGCAGAGGAAGATTGATGCCAAGGGAAGAAGAATGGCAGTTTAGGGACACGGTCAATGTTGACTCTAGTAGTGAAAAGTCGCAAAAGCAAGAAAGCTGGGTTTTTAAAAAAAGGATGAAATCCAAATGTCTTTGCAAAGTTAAAAATGAGGATATTAACACTATTTCTAATTAAACCTGTACAGAGAAGGACTAACACAATGGCGGCTTCCACACAGTGAGGATTCTCTGTGTTGCCTACAATTCCCTGCCATTGGCCCCTTCTGGCTGTCATTTTCCCTGTAGGGCCAATGGAGAGCCTTAAAAAGACTAAATGATTGCTATACAGCTGTAACATTAATAATATGACGTCGTGTGGCTACTCCAGTATGTATTAAGAAAAACCATTCACTGCTAGAGACAACAAGGACCTCGTGCCAATCAGAGTAGATGATACTGAGCAAGGTAGACCAATGATCAGAGGCTGGATGGAATGTAACGGCACTCGTTTCCAGATAGATATGTTTAAATCAGAAGCCTTAGGAAGGGGGAACATACAGTGCAGTCCTAAGTAGAGTTTAGGGTTGCCAAACTCCAGGTAGAGGTTGGAGATCTGCTGGAATTACCACTGACCTTCAGACTACATAAATCATTTGTTTATTTATTCCACTTCTCCTGGAGAAAATGGCTGCATTGGAAAGTGGACTGAATAGCATTCTACCATACTAAGGTCCCTCCAGGTATTTCTGAACCCAGGGCTGGCACCCCTAGTTTGTACCCTTCTAAGTCCCCTGAAGTCAGTGGGCTTACAAGGTTGCAACTCTGCTTATGATGGCATTGTTCAGTCATCAAAGCGGTACGGATGTATGTGATGTCAAGTCACAATCAACTTATGGCAACCCCAGTGAGAAGCAGAGATTGTCTCCCAATGACTTCCTCTGCAGAGCCCTCCTTGATGGTCTCCCATCCGAGTACCCACCCTGCTTAGCTTCTGAGGCGTGATGAGATCGGGCTATGCCATGCCACCTTTCCTCCAGTCAACACAATCGTTACCCTGAACACGTTTCATAGAGTGGCCTGTTAGTTCTTTCCAAGTCCTCCTCGCCCTCCTTCGTAAAAATGTGTTTGGGTAGACCTTGCCTTCAGCACCCAGGGATGCATCCTGCCCAGCCTGGATCCGAGCAAGTGACGCTTGATGAGACTCTGCAAACTGCCATCGACACCTCCTAGCTCTTTAGACTGGAGAGAACATTAGAGGATATTACACTTAGCGACACAACACACGATTCGCAAATGAATCAAAAGGCCACGGGCAACTCTCATTCGGAGATAATGAAGCATGAAATGGTGTTTTGGAATTAAATTTACATTTGGGGGGAAGGGGATTCCAAGCAAAAAAAAAAAATTAGTATTGAAATTGTGGGGACAAAACTACAGAATAGATAAATTCCGAGATGATTAGCAGAGAGCAGGCAAAAGAGATCATCATTTCTTTGATTCTCCGTTTATACAGATCTTTATATTTAAAGCTCTGGGGCATCTGAAGTCTCTCTGACACAATAAAAATAAGCCTAAGAAAGCCAGATATCAGATGTGTGGATCTGGGCAACATGCTTGTTGTTCAGGATATAATTCTATATCAACGGAACTACTTTGTTCACATTGTCAGGGTTACAACTCAGAGACTGTACACTGATTTTTAACAGTGCAGTCAGGAGAAGCGGCTGTCGGAGAGACTCTTGCTCTGCTCCTTCCTAGGTCCCATCACTCCTGAAGTAAGTGGCACTATAATTTTGGTCCCATGGCATATAAGAGAAGAAGGTGACCAATGGATTGTTGTTGTTCAGTCGCACAGTCAAGTCCGACTCTTTGCAACCCCATGGACCAGATTATGCCAGGCCCTCTGTCTTCCGCTCTCCGCTGAAGTTTGCTCAATTTCATGTTCGTTGCATTGATGACACTGTCTAACCATCTCATCCTTTGCCGTCCCCTTCTTCTTTGACCTTCAATCTTTCCCAGCGTCAGGGTCTTCTCCAGTGAATGCTCCTGTCTCATTTGGTGGCCAAAGTATTTGAGCTTCAACTTCAGGATCTGGCCTTCCAAGGAACAGTCAGGGTTGATTTCTTTTAGGATTGACTGATTTATCTCCTTGCAGTCCAAGGGACCCTCAAGAGTCATCTCCGGCACCACAGTTCAAAAGAATCTATTCTTCGGCGCTCGGCCTTCCTTATAGTCCAACTCTCGCAGCCATACATTACTATGGGAAATACCATTGCTTTGACCATGCGGACTTTTGTTGGCAGGGTGATGTCTCTGTTTTTTATCATGCTGTTTAGGTTTGCCATTGCTTTCCTCCCAAGGAGCAGGCGTCTTTTAATGGGATGTAGGTATAAATGGGACAGGAGCTACTGGAGTGGCGATATCTCCAATTCTGGGTTGAAGTGTGATAATTCTCCATCCGATACTTGAAGGAGTATTCCATCACCCACCAAATAGGGTTGCCAGGTCCCTTTACCTTGCTGGTGGGGGGCCTTTGGGGGGCATTCTGGGGGGTGGGCAGGGATATCCTACCCCCAAATGATGGTAAAACAGAAGTTCCGCCCTTGATGCTGCCATTGGAGTGGTCCCTTTAAGACTGCAAGCCTTTTAGTGATCAGCCCGTCCCCCGATTAGAAGCAGGGAGGAGCAAAACTGGCCTTCAAATGGCTGCAAGCCTTCAGAGATCAGAGAAAGTAAATACTTTTAGAAGTGGGGAGGAGCAAAACTGGCCATGAAAATGGCAGCCATTTCCCTAGGGGGAAGCAAAAGGGACCACTCAAATGGCTGTGTTGGGGGCAGCACTTCTGTCATTTTGGGGTGGGATTTCCCCCTGCTGGCCAACTGGCCAGTGGCAGGGAAGCTCATTCTAAATTGGGGGATCCCCTACCTGGACTGGGGGGCTGGGATCTCTACCATCAAACATGGTGTCAGTGGTGTCAATACTGCAGTAGATCCCAACTGCAGTAGACTGCAGTAGACCCCAACAAAACCAGTATTTTTATGTGGATCAGGGATCCCCAATGCGGTTGCCCACCAACACCAACACGGTGCCCTCCAACACCAACATGGGCACCATGGTGCCCACCAATACCAGGTGTTTTTAGAAAGTGGGTGGGACTAGATAAGGCTTTTGCCCAGCAAGGCTTCTGATTATATTCCAGACTTTCAAACAAAAAAGTCTCGCTTGCCTTCCAAAAAACTGGGAATGGTGAGACCTCCTGGAGAAATCAATTCTGCAGGATGGAAGTAATTGATAATGTTCTTGAACAACTTGATGGCAACACGTGGCCCCTGCCATAAGGACATAGCAAGGAGAACCTTTGTGGATGAACCAAATTGACATGTGGATTCACAGAGGAAGAGGAGGTCCTTCATGCAGGTGGGCACTAGGCCATAAATGGCACTTTGAATGGAGCCAGGAAGCACACAGATAGTCAATGAGGCTGTCTGAATATATATTCCTTTAAAATATATTGGTGTATTATGAGCCTAGTGGCTGGTCTCAGTAAACAAATGGCACATTCTGCACTTAACAAAGCATCTATGTCATTTTCAACAGCAGTCCCACACAGAACATGTTACAATTGTGCAATAGTAGCTCCTGACCCATTTATTCCCCCATCTGGTTAAGAACGACCAGATCATATCGGAAGTTACCATATCAATCCTCTTCAAAATGTCAGTTTTCCTGACCAACGTCACTTCCATCTTGTCTGGATTCAATTTCACCTTCTTCATCCTCATTCACTTGACCATGGCACTCAGACAGTGGCATAAGTCCAAGAAAACTGCTAACAAGCTTTGGAAAAGACAAGTATAGCTGAGTGTCATCAGCAGATGGATGACACCCACCTCCAGAGCTACAGGTGATGTCATTCAGTGATTTGATATAGATGTTGAAAGGCACTGGAGAGAGGATAACGTCTTGGAGGACACCAACTTTTGAAGGTTTAGCTTCAATGGAAATTTTCTATGTTTTCAATGGAAATTTTCAATGGAAATTCTCTATGTATACCCTGACCCCCCAAAAAAGTCTGAAAACATTGGACAGCACTCCCTGTATCCCTCCAAATTCTTCAGGGTACTCAAATATTTGATAATCAACTGCACCAATAGCCTATCCCTGCAAGATTTAATCAGGCAAGACAGACAAGGAACCAAGACAGCTTTGAAAGAGGATTGGATAGATTCATGGAGGATATGTCAATGGCTACTAGCCGTGGTGACTAAAAGGAACCTCCATGAACAGAGGCAGTAAGTCTCTGAACAGCAGTGCCAGGAGGCAATGCTTAGGGAAGGCCTCAGCCTCTATGCCATGTTGTTGACCACCAGAGGAATTGGTCTGTCACTGTGTGAGCCAGGATGCTGGGCTAGTTGGACCACTGGTCTGATCCAGCAGGGCTCTTTTTATCTTAAGGCAGACCCACCTGGATCTATCTTATGTTGTTATGTTCAGTTTGCAGGGGGTGACCTTCACATCCCCAAGAACCTTGATCTGAATCTGAAACTATTCATAGAACTCTGACAAGCAGGAGCTTCGTATACCTCCAGCAACCAGTCATGACTACAGTGGGAAGTGGGAGTAGCAGGAATCACCATCCCCTCTTCGTCCTAAGTCTTCATAACTGTGTGGTTTAATACAGGGCATTTCTACTGTGGCAGCAGGAGCTTCTGGACAGCAATTGCTAGATGCGTTTGCAAGCCATCTCAGTGAAGCAAGTATGTGGAAGCCGGGACCATAGCTACAGTGGGGCTCTAGGGGGCTCTGCCCCCTTCCTTAAAGGCACAGCCCCACAAGAATTTCTCCTGTAAATGCTTTTTCAATCATTTTAAAATATTTTTTTTAAAAAGGCATGCACTCCTTTAAGCAGAGTGGGGTGCTGTAGTTGACTAGTTTCCGCACTGAACAAGGGACTGGAATAGGTGACCTCTAGGATCCCTTCTAACTCTGTGTCAAGAAACTGGTCTCCTTTAAGAGAGTTTTTCTGCTTAAGTGTTAGCTTTCTTGACTATAGGAGTCATCCCCCCCACCTGCCAGCTTGTTATCAGAATTGTTGTTTAGGCTGGCAGAAGTGATTAACTTGCAGCAGCTGAGAACTGTCATCTAAAGTGGTGGACAGCTTGCAATTTAGAGATCTATCCTGGTAACAGCTTTCTATTGGCTAAATGGCTTTTCTTTCTGCACTGAGAACTTCAGCCCCACCAGAAAAAAATTTACCCCACAGACTACAAAATCCTGGCTATGGGCCTGGTGGCAGCCACTCCACAAGGCTCTTCATTCTTGGGAGATCCTGGAGTCCAAAGCCTAAGCAACGTTTGTTTGAACCCTCTGCAAAGCACGTCCATTGAACCAGCTTGCAGAAGGGATAAGACATGTGAGGGTAAAGAGGAGGGAAGATGAGAGCGAGGCAGCCCAGCAATTATCCAACCGTGGTGCGGTCAACCTCACTAAGCAGATTTCCAGAGACCTCCTCTGTGCAAAAAAAATGGAGCTGGCACATGCCCCACAGAAGCCACGGCAGACACAAATGTCTGTGCTTGACCAGTCTCACCTAGGCATGTTGAAGCCCCCTTAGAACAATCACCCCTACAAAAGACTGTGATTGTAAGCATACAGTAGCACAGTCCAAGCACAATAACTGGGGAACTGGGAAGTAAATTTCCCTAAGAAAAGGCAGCTGCTGCTGTACAAAATATACTGCATGACTTCCTTCTACTAAGAGAGGAAACCTATCTCCGAGGGGCTCTTCTGCATTGCCATTTTTGTCACTCGTTTGTCCCTATTGCTTAGGGTCTCCCCCCCCCTTTCCACACCCTTTCCACAAGTGTTTTGCTCCCTTTGGGACTACTAGAGAGAGCAGAACACATTGGGGGGACCTGAAGCGATAGGGACAAGTGACAAAAATGACAATTCGGAAAAGCCCACCCCAAGTGAGCGATCCTTCCTTCGACAGAGGAAGGCTCTTTCTGCCAGGGCTAGGCTCCTCAATAGGGCTGCCCCCACCTCCTGTTGCCCTCTGCCACTTGGAGAGGCAGCAGGAGGGGAAAAAATTAATGCAGCCTTGGGTACTTACCAGAAGTAACAAAAGGTAGCTCTAGGAATCAATGGAAACTCTATGGTAAGACCATGGAGTTCTGGCAGGAACTGTCAGTAAGTATATGGGGCTATATATTTTTTAAAAATAAATCTCTCATGATGCTGTGCTTCTCCAACCCTCCCATCAGTTGTCAGGCACTGCCCAGCAGCCCTACTCCTCACTTAGCAGTGGCTGTTGCAGAATCTAATCCACTAACTCTTATTGTTCTAGCAGGGCTCTTTTTGTAGCAGGAACTCCTTTGCATATTAGGCCACACACCCCTAATGTAGCCAATCCTCCAAGAGTTTACAGAGCTCTTCTTACAGGGGCTACTGTAAGCTCCTGGAGGATTGGCTACATTAGGGGTGTGCTGCCTAATATGCAAAGGAGTTCCTGCTACAAAAAGAGCCCTGGTTCTAAGTAAACTCTTTCGCTAGAAAAATTATCTTCACAGAGAAGGAAAGCAGTTGCATCTGCTCCTTCTCTTAATGCTCATGCTACAAAAATAAAGGCCCTTCACATCTCTGAAGATGAAGTAGTCAATTGGCTCAAAACCTCAACAAAGATACGGACTGGAACAGATTTACAGTGCAATCACACAGTACACAGCGTTACACCCTTATAAGCCCATTCACTTCAGTGGATGGATTTAGAAGGGGCATTACTCGGTTTAGGATTGTACCGCTACCTGCATTTCTCGTTCATAAGGCTCATTCCCTTGGAAAAGAGAAGCGTAAGGTTCTTGTCTTCTCCTGCACAACTGCTGTTTTTCTTCCGTTTTTGGTGCAATTGTTTTGATCTTTCTTGTTCTCTGAGGTGATTCCTCAGCCTTTCTCCAAGCCTTGCACAAAACTGTGGCGAGAGAGGTGCTTAGGGTTTCTTTTAGTGGCAGAGATCTCCTCTTTTATTATTTCGCCATTAAAAAAAAATGTTCATTTGCAAGGATAATATCTGTGCAGCTGGGGGATTTTCTTCTTCTTCTGTGCTATCATGAGTTTTAATGAAGGATAAATCATTTGTGGAGTCAGGACAGCAAAGACCTCGATCAATTTATGTGTTCACAAGTTAGCAGTGATATTTATGCAGTTCAAGAAAGAAACTAATGAAAATCCCATTGCATAAGCAATAGGGATATATTGCAATATATTAGGGGATTGCACCTTCTGTTTCTACCATACCGACGCCTCGAGAGATGAACTGCTAGGGCAAATAATATTTAGCTTATGACTTTTGCATTAAAATAAATTCAGAATGATTCTGGGATCCATTCCCAGCATTTGCATTTGGCTATATTCAGCATTCTTTTGCTAGCTGTACACTCCTCCTGCACCTAACAATTCTGTGCAATAGAAATGAGCTGGATAACGACCATTGGTGGAGGTGGCGGTGGTGGTGGTAAGAGCCATCAAGTCTCTGCTGACTTATGGTGACCCGACTTATGGAGATCTTAACAAGGCAAGAGATGTTCAGAGGTGGTTTGCCGTTACCTGCCTCAACACAGTGACCCTGGACTTCCTTGGTGGCTTCCCATCCAAACACTAATCAGAGCTGACCCTGCTTAGCTTCTGAGGTCAGACAAGATCAAGCTAGCCTGGGCTATCCAGGTCAGAGCCATTATAAGATGCTAAGGCCCAGATCACTTGAATTGCTAAAAGCACAGAACAATCCTTTTGTGGCAATATCAGGGCCAAGAGAATTAGGACTTACTGAAACAAATTCAGACCTCGCAGCCGGGTTGACCTTGTTCTTGAAGGCTACCTTTATGGGATAGGATTGCTAGCATCAACTCAGCAAATGCTAGTAGAATTCAAGGACAGTGGAGACGGAGGAGTTTGGGGACGATGTGACATTACTTCAGGTAACACTTCAGGAATTTCCCCTAATCTCTGTGGTAAAGACCATAGAGGCCTGAGGAAATTCCTGAAGTGTCACTACTAGGGTTGCTAGGTCCCTTCACCGTTGCAGTGGGGGGATTGGGGGGTGTTCCAGGGTTGGGTGGGACATCACACATGATGCTCTGGTTTGGGGGCAAAACTCTATGGTTTTTGCCTTCAAAACCATAGAGTTTGCCCCAAACCACAGCATCGTTATGTGACATCATCGCACCATGGATATTGCACGATGACATTCCTGTTTGGGGGTGGGGTTTCCCCCGCTGGCCAGCTGGCTGGTGGTGGATCAAAAAAAACCCAAATGGGGGAAAACCCACTGGGACCTGGGGGCTGGCAACCCTAGTCACTACAGAGACCAATTTGGAAAATTGGAAAGAGGCCTTCAATACTACTGCAAGGAGGTGAAGATACAGGCCTCTCACCTCCAGGATCAGGCTGACGGTATTTACAGTGGTGAGTACTGCGATGGTCTAGACTCGGTTTACAAGGCCTGAGGGATCAGTTGGCAGCAGGCGCTAGTAGAGTTCCCAATCTCCTGTGGGGGGCAGGGGATCCCTGGCTTTGTGCCTCTCTCCCCGACGCCATTCAGTCAGATGGCAGGGAGACTTACCAACATCAAACTGAGGCCTAGGTTGATGTTGCCAGCAATGCTGCAACATCATTTCTAGCATGAACTGGAAGTGATGTCAACATGTTGCCAGTGATGCATGGACAGTCTGTATTTGGGCAAAAACTCTATGGTTCTACCATAAAGTTTTTGCCCAAATACCAGAGCATCCCTATGTTGCTGGTGATGTATGGACATAACTCCTGGTATGTGCTGGAAATGATGTTGCCGTGTTGCCAGCGACAAACGCTTGACCCTCAGTTTGTTACAGGTAATTTCTCCCTACTCCCTGCCAGTTGCCAGGGGTTACCTGGCAACCATAGGCTCTCAGATGGGGTTCAGGGTCCAAGTCTGAGTCAGAAAGGAGGTCTGAAGTGAGCAGACTCTAGGAGCTCCTCCTGCATATCACAGGGAGATTTTGGAGGTGTCACTGCCTTCTTTGGTGGTGGTGTTCGGTGCCCAGGGGCCTTTTCCTTTGAGTCTTTGGCCTCTTCCTCAGATGATGTGCCTGGTCTAGAACAGGGTGGGCAAATAGAAAGCCTGTTGTGGTATGATCCCTTCTATGTGGACCTGAGACATACCAATGGACCAGTGCACTGACTAAGTATGCATCTGTCACCAGTTTGTACAGCTTAGGCCACAAAAACCATCATGAACATACAAAGCATACAAAACAGTCTTCAGGTTCAGCATTATGTACAGAAGC
Source organism: Gekko gecko (assembly GCA_029375565.1). NCBI lineage: Eukaryota > Metazoa > Chordata > Lepidosauria > Squamata > Gekkonidae > Gekko > Gekko gecko. Next base: position 17,237,829 of record JAPDNY010000003.1, on the reverse strand, counting down.
TGTCTAGTTGGGAATTTCCCAACACCTGCATTTGTTGTCGTCGGAGATGCCTCAGACTGAAGCTGGGACTTCAGCAACACAAAGCATATGGTTCACCTCTGAGTGACTTGCCGTCTCCAAGGTCCTTACAGGATACCGTAACATTATTAACAAACATGAACAGTGACAGGCTTAAAATGAATGTTTTTGTATTCTTTGTTCCGAGACCTGACGGCATTGTAAGTGATAAAGCAAAAGATCATGCTGAGCTTTGGTTTATGGCTTTATGACTTCCGTTGACTCCCTGCATTGCTTCAGAGAGCAACATTGACACTGGAATGTCAGGCAGAGGGCTGTAGTTCTTGTCTGTGAATTGCTAGGCAGTTATCTTTGTATTGCTCTTTGTAAGCATTATAATTCCTTTGTTGCATTGCTCCTCAGCTTTATTGTTAAGTGTTATACAGTTTTCTATTGCATTCTTCTGGGATCCAGTTTTTATTGCATTGTTTGGTGTGTGCATGCTATACTGTTCCTATTGCACTGGGTTAGCTCCAGACTAAACTGGCAATTTCTACCAACTCCCCCTTCCCCCTGCGATTCCTCAAGGTCCCTCATCACCCAGGAACAGCACACCATGGATACCAGTAGGAGGGTGAGCCCTTCCATTCTGCTGATGGAAACTGGATTCACACCATAGCTTCAGATTGCACAAGCCCCCTTGAGTCTCTACGGGAGAGGTGGTCTACAAGTGAAGTAAATAAGTTCATAAAGAAAGGAAGGAAGTCCAGAGTGCCTGCAAATATTGTTGGGAGAGTAATTTACAAAGCAAAGGTGCACAACCTGTTTAAAGTGTAGATAAGGTTCTGTTTGGGAACTAATATACTTGAGAGTGAAGAGGAGAGACAGAGGTAGCGTCCTCCTGACCACATCACTAGCTGAAAGAGAAAGTGTGGAACTTCTGAGAAGAAGCCAGATATTGTCCTAAAAGTTGCAGTCTGGAGGCAGACGAGGAATGGGACTTAACAGGAAAACAAAAGTTGGAGTCCAGCGGCACCTTTAAGACCAACAAAGTTTAATTCAAGGCAGGGCTATTTTGGGGCAGGAACGCACAGGAACGGAGTTCCGGCTGGCTGCCGAGTTGTCCACGCCCAGCAGGAACTCATTAGCATAACAGGCCACACCCAGCAGCAGAAACTCATTAAGATTGGCTGCATTAGGGGTGTGTGGCCTAACATGCAAAGGAGTTCCTGCTACAAAAAAAAGCCTGGGGTTTTGACAACAAACAAGGTAAACAGAATAAGAAGCAAACAGTGGGTGTGGCTGGATGACCACACTTCTGGCAACAATGGGGGTGTGGCCTAATATGCTAATGAGCTGTGCTGTCTTGGGTATGGCCTGATATGCTAATGAGTTTCCACTGTTAGGTGCGGCCAATTATACTAATGAGTTCCTGTTGGGCTTTTTCTACAAAAAAGGCCCCGATTCAAGGTATAAGCTTCTGTGCGCATGCCACACTTCTTCAGATACAACTTATACCTTGAATGAAACTTTGTCGATCTTAAAGGTGCCGCTGGGCTCAAACTCTTTTCTGCTGTTTCAGAGCAACATAGCTGCCCGCCTGAGTCTAACTTCACAGGAAAGAAGGCACTGACCTCACTATCTTATCTGTCATCTTGCTGCCCCCTGCAGACAATCCTTGGTTGCAGTCACACGTGCACGATAAAGTGTGGGGTGGGAGCAAGGCTCTTCCCTCCAGAAGAATTTGACCCGCAGTTGCACGATCACACCTCCCTCTGAAGCTGTGGGCACAGCCCGTCAGTGTGTGATCAGATGCAACTGTGGGTGAGTCGGGGGGGGTTGTGCTGTTTCCCCCCTCATGTGCTTAAATGAGGAATTGATGAATCGTACCTCCAAACTGAGGGCTCCCTATGGAGTTTGTGATGATGCTCATACTGCGAAAGGGGAAAACAACAATGGCACAGAGTCGGGGTGGCCTGACCAGACCATCCCGATGACATAAGAGCGTGCTTGAGTGATCAGACAGGGGAAAGTCCATCCGTGGCCCATCCCAACCTGTTTACTACCAGATTTCCCCAAGGTGTCTTTTAACTCTGCTTCTGCGGTGGAGCAAAACAGGTTGCCGACGGCTGCAGGGCGCTTCCCAGATGTTGTTGTCTGAGCCCAGCCTTTAAATCCACTGGCTGGGTCTAATTGTGCATATGATCACAGCCCTTCTTTTCTGTATACCAGACATGGCCTCTTCCAACAAATATAATATGCAGAGCCACGTGCCGGCGTCAGATTAATTGTAGCACGCCTGAAAAATTAGGCTGTAGACAGCACCATTATTTTAGTGGATGGAAGCTGCTCTTGGTAACCCAATTGTCTCCTAATAGAAGAGCCCATCTCCCTTCCCAACAGTAACACTCATCGGAATGCATTTCTGCTGTATCTCCACTTGCCAGGGCCCCACACGGCTGCTCATTTGAATGATGCGCCATGCGTTGCCACTCCAGAAAAAGCCAGTGCTCATGATGTAAGAGTTCTCTTCCCAAGGTTGTGTTAAGCACGTTTCACTCATTCACATTCAAGCATTGGTTCAAAACTTTACCTCTAATTAAAAGGAATACCAATTAAGTGATGGTTTTCTTTACTCGCCTTTCCCCCCAAGTCTTACGCCTCTGGCAGTTTGCCCACAGCCCCTTCAGAGGCGATGCCATCATCGGCCTTTGGAATAAAGCAGCATTACCGGATTGCAGCCCTCAGTAGGACAGTATTAAACAGTTCAGAATGCGGAACCAGATTCAAAGTCTGTGAAATATTGCTAGCATAACTGATGTGATCTTGGCACCACACAGGAGACAAAAAGCCTATAGCGCTTTTTTCTTATATCAAGCACGCTGTTACAGACATCGTTTCCCCATATACAAGATGTGTTTGAAACACGGTCGGCATTCTGTAAGGTTGCTCATGTCTTTTACTTTCCCAGATAATCCATAAGAACCTGTCACCATTTAAGGTGCGAAGAAGAAGAAGAAGAAGAAGAAGAAGAAGAAGAAGAAGAAGAAGAAGAAGAAGAAGAAGAAGAAGAAGAAGAAGAAGAAGAAGAAGAAGAAGAAGAGAGAAGAAGAGGAGGAGGAGGAGGAGGAGGAGGAGGAGGAGGAGGAGGAGGAGGAGGAGGAGGAGGAGGAGATTGGATTTATAACCCACCCTTCACTACCCAGAGGAGTCTCAGAGCGGCTTACAAACTCCTTTCCCTTCCCTTCCCCACAACAGACACCCTATAAAGTAGGTGGGGCTGAGAGAGCTCTGACAGAAACCGTCCTTGAGAGAACAGCTGTGCCAGAGCTTGTGACTGACCCAAGGTCACATCAGCAGGTGCAAGTGGAGGAGTGGGGAATCAAACCCGGTTCTCCCAGATTAGAGTCCGTGCACTTAACCACTACACCAAACTGGCTCTCCTTATAGTTATATACAGGGATTCTTTTGTAGAAAAAGCCCAGCAGGAACTCTTTAGCATAATAGGCCACACCCAACAGCAGAGACTCATTAGCAGCACAGCTCGTTCACATATTAGGCCACACCCCCATTTTACCAGAAGTGTGGTCATCCAGCCACACCCATCTTTTGCTTCTTATTCTGTTTACCTTGTTTCTTGTCAAGATGCAGGGCTTTTTTTGGTAGCAGGAACTCCTTTGCATGTTAGGCCACATACCCCTAATGTGGCCAATCCTAATGAGTTTCTGCTGTTGGGTGTGGCCTATTATGCCAATGAATTCCTGCTGGGCATGGCCAACTCAGGAGCCAGCCGGAACTCTGTTCCTGTGCGTTTCTGCCCCAAAATAGCCCTGGTTATAGTCATGGTACTCTGAAGGCTCCAATCAGTGTGTGTGGAGGGACCCAGTTGGGGTCAGGCACATGCAATAAGGGGAGAGGGGATGTGAAACAACCCCAAGAGGTTCCTATTTAAACCCATTAGGGAAATGTTTTTGTGCTTGTATGCTGATTACCATTTGGGGATCAGGAAGCAATTTTTCTCCAGGCCAGTTTGGCCAGGTGTCCTGGAGGGGTTTTATCTGTCATCTTCTGGGCATGGAACAGGGGTCTTTGGGGGGGAGGCATTTGTGAATTTCCTGCATTGTGCAGAGGGTTGGACTAGATGACCTTGGAGATCCCTTCTAACTCTATGATTCTATGCTTCCCAAATGATGTGCCAAGTGTTTCTGTCAGTAAAAGCAGGGGGAGGGGCAGGGCCCTTTCTAGGACTGTTTTGGCTTTTAAGAGAGGACTCACTGAAGAAGAGGAGGAGGAGGAGGAGGAGGAGGAGGAGGAGGAGGAGATTGTATTTATACCCCACCCTTCACTATCCAAGGGAATCTCAGAGTGACTTACAAACTCCTTTCCCTTCCCCTCCCCACAACAGATACCCCCATGAGGTAGGTGGGGCTGAGAGAGCTCTGACAGAAACTGCTCTTTTTCAAGAGCAGCTGTGCCAGAACTATGGCTTATTCAAGGTTATCCAGCAGCTACGAGTGGAGGAGTGGGGAATCAAACCCAGTTCTCCCAATAAGAGTCCGTGCACTTAACCACTATGCCAAACTGGCTCAATTGGGGTCTGGGCCAGCAGCAATCACTGGATGACTTGCTACCACCCGACTGGCATAACTAACTTATGACTAACCTATGCCTGGCTGCTTGCTACTGTTCAACAGCAGCCACCCTATGAAATCCAGGGTGGTATAGTGACTAGAGCTTCAGGCTAGGGTCTGGGAGACCCAGGTTCAAGTTACCAGTCTGCCACTGAAGTGCGGTAGGTGACGTTGGACCAGTTACATCTCTTCAGCCTGACCTACCTCAGAAGAGACTGACATAAGCTAATTTGGTCTCCACCGTGGAGGAAGGTGTGATATAGATAAAGTAAATACATCATAAATATGGCTGAAGATGGGAGGCAGATAAAAGGTAGGTTGGTGAAGGACGGAGGCAAGGAAAGGAGAAATGAGATGAGGGTTGCCAAGCGGAGTGAGAGAGGAAATAGAGGGACAAAACAGGAGAAAGAGGGGCAATACAGAGTGCGGGGGCAATACAGGAGAAAGTGAGGTGCCCCTCACAAGTCCTTGCGGTTTCCCTACCATGCAAGTGGGCTTGGCTCAGTGACCAGAAGCATACAGCTGGGCCATAGTTTTCCCACAAAGAGGCTGCTGGTGGGAAGCTGCATATAGGGGAAGATAAAGGCAGGTTGACCGTTGGATCGGAAAGAGAGAAGGAAGCAAGATTAGGGGAGAGGCTATGAAAGCTTTCAGGGAAGGGAAAGAAAAAATAGTGCAGGAGGGGGAAATTAGAAACCCTACCCCATACACATATCAATCTTCGCTGGTCCCCTTTTTCTTTAATATTAATATTTATATCTTATACTATTATGGGTGCAGGGGCTGTGATGGCTCAGTGGTTAAGACACTGGACTGCAGACTGGAAGGTCAGTAGTTCAGCAGTTCGAGACCCGAGTGCAGCATGATGGAGTGAGCTCCCGTCTCTGGCCCCAATGCCTGCCAACCTAGCAGTTTGAAAGCAAGAAATTGCAAGTAGATAAATAGGTACCACTATGGCGGGAAGGTAACAGCGTTCCGTGCACCTTGGCATCTATCATGCCGGCCACATGGCCACAGAAACAACTTCAGACAATGCGGGCTCTTCGGCTTGGAAATGGAGATGAGCACTGTGCCCTAGAGTTGAATTTGACTGGCTTTCGACCAAGGGAAATCTTTACCTATTATAGGTGTGTGTTTGGTGGAGTGCAGGGAGCTCTACAACTGGGCTAATAAGGAGCCCACCAGAGCAGTTTTGGCTCTCCAAGATGATGCAGGAGGAAAAGATGATGCCCCCTCCCCTGCTCTCACACTGTGCTTCTGAGCTGAATCGGGCCATGGTACATTTGGGCATGTTAGTTCCCTGACTCAACGTCTGTCTGCAAGTTGGGTCAGGGAACCCTGAACTTTACTCATGGAAGACAGATCATCTAGTTCGTCCCACAGCAGCCATGGAAGCTGGCCTCGTGTGTGTCCCCCGTGTACAAACTGTATGGGAGGGCTGTGTGTAAGCGACCTCTCCGGCTGATCCCGTGACATGATTTCTTTCAGTCTCAGTAATCTAATAAAAAGCCTTGGCATGAACGCTTGCATTCCTGGCAGTCTGCAGCGAGGCCTGCCATCCCAGGGAGCCTGTCTCCGCGATAGCGAGCAAATACCCCCGCTTTGTGCGCCTTTAGACAAACAACACCTCCGTACTGGGAGACTGCAAGGTGAATGTGACGTGATAGAAATCCCTGCAAGCAGACAGTCTTTGGATCTTGCCGGTGTTTGCTTATGCCTGGGAGATCAGCACTGTTTTTCATCTGCTTTACTTAAGAGATAATGAAAGGGAGAGCCAGGGACTCAAAGCATGATCCTCGGCGAGTTTCAGTCGGCACCGTACCATTGATGTCAGCGAAGCCCCAGTCAGTTTACACCCAGCTGAGAATTCTCTAGCCTTCGGTGCCTTTTATACTTTAAATAGGCTCCCTTTTAATAAAAATCTAATTTAGTGACAACAGAGGATGTACCAGAGCATGGCACGGGGGAGAAAAGAAAGCATGAAAACAAACAGTTCTCTTTCCGACGGGATTTTAGGTCACTCAGACATTTACATAAGCAAGTCAAGCGTATTTAAAGATCATATGACAGAGGAATATTGTATGTTTTGTCAGAATGGGAAGCCTAGGCTGAGGAATTGGTTAGTTCCAGCGATATATAAAACACAGGCAAATTTACGGTTGTTTATGATCTCAGTGTGGTGTGCTGGCTAGCGTGTTGAACCAGGATGAGAAGATATAGGTTCAAATCCCTACTTTGTCATAGAATTCACCTTGGGGACATAAGGACATAAGAGAAGCCAATGTTGCATTAGGCCAATGGCCCATCCAGTCCAACACTCTGTCACACAGTGGCCAAAAATACCAGGTGCCATCAGGAGGTCCACCAGTGGGGCCAGGACACTAGAAGCCCTCCCACTGCTGCCCCCCGCCAGCACCAAGAATACAGAGCATCACTTGCCCCAGACCGAGAGTTCCTATCTACACCTTGTGGCTAATAGCCATTGATGGACCTCTGCTCCATATGTTTATCCCATTCCCTCTTGAACCTCTCTCCTGTGGCAGTGAATTTCATGTGTTAATCACTCTGGGTGAAGAAGTATGGACCAGTTGTTATCTCTCCACTTAGTCTGCCTCACAGAAGGTTAAAAGGGGGTTCCTTGGACTAAGGGAGGGATAAAAATCTAATGTTCAGATTAATTATTTGAGGAATTAAATTTGACTGAAGGCTGAAATCTCTGAGCATTAGCTAGGGAATAAGACCCCCATCAAGTCTGTCCAAACATACTTCTTTAGGATCGGGCTGGTTGGGTGCCAACCGCAGCACAAATCTGCATCTACCCTCTTTTTTCTGGCCTTCCCCAGTGTGGATATGACCACATTGTCCCTGATGAAATGGTATTGTATGTGCCATCAGTGTGTTAAGATTTTAAATTGTTTTTACAATCATTTATGTATGCTTTTATAAATATGCTGTTGCTCGCCCTGAGGTCTGCGATAGCAGGGGAGTCGTAAATCAAATGGATAAGGAAATAAATAAAATTTCAATAAGCAGAAACTTATTTAAATGTTATCACAGAAGATAGTTTTTCAGGATAATCAGAGGAACTGGTTTAAATATTATTGCGACTGATCTGAAGAATTCACGTGTTTTAATTTTGAACCGTTAAGAGGTCCCTGGTTTTCAAAGGGTTTCGAAGGCCGTGCAGATGAAAACAGCTGCATAGGTAAAACCTTATCTGAAATACCAACTCAGTCTGGCCTGTAAATATTGGGGGTGGGAGAGAGGGCTGTACAAGTACTCTGCGCCACCTGCTGATGTGAAGAGCATTTTGACTGCCTAACATCTGAAGATCTTGAACGGGATCTAAGAGCCAGTTTGGTGTAGTGGTTAAGTGCACGGACTCTAATTTGGGAGAACCGGGTTTGATTCCCCACTCCTCCACTTGCACGTGGCTGGATGACCTTGGGCAAGCCATAGTTCTGATAAGAGCTGTTCTTGAAAAAGAGCTGTTTCTGTCAAGAGCTCTCTCAGTCCCACCTACCTCACAGGGTGTCTGTTGTGGAGAGGGGAAAGGAGCTTGTAAGCCACTCTGAGACAACTTTGGGTAGTGAAGGGCAGGGTATAAATCCAATCTCTTCTTCTTCTTCTTCTATTGTGATTGGGCTGTTTGGATACATGAATATGTTGCACTTCCTCCAGATCGTCCACTCAGAATGATGGCCTACTACAGCCTATGGCTCTCGAGCCAGATGTGGCTCAGCACAGAAACAAATATGGTGCTTTAAAATAGAAAATGAAATCTTTATGTTATTTATTTATGTATTTATAATTCTATTTATATCCCGCCTTCCCCTAAGGCTCAGGGCGGCTAACAGTTGGGGCCAAAGCCATAATTAAAACAAGATAAAAACATAATAATACAACAAAGTGCTCGTGCTCTGATATTCCCAGTTTTGTCACATTTAGACCAAGATGCTTCCAGGCATGTTGGAGGGTTGGATGGGAGGCTGGAAGAGCCAGGAGGTGATGGGGGGAATGGCAGACAAAGATTTTTCTGGGACTAAAAGGCTTCCTGGACTGCGGTCAGATGTGCCTTTAGATCTGACATAGCTGCTGATGCCTGACAGATCTAAAGTGCACAATCAGACAGCAACATCTGTGAAAGATTCCGCAGCCATCAGCATTGCAAAAACAAATGAACCCACCTGGCCACACCACCTGATCATGCAGTGATGGGCTGAGCTCACAGCGAAATGGGATGTGTGATTGAGCAACTCTGTATCATGGTACCAACGGAAGGAATAAGAGTGCTTCCTGACTGTGCCAAATGGCATGTCTGACCGCAGCTGTAGAGATGCTTTACAGAGCACGAAATGATGCAGATGCACAGTTGCTGGTAACCCAAGTGTGCACCAGGTGCACTAAAACAGTTGTGCAAGGTGCTCCTGTACACATTTATGACTTATTGTGAGACTTCATGTGGGCCACTTCCTAAGAAAGGATTCACAACAAACAGTGTTTGGGTTGCAGAAACAAGAGAGCCAGTGCGGTATAATGGTTAAGAGTGCCAGAGTAGTATCTGGGAGACCCAGGTTCAAGTCCCCACTCATGCCAGCACAATCTCTCAGTCTAATCTACCTCACAAGGTTGTTGTGAGGATAAAAAAAGAGGAAAGGAGAATGATGTAAGCTGGCTGGGGTCCCCACTGGGAGAAAGGTGAGGTATAAATGAATTAAATAAAAATAAATAAAAATGTATGGATTAGAGAAGAAGAGAAGAGAAGAGATTGGATTTATACCCCACCCTTCACTGCCCAAAGGCGTCTCAGAGCAGCTTTCAAACTCCTTTCCCTTCCCTCTCCCACAACAGACACCCTGTGAGGTAGGTGGGGCTGAGAGAACTTCTGACAGAAACTGTCCTTGAGAGAACAGCTGTGCCAGAGCTTGTGACTGACCCAAGGTCACATCAGCAGGTGCAAGTGGAGGAGTGGGGAATCAAACCCGGTTCTCCCAGATAAGAGTCCGCGCACTTAACCACTACACCAAACTGGATTATTAATCAGTATGTCATTTATCCCATTAGAGGAGATGCCAGGGATTAAACCTGGGACCTTCTGCATGCCAAGCAGAAGCTGTTTCAGTGAGCCACAGTCCCTCCCTGCAGTAGACTAATAACCTTATATCACTTTTCAAGACCTACCTTCTTCTTGAATTTGAATCCCACTCCTGGATGATGCTAATAATGACTGCCTTTCAGACAAAAAGAAAAAAAAATGCTGTTAAGTGACCTCCACGCCTGAGAGAAGTGAATGGAGAATCTCAGTCTTATTTTGACACATTTGTTGCTTAACGACTGTTGACCTCATAAGCTTCACTTCTTATTTGGTTTTCCTTTCATATATGTTAAAACTTCTTCTTCATGTAACATGTTAATTTGCTCTTCAGCCCCTGTCTATAAGTCTAAACCTTAGATTCCTTCCAATGTATTTGAAAAAGTGCGCGTGCACACAGAAGCTCATACTTTGGATAAACCTTAGTTGGTCTTAAAGGTGCCACCGGACTCTAAATTTGTTCTACAGCTTCAGGCCAACACGGCTGACCACCTGGACCTACATTTCATATGAATTTTCGTGCTGCAGAACTTGCGGTTGCTCTAGCCACATCGTTTCGTTGTGTCCCCAAAGTCACCATGGACGGTGCCTTAATGGGCCAGGTGGTTGGAATGCTACCAGTTCCTCTGGAACATTCAGCTCTCCCGTTGCCTCAGACAGTTCTGTACCGCAGGCTACTCAGCGTTACAGGCGTGCCCCCTATTCCAAAATTGCAATTATTTTCAACAGTGACTTCTGCACTCTCTCACCATTCATGAAAAATTGATGGAGACATTTAGCCAGCCCACATTTATTTATCTCACTTTCCACAGTGCATTCGAGCCCAGGCCTCTTAGCCTCCGAAAATCCATCTGGTCATTTCTCTGTTCATTCTGAAAGTCTATTTCATTCCAGCCATATGCTTTTATCTCAAATCACTGTGACCTTCTATAACAGCAGACAGTCTCTGTCATTCTTTCGCTTTTTAAAAAAAAATCCTGCTACGCGGCTCTTCAGAGATATATGGCGGTAAAGGGGAAGCCGTCTGAGCGAGGAAAGCGAGCAGCAGAACAGTCTGAAAGGGGCATCTGAATAGTCACTCAAATCAATGGCAGCCTTAAAAACCATTGTGTACGTTGATAAGAGATAATAGCGACTCAGTTCCATTTGTACTTGAAGGCTGCAAAGACAGCCATTTGTTACCTTAGGAGTGAAATCAGGTTTGCAGAAAGACACTCCAAAGGAACTACAATGCCAAGGACTGGGAGCATGGTGGTGGAGGAATGTGCCACCAAGTCACAGGTGACTTATGGCAGCCCTGTAAGGTTTTCAAGGCCAGAGAGATTTAGAGGTGTTTTGCCACTGTTTGCCTCTGCATAGCAACCACGGTGTTCCTTGGAGGTCTCCCATCCAAATACGAGCCAGGGCTGACCCTGATAAGCTTCTAAGATCCGACGAGATTGGGCTAGCCCAGGCTATCCAGGTCAGGGCATAGCGTGTCCTTATTCAAACCAGAGACCCCGTTTGGATGGTGAGCCAGCATGGTGTAGCGGTTAAAGAGCAACAGACTTGGATCTGGAGAACCGGGTTTGGTTCCACACCCCTCCACATGAAGTCAGCTGGGTGACTTTGGGTCAGCCACAGCTCTTTCAGAGCTCTCTCAGCCCAAAAATAAGTCTCGCTCGCCACCTAGTGGTGCATAACGCTAAAAGAGCTAGAACTTCAGGCTGCCAGGCAATCTTAGGATCCCCTGGCTATACTACACACAATGCCATACACTAATTACTATTATTAATTACCACTTTTTGGGAGTGTTCTGTTAAAGCAGCGATGACTCTTTTGCCATGAGTGTTCTGTTAAAGCAGCGATGACTCTTTTGTCCTTGTCAACAGTTTGCAAAGACAGTATGAATGTGAGAGAGAACCAAAACAATGCAGTTCCTGTTTGTATCAGGAATCTCCGACCTGCACTACCCTGGCTACCTTTGTTTTAGTCACACGGAGAAGCAAGAACAGTGGATTTCAGGCTTCTTCGGAAGACATTTATTTACTGATCTGTAGCACTTTCATGTGAACTTTCTCTTCTGGAAATCCTCAGAGCATCTATTAGGAAGGGAATTTATTAGGAAGGGAATTGAAAACAAATCAGCCAGTATACAGTAATGCCCCTGTATAAATCATTGGTGCAACCTCATTTGGAATACTGTGTACAGTTCTGGTCACCACATCTCAAAAAGGATATTATAGCATTGGAAAAAGTGCAGAGAAGGGCAACTAGAATGATAAAAGGGTTGGAACACCTTCCCTATGAAGAAAGGTTAAAATGCTTGTGGCTCTTCAGCTTGGAGAAACGACAGCTGAGGGGTGACATGATCGAGGTTTATAAGATTATGAATAGGATTGAGCAGGTCGAGAAAGAAGTACTTTTCTCCCTTTCTCACAATACAAGAACTCGTGGGCACTCCATGAAATTGCTGAGCAGTCAGGTTAGAACAGATAAAAGGAAATAATTCTTCACCCAAAGAGTTATTAACATATGGAATTCACCGCCACAGGAGGTGGTGGCAGCTACAAGCATGGACAGTTTCAAGAGGGAATTAGATAAACATATGGAGCAGAAGTCCAACAGTGGCTATTAGCCACAGGGTATAGATGGGAATTCTCAGTCAGAGGCAGGTGACGCACTCTATTCTTGGTGCTGGAGGGGGCAGCAATGGGAGGGCTTCTAGTGTCCTGGCCCCACTGCTGGACCTCCTGATGGTACGTGGTATATTTTGGCCGCTGTGTGACAGAGTGTTGGACTAGATGGGCCATTGGCCTGATTCAACATTGGCTTCTCTTATGTTCTTATGTTCTCCCCACTCAAAGGGTTGCAGCCCCAAATGACTTGCATGCGTAATTGCTCATCGCAGATGCCAGAGACGCAGTGCTCTTCGGTAGACTAAGTTCGTATTGCCTAAGGAAGGGTCAAGCAACCACAAGATGGACATTGGATTCAGCCTGCCTTATTTTCATTGCTTTGCTGCCAATTAATGCTAATTTGATGGCTACTAGACGCAAGTGGGGCACCAACAACACCGAAGCATGCATACATGTTTAGCGGGAGAATTCCGTGTGAAGGAAGCAAAAACATCATGGGTTCCCTTCTCGCAAGGGAGAAATTAGATCTAAATGGGGAGATTACAATCAAATCCGTACTGGTTCGGTGTGGTGGTTAGAGGGTCCTGGGAGACTTGGGTTTGAATTGCCACTCTGCCTTGGAGCTTTGCCAGTCATGCCTACACCAAAGGCTTGTTACGAATGGTGAAGGGGAGAGTGTTGTGAGCCTCTGTGGGTCCCCACTGGGGAGATGAAGTTTTTTATTGATTGATTGATTGATTGATTGATTTGATTGATATACTGCCCTTCCCATGAACGGGTTTAGGGCGGCCTACAGCAATCAATATAATATAATTTTAAAATAATGCAATCAAATAATACAGTAAAACAATTTAAAAACATTTAAAGTGGGCGGTGCAATACATTCAACTCCAGTTTCTACAGCTGGGAAACAAATAAATGGGCCAATGTCAGTAACTAAGTCAGTCAGTCAGTCAGTCAAATTTGGTCTCAGCCCCAGCCAAAACTCAGAGATGTTTTCAACGATTGCTTATTTTCTCAAAAGGAAGATAATTCTCTGAGCCAGTGTGGCGTAGCAGTTAAGAGCGGTGGACTCTAATCTGGAGGACCGGGTTTGATTCCCCGCTCTTCCACATGAAGCCAGCTGGGTGACCTTGTCTCTCTCTCAGCCCCACCTACTTCACAGGGTGCCTGTTGTGGGGAGAGGAAGAGAAGGAGATTAAAAACTGCTTCCTTAGGGTGGAGGAAAGTGGGGTATAAAAACCAGCTCTTCATCCTCTTCTCCAGGCTTACCACATTCACTGACTCCCTCAAATATGTGGGATCTGGTTATCAAATGAACCTGCCTTATACAGAGTCAGAGACAACTGGTTCGTCTGCCTTAGTCTTGTCACTCTTACTAGCAATAACTCTCCTGGATCTCTGGTAGAGCATGGGATGCTAGAGATTGAACCTGGGACCATCTGTCACTGAGTCATGGGCCTTCTCCCCGACATACATGAAACCATGTCTTCTACCGCAATTTGTTCCCGCTGTAGATTTGATCGGGGATATTTTTTAGCGGGTTCAGATGATCACACATCCCTTGCCCAACTGCTTGTATTGTGTGACGAAGCTCCAGGCGCATCCAGACAGTTGTGCCACCCAAGTGGTGGGGCAGCACAATTTTTTTTTAAAAAAATGTATTTGCGCATGCACACATAGAATTTTTTTTTTAATGTGCATGCTGAACAAAATGAACTACCGATGTGTAACCGAGCACTGTTTTATGTGCGCTTGAGTGTTCATACATTTAATATATGCAGTGCAGGATTGGTCATGTGCACAACGGTGAAAGCCGGGGGTGGGGAACTGCCACAAGAAGGGCGTACTGATGACCTAATCGCATTCATAGCGAGAAATGGCTGTCTGGATAGGAGAAATTGTGGATTCAGAGCACAAGTAGTAGGAAAGTACTTGATTTTCAGTGCCAGAAAACACACTAGAAAACCGGGAGGATTGCAGGGGTGAGTCCACTTCGATACAGGAGACAGAATCAGCTGTCTGATCAGCCCGTTTAAATGCGATAGGGAACAGTTGTGAAACCTGATCAAAAGGCCCTGTGACCATGACCTGAGTCAGACTCGCGGTTTGCCTAACTCAGTATTATCTACTCTGAGTGGCAGGAGCAGCTCCTTCAGATTTCCAGGGAGGGAAACTTTTTTCCTAACGCCTGCTAGCTGAGATCCTCTAACTGGAGGTACTAGGGGGACTTAACTGTGGACTTACTAAATGCATTCTGCCACTGAACCGCAACCACTCTCCAGTGGTGAAGTAGAGGAAAGCCTCTTTATTATTATTTCAGATCACCAGGCCTGGACTCTGGCCTTAGAAATAAAAAAGTTTGAAAGCCACATCCAACAAGGCCTTTGTTGTTTTCATATCAAGGCCCTTCACACACAAGTGATAATAAATGGTATTACAATGCCCTTATGCATTTATGCAATAACGCAGCTTAATTTCCTTCAGTATTATTCCACTAATGACGTTAATGCCTGTAGCTGTGGAGTAATTACTGCTCCCACCTGGGAAAACATAAAATAAATGTTATGTGTTTATACACAACTGAGAGAAAAAAATGCCATTCAGGGTTATTATTTTATGGCTGGTGATAACTGGATGTGTCTTTGTCTTCTAGATATAAGCTTCTTCATTTCTTTTTTTAAAAATGTCCTAAACCAAGAAGAAGAAGATGGTGGTGGTCAAGGTCTGGAGTGCAGGCAAAGGGCCCTCCTGATTCACCGCCCTGATTCACCTTTGCCTGCATGCCAGACCTTGACCACCACCAAGTCAGTTTGAGGTCTGGAGCCAAGAAGAGTGGGGCAAAGCATCAACCAAAGCAAGGTCATTCAGTCCTGAGTCGAAAGCCAGAGGGAGCTGAGAATACCAGTCCAAAATACAATACCAGGAGCAGGGTCAACAAGCCAAGGTCACAAGCCAGTAGCAGACAGCAGGAACAAGGTCTGGAAACCAGGGGGTAGTGAGCAGCAAGGCGTCACAGAGTGATGACAAGTTTGCATCCACAAATGGAGCCAGTTTCACCCAAAGCTAAATAGCCCGCTCACTGCTGTTCCCAATTAGTGCAGCCCTGCATCTGCTAGAACTCAGGACTGACAGCGCACCTATTTTGCAGTCGAGCAGAACCTCTTCTCACTGTTAAGTCTTGCCAGAGTCTCTCTCTCATTTGAGCGAGTCTGGGCGGTGAATCAGGAGGGCTGTCTGCCTATCTCCATTGCTCGTTGATCATTTCCGAGCCAGGTGTCAGCACAAGTCGTGCTGGTAAATTGCTGCTCTCTGCAGCCTCAGAGGGGCCAGTTGTGGGTTCTGCTGGAGCTGGCAACAGCCCATCCTCAGCACCCATGACAAAGAAGAAGAAGAAGAAGAAAGAGGAGGAGCAGGAGATTGGATTTATACCCCACCCTTCACTACCCAAAGGAGTCTCAGAGCAGCTTACAATCTCCTTTCCCTTCCCCTCCCCACAATAGACACCCTGTGAGGTAAGTGGGGCTGAGAGAGCTCTCTAGAGAACTGCTCTTTCCAGAACAGCTCTGAAGAACTTGTGACTAACCCAAGGTCACACCAGCAGGTGCATGTGGAGGAATGGGGAATCAAACCCAGTTCTCCCAGTTTAGAGTCCGTGCTCCTAACCACTACACCAAACTGGCTCTCTCTAACATATTATGCTATTAACTTGCAACCTTCTCTTCTCTAACTGTGTACTGTTACATCTCAACCTTCTCATCTCTGTTGGGAAGCCTGCCACCAAAACTGTCCATCTCTCACCTCATTGAGATCACAGGTTGCCCCTAAACTAGTTTCCAGATTATTTTTTTAAATTTTATCCTGCCGCTGCCTTTCAACCAAGGAGTCACACATTGTTTCTTCATCTTCCATGTTTATCCTCACAGCACCTTTGTAAGATGTAAGTCAGGCTAAGAGAATGACTTCCCCAGATCCATCCAGGGAGTTCATGAAGAGTGGGGATTTGAACCTGGGTCTCCTCAGGCATAGCCCAACATACTAATAAATACGAAACACTGCTCCTGGGTCTAATAAATCTCTCCATCCCTATTGTTGAAGCCCTCCATAATCATCTCCGCCTCCATCACTCTATCCTCAAAACATGGTATTTGTTGACCTGAGGTAATTGCTTACCTAGTATCACCTTTTGTCAGGGGAAGATTTCCTGCTCCTCTAAATCTCTGCCCTTTCTCCTTTGCTTTCCTTGACCCTGCGGATCTCTCCTCTCACTCTTCTGCCTCTCTCTTCCTCCAAATTTCTCTTCGAATCCTGCTTTTTTATGAGTTTAACCCTTCAGTCTTCACCTGCTACAGAATCTAAACTGATATAGATATAACTGAATTGAAAGTGGTTTCTTCCTCCCTCCCTTCTGTTACTTTCTGCCCTTCTGTTGATTATTGCCGAGTCAGGGATTGTATTTCATTTTTTTTTAATCTCTGTAGAACATCTTGTCTATTTACAGCACTGTACTACTCAATAAACAACAATTAATTGTGATATAACAGTGCAATCTTGTGTTCACATATCTGGGAGGAAGCCTCACAGAATGGAGTGGGAGTTACTTCTGAGTAAAACTACACAGGATTGTGTTGTTAAGTATTGTAAATTATTTTGTCTGTTAGAAGGGAGAAATTTCCTTCAGTCATCATCACAGCTAGTAGCCACTGATGGACTAGACCTCTGTGAATCTGTCTGAACATAAGACCTCCAAACCCCAGTGCTAGGAGGCAACGTCAGGGAAGGCCTTGGTCTTTATGGTCTAACCCTTCCAGAGCAACTGGTTGGCTGTTGTGTGAAACAGAATGCTGGACAAGATGGATCACAGGCAAATGCTCCCCTCTAAGCTGTGGAGTCTTCTGAGCAAAAATTCTGCTTCATGAGCTACTACTAGCATTAAAGGTGCGAGTAAGTGATTTGGCTCCTGTATAAATTAGTGTGCTCTGGAGCCATCCTTCCTGAGCTAAGACAAAAAACCGTGTCAGCTGGAGGCTAAAAAACTGTGAGCTAGCTCACACTAACTCATCTTAGAGAGAACACTGATCTGTGTTCCCTGAGGGACACTGAAGGAACACCACAGGTCTGGTCCAGCATGGCTCTTTCTCAAGTTCTTAGAGAGGGGTACCTCAGATGTTGTTTTCCCTCCATGGCTAAAAGATGACCATAAGTGACTGATAACACTCATTGTTAAGACCGCTGCATCACAAGGAGTGGCGGGGGGGGGGCATGTCTGTAAGGATAATTCATACTGGATAAGTCCATATTGCCATTCAAATAAAAGTATCTTTCATTTTAGGCATCACCCCAGCCTTATTTGCTAGATTATTTTTAAGTATTAGGGACAAAAATGTATTACCTGTGAAAGTACCCCAACACATTAAAACTGAACAAAATGGAGTCTCATGCAGTCCAAAACAAATGGGCTCGTTAAAGCCTCATTGGCCTATGCGCACCATAGAAAGCGGAATGCAGACAGACCAAATGGAACCTTATTAGGCAGAGACACTCTGTCTCTTTTACTTTACCTCATTGTCCAGACAGATAACATTTGTCTGTTTCGGGAGGCGGGAGGGAAAAAACCCAACTAGTGCCCTCCACTGTCTGGACTCCTTCCAAACAATCTCATTTGCTTTAGAATAAATCCATCATTGCCTAGTCTTTCTAGCTAACACAGCTAGAATGTTAAGTCATTTGTTTTTCTGGCCATACCACCACAGACTGGCACATCCTTTTCTTTTATAGCTCATGATAATTTTTTTGATGATAGTCTTTTGTAGCAAGGCTTGAGGTCACAGTTCTATCAGAGCTAGATTCGCACCCCAGGCAAAGGGAACTTCGACTCTTGAAAGCTCACACTTTGGGAACCTTGTTGGTCTTTAAGGTGCTACTAGACTCGAATCTGAACTGTTCTACTGCAGATGAACACGGCTACCCCGCTGAAACAGCCTTATCAGGATTCACAGAATCATAGAGTTGGAAGGGACCTCCAGGGTCATCTAGTCCAACCCCTTGCACAATGCAGGAAATTCACAAATACCTCCCTCTCACACTCCCAGTGACCCCTGTGAAACCCCAGTTGCAATGAATTCAGCAACCATAGGTCAAGATCTAACATGAGAAATGATATTGCTCATCCCCTGGGTTACCATCCTGCTTTTTCTCAGAAGCCCACCACTCCTAGATGTGCAGTATAGGGACTGACCCTTATTCAGCGAAAAAGGGAATGCCTGCATACTGGCTCAGTCAGAGGAAGACTGGAAACTCCCTGAGGGATGGGCTGAGTCAGGGGTGAGGACATCAGGTGAACGCTTACCACGGATCCTTCGTCCATTGCCCAAAATTGATAGACAGTGTGCTGTGAGATTTAGACCTGGGAAATTCATGGTCAAACCAGCCAAGATGCTTCAATCAAAATATTCAACTTTTTTTTAAAAAATCGCAACAGTGAGAGAAGTGTCACTTCAGATCAGGGCTGCAACCAATGGAGGAAGCTTTAATCCACCCACACTCTCCTGACCTCAAATGATCTCTCGGAGCAGATATTTTCCCTGTAGAGGGAAACATCTGATTTCAGGTTGGGAAAACAGAGTTAACCTTCCCTTCCCCCTCCACCCCCCCTCTCTCACACACACACCTCCACTCCAAAATTTGGACCTGCAAAAATTGCTGCTTACTAAATCCCCCATCCCTTGGTGGAGATCCGGTTTCAAGGTCTTCCAGTGTCTCATCATCTTGTTAAAACACCAGTTTGCAAAGGTTACTGGGTGATCTTGGGCTCATTTTTTCAGCCTAACCAACTTCATAGGACTGTTGTGAAGAAAGGCGGCAAGGTTACATACAAAGTCCTGAGCTCCTTGAAGGAAAAGCAGATAAAAATGAAAACAGAAATAAAATTTATTTCAAAGTGCCTGGAAGGAGAAAGCTTTTGACATATTCAGACAGCTAAGGTGACTAACAACAAGGATGAAAACAGAAAAACTGTGACAATCAATAGTCCCCCTGAACAGCTCAAGGACTCTGCTGTACCCATGTAGGGTTTAGTCAAGATGAAAAAAGATCATCCACTTTAGCTACCTTGGTGCCCCTTATGAAGGCAGAAAGGTGCGGTAGACATTTTGTAAATAAATAAATAGTAAATGAAATGAATCATGAAAAGATCTCTGCTTCCATGTGACACGTTTGTTTGTTTGTTTGTTTGTTTGTTTGTTTGTTTGTTTTTTAAGAGTTGTCACATGCATTGGATACGCAGAGCTGGTGGCTTTGCCCCATCAGGAATCCACCTCAACAATTCTGTGGTGATTTCACACAATCCTTTTAGTATGTGGAGGAAGACCAGGTCTCCCATTTCAGTGGGAAACGTCCCATCATCCACCCACTCTGCTTACCACCATTTGGCATCAGGTGGAAGGGGAATGGCAGGAGAAATCAGATCTATAGTTTTACCATTGAGTCTGGGTCAAATCCTAGAACATCACATCAGAGCACTGACAGTACATCCAGGTGTTATTTTGGACCAGGATGGATAATTGTATCAACAATTATCTTCATGCAATCACTTACTTGGGGATGCACAACCATGTGCCAAAACGTCATTATAAACCAGCCTCTTTTACTATTGCAATCCTATCAGGAAGACCGGCTGGAATAATGTTGACATTAGTACTTATATTACCGTGGGAGTAGACAGAAGTGTAGCTACAGTAATGTTAAGAGCTATGTGCAAAAGCAGTCCGAGGATGCAATTTGACTAGAAACATTTCATATAATAAAACATAATGTACACTCCTTTTGTACATAAAATCTCTGATAAATTCAAATCAAAGGAAGGGGTTATACAATAGGCCAGCTTTAAGGCACAGTTAACATTAATGCAAAGAGAAGTGCTTCAACCACCAGGATCTGATTTATTGGTCCATGTTTGAGAGTGTGCTTCCAAATCTTTCCTAGCTAAGTTGGAGACAAAAGAACCCCCCCAAGACTCTAAGAAATGTATTTCCCACACGCTGGAAAGTGAGTGCATCAAATTGCATGTATTCAGAATCGTATTTGTTCAATTTAGTTAAATTGAACCACCACTCCTATAGAGCCAACAGAAATTCAGGAACTAGATTTATTTTTTTGCCTGTCCTGTGCACGATAATCCACAAAACTGTTAGTTATGAGAGACCACTGTGACCTTCGTGTTCCTATGCTCTCCAGGAGTCACCTTTGCAGCTTCAGCAGTGGCGACAGAACTATATGACCCATCACAGAAGATTTCAATTAAAATAGACCTGGGGAATCATTATGTCCAAAAATGATGTATAGTTCGGTGACAGGAGGAGGACATCCTCTGCTTCACTTTCAAGGTCATCCAGGGTGCTTTGAAGAAAGACTAAGGATGACTCACTGGCAGTCTTTAAATAGTGGCTGGACAAACACTTGCCAGGGATGCTCTAGGCTGATCCTGCACTGAGCAGGGGGTTGGACTAGATAGCCTGTATGGCCCCTCCCAACTCTGTGATTCTGGGGGACCTCCTGATGGCACCTGGTATTTTTGGCCACTGTGTGACAGAGTGTTGGACTGGATGAGCCATTGGCCTGATCCAACATGGGCTTCTCTTGTGTTCTCATGTTCTTATGATTCTATGACTTAGGCTGCAATCCTAAACGTTTTACTAGGGAATAAGTCCCATTGACTTACTTCTGAATGTACACGCTTAGGACGACTGCTCTACACATGAGCACCCTTAAAGGGGACTACTTAGAACTAAGTCCCATCATATTCATTGGTCCCTATGATTGCAGCCTTAAGAACATAAGAGAGGCCAATGTTGAATGAGGCCAGTGGCCCATCCAGTCCAACACTCTTGTCACACAGTGGCCAAAAATACCAGGTGCCATCAGGAGTTCCAGTAGTGGGGCCAGGACACTAGAAGCCCTCCCAGTGTTGCCCTCCCCCCAAGTACCAAGAATAGAGTGCATCACCTGCCCCAGACCGAGAGTTCCTATCTATACCTTGTGGCTAATAGCCACTGATGGACCTCTGCTCCATATGTTTGTCTAATTCCCTCTTGAAGGTGTCCATGTTTGTAGCTGCCACCACCTCCTGTGGCAGTGAATTCCATGTGTGAATCACTCTTTGGGCAAAGAAGTGCTTCCTTTTACTCAGACTCCAACTCAGGTCTATTTGATGGGACTCCCCCGGCCCAAAAGTGTTCTGAGGATTGCACAGTAATAACACCAATCCTAAACAGCCCTTCTATTTCCATTGAAGTCAAATCCCCTTAGGATGCCATTGTGATAATAGTAATTTTAATTCTTACCTAAGCAACTCGCAGCTGCTGGCAATGAGACAGAATCAATACGGAGCACTGCAGTGCTGTTATTACACAGTTACTTGTCAGAGGGTACATAGCACTTTCAAACAAAAATATTTCTTCTGTTATGCCTCTTAAGCCATCGGAATCACACAGTCCCTGACAACAGAAAATTGGTGCCTTTTCCAATACACATAATGTATTTTATTATGGACATTTATTCAGAAGAATGCTGCAATCCATCTCTTGCATATACAAAACAGAGAACAAGCACAGTAAAAAAAGAACAGCGAGGAGACAGAGGATTATGCTGCCCAGCATATTTCTCCTCTTTCCCTTGTGGCCTCTTAGGCACCCCATGTTCTCACCAGGGATTCACTGCTTCCCGACTACCATTTCCCATTGTTGTTTCTGCCAGTTGGAGAAAAATAATGAAAATGGGTAACAGCATTGATGTCATTTCCTGGGGAAACCCAGAAGTGATTTCTATCCTCTCAGGAATCTCTAGAAATTCCCTACCCACCAACCACCTTGAACTCCCAACAGCTGCCAGCCATTGGCTGGAAACCCTACCTCTCTTGTCTCCTCTCACACAGAAACATGAGGCGTTCATTTCCTAGGGTTACAAACTTTGACATGAGGCCTGGAGGTCTCCTCGAACCCCTGGAGGAAATGGCAAGCTTTGGAGAGTGGACTCAACAGCATCACAATTGGGGCTGCCAACTCTGATTGGGCAAATTATTGGAGATTTGGGGGCACTGCCTTTGGAGGATAGAGTGTGAGGACTGGATAGAGCTGCCAACTCCAGGCTGAGAAATTCCTGGAGAAGATAAAGCCTGGGGAGGGCAGAGACTGGGGAGGGACCTCAGAGGGTCCATTCTCCAAAGTAGCCATTTCCTCCAGAGGAACTGATCTCTGTAGTCTGGAGACTGGCTGAGATTCCAGGAGAACTCCAGGCCCCACTTGGAGATTGGTGGCCTTAGCTGAGCTCTCTCCCCTTTCCAAACCCACCCTCCCCATACACTGGCACCAAATCTGCAAGAATTTCTCAGGCTCAAGTCAGCAATGCCCTAGTAAGCCCATCATTTTTCTTAAGCAAGGGTAAAAGCAGTTTGAGGAGTAGGGTTGACATTCCCCCGACAGGGGTGGGGGTTTACCCACTTTCAGGGCCCCCAATCTGCCACCGCCCAGCTGGTGGGGGGGAGTCCTGCCCCCAAAGACCCCCATCCATGCCAATATGCCTGTCACAATGACATCATCTCCGGTTACCATAGAGTTTTTCTCAAATGCTAGAGAAAACTGCAACATGTACTGTGTGATGGCATCACTTCTGAGTGACATCATTGAGGTATACACACAAAGTGTGCACTGAAAACTCCCAGGGTTGGAGAGGGACATCCCCCACCATCAGCCAGGTAAGATCTACCAAACCTATTGAGGAAGGGGTGGGGTGACTTTCAGCAACAACGTGATACAAAGGCGAGTGTTAAGAAGTCCCTCCCCTCCCCCAGCATCACTTCTCCTCTTTATATTGTAGCACTGCTGTTTGCACATGGTCAGAAAGCACAAAGTCCTAAAAAAGAAACAGAGAACTACAAATAATGTGCAGTTTCTCCCATTCATGTTTATCTTCTTCTGCATAGTGTAATGCGTATTTACAGTGCTATACAAATAAAATACATTCTAGATAACAGTCAGAAAAGAATGCCTGGGCTTCAGCCCGAAGAAGAGAATAGAGATCCTCGCTTGTGCTTTTTGAATGTATCGTACAATGTTGGTCTTTGGTGCAGCATTGTTTTATAGACACCTGGGGTATATGATAATTATTTTTTGTGAACATTTGTCCTTAGTAAATTCAAGCATAATTGCTACTGTGTCTCCATTGAGAGAAAATAAACAGAGTCTTTGTACGGCAAATAATTACTGAGCAATTACATATTTTTATATGTCTCAGGGAACAGAGATGAAACTGCAATGCATTCTGCGCCTCTTCCAGACTTTTCCTTCTCTGCTCACGCTGATGATCAATTTCTAGGTGATTGGTTTTTTCTGCCACCATCTCTGTATCCGCTTAACTCTTCTTGATGTACTACACAATGTTGACAGGGTACCATTCAGTCTCTCCCACAGGGATGATTAAGACTTAGGACCAAATCATTCAGTGCCTAGTAGCTAAGAATTCTGGCTACCACCAAAAGTGCCTTTCTCACATCAAGGCAACCTTACCACATGTAGTTTTTTCTTGTGACATGTGTGTGCTATTTTCAGCCACGAACTGTTACTGTAAGGATTTAAACAGGGTTTTTTAAAAATCTATTTTATGGTCTGAGGTCTGTTTTATGGATAATCTTTAGGGTGCTCAAGAGTTGTTTGGTGCTGTTTTTAATGCCTTTTTGGTTTTTATATCAATAACTAATGATGCTTTTCATGATTTTTATGGTATTGTTTTTACTTGTAAACCACTTCCTATGTGATCCTGGAGAGGTGGTATATAAATTTTCAAAAGAAAAGAAAACTTCTCTTGGAGGCTGTAATATGGATTTCTACCAAAGAAATTGCTTGCATTTTAAATTAATGATATCATTATTGATGCAAATTGTATACAGATTGCAAAGCTACATTATCATACAGTTACTATGCTTCCAGTAGCTCCATGCCACTTAGATGCCATTAAATAAAGTTAAGTGCTCAGCAGGGGCATTACATAAGAAAGGACACGTGAAAACCCAGTTCTTTTAAGGTTCTTTTTGTCTTTGTGAAGACCATATTCCTTCCTCCTATTTTCTTTTCAAGGTTTCCCAGTTTCATTTAATTCCTTCATGGCTGTTTGGTTACTGTTTTATTCTGTTTTGACATCTGTTTTACAACTATTTAGGAATAGTCAGACAGAAGGTGATATCAAGGGGGGAAACACAAACCTTGAACAACCAGATTCAGGGTTTTTTAAAGGTATTTTTAAAGTTTGTGGGTGTGCCCATGCCTGGAAGTCATGGTGACCTCTGGTAACTCCTACTGGGGCATGGAGGACATTCGGAGAAATGGCTTGATAGTCTGTCTCCTGGCCCAAGTATTCTTTGGAGGTCTCCCATTCAAATACTTGCCAGGGTTGGCCCTGCTTAGCTTCCAAGATCTGATGAGATTGGGCTTGCCTGGGCTGTCCAGGTTAGGGCAACAAATGGATTCAGTTTTGATGGCTATCACACATCAGTAATGTGGTTAGGAAAGCAATGTTTAGATTTTAATGATTTGTTTACAAAATCTATACTCAACCTTTCTTCCTTCATCAAGGCCATCAAGGCAGCCAACAGATCAAACTTATACATAACAAAAACACATCTGAAAGACCATGAAACCCAAACAAAAGTATATCATTAAAGCAATTAAAACCGAGCTAAAATACACCTATAAAACCATACAAAGAGCAATTAAATCATAGGGCAGAAGAACGGATCATCAATGGAACACCAGATAAAACCAAAAAAGCCCTTATCTGCAAGAGAAGGAGACCCCCCCCAAGTCTCTCTGTGGAGAGAATTCCAGCGTTTTGGTGCCCCTCCCACATTGCCACCCATCTAATCTCAGAAGTCAGGGACACCCAAAGCAGGACCTTGGAAGACAACTGTAGTGGTCATAAAGGAGTAGGCCACCCTTCAGGTATGGTGGTCCCAAGCTATGTAGGACTTTAAAGGTCAACATCAGCAACTTGAATTGTGCCCAGAAACAGATTGGGAGCCAGCACAGAGAGGCCTAGACTGGAGTGGTATGGTCCCTATGACCCACTCCCATCAATATCCTGGCTGCAGCATTCTATACCAATTGACGTTTCCGACCCATTTCAAGGGCAGCTGCTTTGCAGTAAATTAAACATGATGTAACTTGAGCATGCACCACAGCGGCTGGATTTTTTCTGCCCAGGAAAGTTTTGTGTGTAGAAACCACAAAAGAAACCTGGACTTTTGATTAGAACCAGGATGTGAAAACCTAGATAAAAATGGAAAATTTGGAGTGGAAAAATGATTGCTTTTCCATGAGGACCTTTCTAATGTGAAAAAGTAGAACTCTTGTGAAATACTGTCTCATTTTTAATTAGTAAAATGTTTCTAAGGTTTTACCTTCTCAGAATATGTAATATGATGGTTTTTGTGTAAGATAGTGTAACATTAGCCAATGATACTTCCTGTGTATACTGTGGAAATAACATATTTTCAAGTATATATTTATTAGTTGTTGTAGATTTTCCGAGCTGTATGGCCGTGGTCTTGGCATTGTAGTACCCGACATTTCGCCAGCAGCTGTGACTGGCATCCTCAGAGGTATAACACAGAAAGATCGACTACTCTCTGTGTCAGAGGTATAACAAGTCTGCGTTATACCTCTGCGGATGCCAGTCACAGCTGCTGGCAGAACGTCAGGTACTACAATGCCAAGACCACAGCCATACAGCCCAGAAAATCTACAACAATTAATGAACTCTGCCCATGAAAGCCTTCGGTAACATATATATTTATTGTTCAGACATGACTCATTTTGTGGACAATTTATTTGCTATAATATGTATGATGATGATACATTATTGGAGAGATTTATGCTACTGTGTATAGATTGCTATAAGTAGGACCCTACCATCTAATTTTTGCATCATTTAATGTGTCGTGTTAATACTTACGCTTTGCTTCAGTTCTGGTTTTTTTAGATTTATGGTTGGTTCCTGTTACGATTAGCCTCTGCCTACTCATCCTCCCCTCCCAACGCCATCATCCCGTGTACCCCTAGGAATGTCCTTCCCCCTTCTGCCTTTATGGCAGTGCACCACAGAGGTCTCAGATCAAAGGCAGGCAGGAGAGGAGGTTACATCACCACCCTCCACCTGACCAACTGGTACTCTCATCACTTCCCTTTCTCTGGTGTGTGATCGCTTGAGCTACCAGGAAATCCTCCTTGATCGTCTGGTTATCTTCCCTACATTCCCCTCTCCACTCCCTTCTCCACCCCTTGGGTAGGCCAACAGCACATCCCCCAGTGGCCCCATCCCTCTTGTTAATCTCAGATGCTAAGTGAGCCTGCCAGGCTTGGGTGTCTCGGTTGGGTCCTGTGGGCCCTGGAGGCCTGGAGGTGCTCCCTCCTCTCAGCCTGAGGCTTCCCTCACTTTCTGGGCTGGTTGGGCTTGGGCATCTGCCTCTTGCACAGGGCCGGGCACTGGCCATTTTGCTGGTGTCAGGTCAGGTGGAGGCTGTTCTGCCATCCCTGCTGGCACTGGTGGTGGCTTGTTTGTGAGCCTCATCCACTTTGCCTGACCTTGTGGCCGCTGGACTCCCAGCCTCTTTTGCCAGCTGCTCCAACCTCCCATGATCCCAGGTGAGTATGGGGACCCAGGGGGCTGCATCATCAACGATACGCTCAGGAGGGTCAAGACCCTTGGGGACTGTGGGAGTTGTTGGGAGGTGAACCAGCGAAGCGGAACTGGGGCAGCTCCAGATTTCTACAGTTCTAATCCTATTTAATTCTTTATTAAATGTCTATTAAATGACTGACTCTGTGTAATCCACCTTTGAATGCCAATGAGAAAGGCAGACTATAAACAAACAAACAAATAATGTGTTCAATGTTATAAAGTAACTCAGTATCCAAATATATTGCTAGTCTCATGATAACTGTGTAAGCGTTATGTCCAAATAGCGCATTTTTTTCCTTTATAAAATCTGTGTTTTCTGTTTTCACTTTGTCTCCTCTCTTCACAGATGGTAAAAACTAAGATACATGTGCTAAAGTAGCATGGGGTATAGTAATTACCATCTCTCTCTCTCTCTCTCTCTCTCTCTCTCTCTCTCTCTCTCTCTCTCTCTCTCTCTCTCTCTCCCTCCCTCTGTCTAATTTTGGGTGTGTTGGCAATTTTGCTTGGAGAAAATGAGGGCATTTTTATTTTTAAATATCATAAACATGCCAAATAGTACGATTGTATATACTAACTAAATTATAAATGATGAATTTTATATTTTAAAGCAGTAATAAAACAAGTTTAGGCTTGATAAGGAAGTTCTGAAAATATTTTAGTTTTTCAGAAAATTTCTTTGTTTTTCAACCCCTCCCCTTCTCCCATGACTTCAAAACTTCTGGAAATGCTGCATCTTTAAACCAGAGCAGTCTTAAAATTTGATTCCTAAAGATAAGATTCCCTTGGTTGATGTTTGATTCTAATTCATCTTTGGCTCCCATGGAGTCCTTCCAGCACTCACAATCAGCTGGTAAACTCTGGACTGCACCACTACGCTGTAGCACCCAAGGCTGCTCGAAGACCTTGTTCAAACAAGCCGTACCAGATTGCTCTCCACTTGATCAACGTAGGAAGATGGGTGGTATATCTTAACTCACTTCACTGAGAAGCATTGCATTTAGGCTGATGTGAGGCTATATGGAATTTCTGTCTGCGATGGACTGTTCATACTCACAAGGCACCAGTTGGTATTACAGTTGCCAAGTGATGCAGCCCTGTGTAAAGTACCTCTCCCAGGAATCAAAAGGGATTGGGGGGCGACATTCATTGCTTCCCAGTATCAGGATATGAGTATTATTTCTCATGTATTGATACTGGATACATCTTCTTGCCTGACTGATCTGGAGAAATCAACTTGACCGGAGCAGAAATAATTCCATCAACTTAATATGGAAATGGAAGATGTTATGTCACCGTTGTGAGCCACCATGCCAGAATATTCAAGACACCCTTTCGCTGCGACACCCATTCACAAGGAAACGATGAGGCTGCAGTCTTATCCCCTTGCCCTTGGTTTTTCCAGCTCAGGGATCAAGGACAGTGAAGTAGGTGTAGTTAGTATGAGAGTTAGTACCAGTGCACAAATATTTCCCAATGGATGCAGGAACACACTTCTGAATTTTACTTCCCTCTGTTTTGGAATTCTGGAGAAGAATGAGTCATTTACAGAGGAATCCCAAATTGAGTTACACCCTTCTAAGACCAGTGGCTTCAATGGATTTAGAAGGGTCTGACTCTGCTTAGGATTCCACTGTTAAGGTTATCATGCCTGCTCCAGGGCCACATTATGACCTTTGTGGGCCCTAGGCATTTTTGACTTCTTGGGCCCCTCCCACCATAATAATATCAATATTATACTTACTCTTGATATAACTTAAATTATTTCAACTGGGTTTTTTTTCTTTTAGGCAAAATTTAATAGATTTTCCTGGGCCCTAACATTTTATTTTTTCTGATGTGAGAAAAAAAAAAGTAAAACGTTTTTTCGACCTGAATGTTTCATTTTTGTCCCTTCTGATTTTAAAAGAAAGTAAGACGTTTTTCATGCCCCCCTAAAAATATTGTGGGCTCTCGGCGCTGTGCCTAATAGATAAGTCAGCCCTGCCTTTGCTGAGTTCTGCCAAAGAGTAAGAAACTCCACCAGTGACTCTGTCAGAACCAGCCCCTGTTTAAATTGAAGATGCAAAAATCATGTAACCAGGTGACAGCCACTTTTGCCTACTGGGGAAGAGCAGCTGTTGTTCAATTTAGTAGTGTACCTTTGCTTCAAAATGAAGAGCTGCTACCTCTCCTGCCATGGATGGAGAACAGGATCCATCTCTTCCTCTTAGCACATGAACTTGCTGTATACTGAATCAGACCATTGGTCCATCAGGGTCGGAATTCTCTACTCAGACTGACAGCGGCTCTCCAGGGGCTTAGGCAGAGGTCTTTCACATCACCTCTTACCTGATCCTTTTACCTGGAGATGTGGGGGATTGAACCCAGGATCTTCAGCATGCAAAGCAGATGTGCTACCACTGAGCCATGGACCCTCTTCCTTTTCTGAGAGCTCCTGCTATTCCTGCAAACCTCAGTCCCTGAAACTGTGTCTGCCTGTAGTGGCTACCAGCAGAAGTGAGCCTTTCTCCAGTATTCTGAAACTGATGAGGAGGCATTTAAACATACGCATTCCCTCATGAACAGAGTAATGCGTACTAGACCTTGAAATCATAACTCTCAGGGAGAGGCATTCAGTCCTTCCATGTCTGTGTTATTCTCTGAGTCACTGGTTTTAAACAGCTAGAGGAAAGAGAATCTGTGAACTCTGCCTCTTTTAAAAATCCCATGCCCTAATATTTTGAGCCTTTTTCTTTTGCCAAGGCCCAAGTTTTAAATAATGAGGATTGCCATTGGCTGGGAACTTTAACAAGAGAGCAGATCTGACCTCGGCGTGACATTATTTACTACGAGTCCAGATTTACTTGAATCACTAGCTGCAGAGAATGTCGGCAAGTGTGGGGAAAAGGTAGAGTTATCACAATTAAATGTTGGGCTATTCTCTTTCCCAGTTATAATATTTCACTGTCTTGTAGGAGCAGCCCTGTGGCCTCATGGATAATTGTTCATCATTAACCACATGATCAATGGGAAAAAGAAAACGGCATCTTCCCCATCCCATCCCACCCCACCCCACACTATAATAACATTACTGGTCTTCATTAATGGTAAGCTATCGAACAACAACTGCCTTATTAAACTCAGTCATATCAACTCATCCGCACGGCTAACAAAGGCCAGGGGGAGAATGATTACATTCGAAGCTCTGACACGAACTTTCACTTTTCGTAATTATTCTGCTCTTTTCTTGTTCTACGGATGCACTCTTACACAGAGAGGAATGCATATGAGTGCCGTGCAGTTCACAGGAAGGGCTAACGAATTACAGTCAGGGCCTACTCCCAGGGCAGAGAGCCCAGGAAGGATGTCAAGAAGGGCACCCACACGCCAACACATTCACCTACTCATCCTTACCAAACTGAGAAACTGTGTATGGGAGAAGAGAGAAGTGATTGTTTTCATACCTGCCATACACAGCAGCCTTATGCCGAATCAGACCATGGGTCCATCAAGGTCAGTATGGTCCACTCAGAGTGGCAGTTGCTCTCCAGGGTCTCAGGAAGAGGTCTTTCACAATATCTACTACCTTGTCCTTTCAACTGTCAGAGGTGCTGGTGATTGAACCTGGGACCTTCTGCATTTCAAGCAGATGCTCTACAGTTTGGTGTAGTGGTAGCTGGGTGACCTTGGGTCAGTCACAGTTCTCTCAGAGTTGTTCTCTCAGTATTCTCTCAGCCCCATCTACCTCACAGGGTGTCTGTTGTGGGAAAAGGAAGGGGAGGAGACTGTAAACTGCTCTGAGACTCCGAGTGAAGGGCGGGTATGAATCCAATCTCCTCCTCCTCTTCTTCTCTGAGCCACAGCCCCACCACACATAAAACATGTTACACTATCCCGAGAAAGAGCTTTGTCAGATTTATCAATTATGGATTGCCACAATTTGGTGGCAACTTGATTACACCACTCGTTTGAAAGCTAAGTGCAGGAATTTGGATTTCCCATGGCTAAAGAAACAGTTCTGGCTCCTCTGCATAATAAGATACATTCATTTTTATTGATCTATTCACTTCATCTCTGCCCTGCCCTTCTCTGCAATCGTAACCCAAGGCAGATTACATCCTTCTCCTCTTGTCCACTGTGAGGTAGTTTAGGCTTGAGGGTTGTGTGACTGACTTGCCCAAGCAAGCTTACCTGGGAGAGTGGGGATTCCAACCTGCTCCTCCTAGATCCCAGTCCAACACTCTACACCATACTGCAGAGATACTTATTCTAACACCGGATTAGAAAGCCATTGTTGAATTACTCTGGCAACTGCAAGGAAAGACATCTTGAACTAGGTGGCTTGGCCGACAAATGAAAACGTTGGGATGGACTCCATCCAGAATTTGCATGCATATGAGATGGAATGATTTTTGCTCATTGCCCCCTCCTGCAAGAGACCTCTTACTTTCCCGGAGTTGTTCGGGGGGGGGAGGCTCTGCCAGTGTAGCGCAGTGGTTGAGAGTGGTGGACTCTAATCTGGAGGACTGGGTTTGGTTCCCCACTCCTTCACATGCAGCTGCTGGCATGACCTTGGGTCAGCCACAGTTCTTTCAGAGGTATTCTCTCAAGAGCAGTTCCCTCAGGGCTCCCTCAGTCCCACCTACCTCACAGGGTGTCTGTGGGAAGGAGATTGTAAATTGCTCTGAGATTCCAAGTAAAGGGTGGAGTATAAGTCCTCCTCCTCTTCTTCTCCTCTTCTTTTCCTCCTCCTTCTCCTCCTTCTGAGCAGCATTTCAGGGGGCATTTCAGGCTGCAGCAGGAGTGGGGGAGGTAGAGAAGTTGCTCTGTTGTCTGTGGAAATTTGGCGGCAAGCTCCAAACCATCATTTGAAGGGCTTATGCTCACCTGTAGAGTATTCTCAAATTGCTGGCTTCATCTATGAACCAATAATGGTGAAGACTCAGAGCTGAGAATTTTGTACCTCCATACTTCGAACATTGCTTTCATACCTCTCTTTGTGTGAGGGCATCATGCTCTGATGATCTTATTTGCTGATTGGTTGTTTGTTCAGCTATTTGCCTCAGGATCCTATTTCCTGCCACTGTCACAGGAAGGTGTTGAGGACCAGGAGATATTGCTCCACTCATGGACTGTAGGGTAGCCACTTGAACACATATGGGGGGGGGACTAACCTATGAAACAAATCTATCTTTCTACTTTGTATCCTGCTGTAGCCAGGCTAATGGTCCCGCGGAACCAAGCTGGTGGCTGGGGCTTGTCGACAGCATGGGCAGAAGTAAGGATGCTTGGGCCAGGGTGAGTGGTGGCTGTTGGAGGAAGGGCAGGAGGACCATGCTGGCTGGCCCACCATGGCAAATAAGGAGGGAATAGATGGGCAGCTCTTGGGGGAGTGTGGCTGGGGAAGGAGAGCAGCAGTGAGAAGGAGTTGGTAGCAGGAGCAACACGGCATGAGTGGGGAGCAGCGTGGAACTCCACGAATGCGCCGAGGACCACACAAGGACAAGTGGGCAGTGGCAGAAGAGGCAGCAGTCAACCCAGGAAGCAGCAGAGAACCCAGCTTCCCAAGAAGAGGCAAGAGCCAGTACTGTGATGGGGAGTGATGGGAAGGACATCCTCTCAGTGCCCCTTGAGGGGCACCGAGGCATGGAGGGGAACATGTGGGACCAGGTGCAGTAGGCGTAGCACCAGCAGAGGGAGCTCCACCTCGAGTGAGCTGGACTTCCGACTGAGGCAAGCCTGTGTTAAGAGGATTTGGGGGCTAGCAGGTTCTCACTGGACTGTTCTGGGGACTGACTGGGAGAATATGGTAGAACCAAGGGCTGTATAGGCAGAGTGGGGGTAGGGTCTCTGGCACGTGAGGACTGAGGAAGGGGAAATCCATGCAAGGAGGCTGGAGGAACCCTGACCTGAGGTCCTTGGACCTATGACCCCTGCCTTTCCCACAAGGAGCTCAGGATGGTGAATGTAACTCTCCCTGACTCCATCTTTACCTTCAGAATTAATTAATTAATAATTGAATGACAGTGTGTGTAGAATAGCCAGGAGATCCTAAGATTGTCTGGCAGCCAGAGTTTCTAGCTCTTTAGCATTATGCCCCACTAGGTGGTGAGCTGGACTTGTTATTAAGGCAAGAGATGTTTCAGAGGAGGTTTGCCATTGCCTGCCTCTGTGTCACAGCCCTGGTGTTCATTGGAGGTCCCCCTTCCAAATGCTAGCCAAGGCTGACCCTGCTCAGCTTCTGAGATCTGACAAGATCAGGCTAGCCTGGGCTATTCAGGTCAGGGCTTTACCTTTTTATTCCTCTTTACCTTCAGAAAAATCCTGTGATGGGCTGTGAGACACTGACAGACCCAACAGCCCCAGGCTGCTGTCCGAAGAGAGATTCGAACCAGGTATTCCAGTTCCTGCTTTGATACCCTATCCACCTCGCTGCATTGACTCTCGGGAGTGATGCCAAGCTTTGCATTCTTTTCTGTTTTCATAGAATAAACACTCTAAGCCTGAGATAGCGGCTTTATTAACTCTAACAATCCATTTTTTTCACAGAACTAAAGCAGCAATGTAAAACCTTTCAAATTCAACAGTACTAACCTAATAACTTAAAGCCACGATTACTGTGAAGAACATTCTATATATAAATATATATGGGGAGAACTGTTCTCGAGAATTATTGCCGCATATCATTCTTTCAGCTCGGAACACCCCATCTCGCCCTTTAAGGTTTTTACGCGGGCAATTTATGAGATGCCAGGGGCACGTACAGCCTCATTTACGCGATGCAGTAAAATCGTATGATGAATCCTCACAAAAGCTTAGTGTTGTTGTAATACGGAATAAGGAGGAGTTCAAACGCTGCATTTGCTTCCCAAATGGACCTTCAATAAAGCAGAATTACTCTGACTATGGCTTGGAATCAGTTTCTAGAAAGATGTGTGGGCTCTTCTCAACACCTACTCATGTGGTTATTATGGACTACTTACATGCTAATAATTTTAATGAGCCTGAAGGTGGGTGACGGCCCTGTAAACTGTAGAAGCTGTCAGCCAAAGCTGCAGCATTAACGGCAGTGCCGGTTCCAGGTTCCAGTGGCAGACAATGCCCAAGGGCCCCCTTCGGACCACCAACAGGTTGCCCTCATACTACTCTGTCTACCCACCCATCCACTTGCATGTCCTCCCACCTGACACTGTGCGTGTCCTTCTCTGCTCACAAGCCCTCCCACGGCCTGTGTTCCCAGCAGCCTGCACCACGTGCATGCCCCTTCCTCCACATCACTGGCTGGCATGTGCATCCAATAGAGCTGCTGCTGTGGCTGCCAGGAGTGCTGCCTCTGTGAACCTTCCGCATAGGGTTGCCAGGTCCCATCACCTTGCTGGCGGGGGGAGGGATCTGTGAGGCATTCTGGGAAGTGGGCAGGGATGTCCCAGATTGGCTGACATCACCCAGAAGTGATATCATCACATCGCTGATGTCAGGGGTGACACTCAAGTTTTGGGACAAAACTCTATGGTAAAATTGGGGTCAAGCCATAGAGTTTTGATGATGATGATGAAGAAGAGGAAGAGGAGGAGTGGATGGATGGATGGATGGATGGATGGATTTATACCCTGCCCTTCATTCCGAGTCTCAGAGCGGCTTACAATCTCCTTCCCTTCCTCTCTCCACAACAGAGGTAGCTCTGAGGGAGCTCTAAGAGAACTGCTCTGAGAGAGCTGAGAGGAGTTTGACAGACCCAAGGCCACCCAGTAGCTGCATGTGGAGGAGTGAGGAACCAAACCTGTTAATCCAGATTAGAGCCCTCCACTCTTAACCACTATACCAAACTGGCTCCTTTCCCAAAAACCAGAGCATCGCCACACGGCTTCCCTGATGCAATGACATCACTTGACCTCAGCATGTTGGGGGTGGGTTTCCTCTGCCAGCCAGCTGGGGGATTCCCCACTGGGACCTGGGGAATAGCAACCCTACTCCCACATTTACTTCCCCATCAGCACTGGGAACCTGGGAGCACAGGTGGTAGCGTACTTTCAAGTGAATGGGCAAGGAATGGAAAAGTGACCCGGGAGATGCACAAATGGGGGCAGTGGGCTCCACCAGATGCCCTGGGCCCAGGCAGCTACCCCACTTTACAGTCTCCCATCCAAGTACTGACCTTGCTTAGCTTCCGAGATCTGATGAGAGTGGGTTATACTGTACCATTCTACACCCCATCCAGCAGGCACTTCAGTCTAATATGAATGGATTTCCCAGATCAATCTGGAAACCAAGTGGTTTGTTCTATGCTCAGATTTCTCCCTTTCTGCTTGTTCCCACACTCTCCATGTCCAAACTCTGCTTTGAATCTCCTAAGCCATCTCTCATTGGTAATAGCCAAGTCAATAGGAGTGGACACCAGCCCGTCCTGTTAAGGAGCTGTACATTCCATTTATCGTGGTTGTGCCTGAACCAGACTGCAGTAGAAAAGCTTTTTTTTCTTCTCTTTTGGTGTTTTAATGTTTTTGTGTTTATGTGCTTGCATGCCTTGAAGTCATGGCAGCTTCTGGTGACCCCTAGTGGGGCTTGGACATTTCAGAGAGGTGGCTTGATATTTGCCCGCCTCTGCATCCTGAGCCCTGGTATTTCAAGGAGGTCTCCCTTCCAAGTACTTGCCAGGGTCGGCCCTGCTTAGCTTCCAAGATCTGACGAGACTGGGCTTGCGTGGGCTACCCAAATCGGGGCACCAAGAAGCTTTTTCTAGTGCACAATCTTAGGCACATACTGTCACTCTGTGCCCTTGCACAACGCATGGGCCAGAAAATCATTTCAAGCCACTGCAAATCAAGACTCGTGTGTATGTTTATGTCAACAGACCAGCTGGCAAAGCCCAGCCAGTTTAATGGGAAAGCAAGGGGTGGAGTTGCCAGGCTGGCAAGAGACCATCAAGCCAATTGGGGGGCGTGGAGACAGGAAAGACCCACCTGATCCAGGTAGAAACACTCCCAAATCCCACTGAGCTCCCTGGGTTGAAGGCAGGCTTGCATTGACCCACAGATGAGAAGGGACTCCCACAACCTCTTCCAAAGCAGTGGAAGCCATGCCTATGAGGAAGAAAGTGACCGCCATGCCTGCTAGCAAGATGGCAGCCGTCACAGGAAAGCGAGCGAGAAGAAGGTGGAATAACTCCCTATCTTCTCCATTCTGAAGCCCTGGAGGTTCTTTAAAGGCATGTGGCATCACAATAGAAGGCCAGAACCCCAGGGCAGGGCAGGCAGAGTCCCACACCAGGCCAAATAAAAAGCTTGAACCATTAGATTTTCCTGGCCTGGGAATAGGGTTGACACACCCTGGCAACTAGAAGGATAACGGGAGAGGTGGGAACAAGAGGAGCACTGACAGTGATAGTGTGACATTGCATCCATGGAAAATGCAGAAGGGGCATTGGTAGTCTCTAGGAATCACCAGGAACTCTATGGTAAAACTGTAGGTTTTCCACTAAGTCCTAAAGAGGACTAACGTCACTTCTGGAGAAAATCAACAGATGATGATGACGATGAGGAGGAGGAGGAGGAGGAGGAGGATTCTCCTGCCAGCAGTGGGAAACTGGAGCCGAGGCAAGAGATTCCCCACCCCTGGTGGGGGCTTGGCAGCCCAAACTGGGAATAACGTTATACCCTTTCCCCCGGGTATCTATTTTTATCTTAGGCTTCCTCTGAGGGGTGCATGATGACATAGATGGTTCTCCTGTCTTCCATTTCCCATGTTTCCAGGTACTGTATTTCATACCTTTTAATCTCAATGCAATGGTAGGAAATGTTCAATAATTTGACCTTTATCCACATGTTGTAGACCTTCCACCTTTTTGGATCCTGGTATTCTTGGATGGTAACAGGCTCCCATTAGAGAGTCTGTGGTATACTGCGATGACAAAGAAAGGAAGCCCCACCCCACCCCAATTCAGACATGACCCTTCAGGTTCCATGAATGAGCTCCTAAGATTTTTTTTCTTTTTAAAAAGCAGACAATCAAGGCCTCATTCAGAACCAGAACCATGGTGTAGAAGAAAGGTGGCCCGAAATATCCCTATGAAGCTACTATTTGTTCCAATGGAGTAAGGTACTGACCCATACACCTTTCATGACCTAGACGTTTGCCCCAGGGTGGTTGTTCAATGTTTGGAAGGAACTGTGAGAATAAACTCCCTGTATTAGTTGATGTTTGGTGTAGTGGTTAAGAGCGGTGGACTCTAATCTGGGGAACTGGGTTTGATTCCTCACTCCTCCACATGCAGCCAGCTGGGTGAC
The DNA here is from genome assembly GCA_029375565.1 of Gekko gecko. Taxonomy (NCBI): domain Eukaryota; kingdom Metazoa; phylum Chordata; class Lepidosauria; order Squamata; family Gekkonidae; genus Gekko; species Gekko gecko. The sequence goes on along the minus strand of JAPDNY010000003.1, from coordinate 17,200,502 downwards.
TTTGGGTCAGTCACAAGTTCTCTCAGAGCTCTCTCAGCCCCGCCTACCTCACAGGGTGTCTGTTGTGGGAAGAGGAAGGGAAGGAGATTGCAAGCTGCTCTGAGACGCCAAGTGAAGGGCAGGGTATAAATCCAACTCTTGTTGTTGCTCTTCTTCTTCCCTTTGTGTGATACATTGGATACCTAACATACCTTACCTTACCTAACATTGGGTGCTTTGTGAAGGAAGCAGGTAAGAGCCTAGAAACATACAGCCAATTGTTGTAGACTCCATCCAAGAACCGAATAGGAGAGGGGTGGAGGAAATTATAGGGAGTGTTACTCGATTTTCCAGTAGTTGCTTTCTCCAATTTGTTGTTGTTGTTCAGTCACACAGTCAAGTCCGACTCTTCATGACCCCATGGACCACCTCACGCCAGGTGCTCCTGTCTTCTGCTGTCCTCCAGAATTTGCTCAATTTCATATTCATTGCATTGATAGCACTGTCTAACCATCTCACCCTTTGCCATCCCCTATTTGGTGTAGTGGTTAGGAGCACAGACTCTAATCTGGGAGAACTGGGTTTGATTCCCCACTCCTCCACGTGCAGCTGCTGGTGTGACCTCGGGTCAGTCATAAGGTCTTTCAGAGCTGTTCTCCCAAAGGCAGTTCTCGAAAGAGCTCTCTCAGCCCCACCTACTTCACAGGGTGTCTGCTGTGGGGAGGGGAAGGGAAAGGAGATTGTCAGCTGCTCTGAGACTCCTTTGGGTAGTGAAGGGTAGGGTATAAATCCAGTCTCCTCCTCTTCCTTCTCCTCTTCTTCTTTCTTCTTCTTCTACTTCTTCCACCTTCAGTCATTCCCAGCATCAGGGTCTTCCCCAACGAGTGGTCCTTTCTCATTTGGTGGCCAAAGTATTTGAGTTTCAGCATCAGTATCTGGCCTTCCAGGGAGCAGTCAGGGTTGATTTCCTTTAGGACTGACTGATCTGATCTCTTTGCAGTCCAAGGGACTCTCAAGAGTTTTCTCCAGTACCATAATTCAAAAGCATCTATTCTTCAGTGCTTGGTCTACCTTATGGTCCAACTCTCACAGCCATACATTACTACTGGGAACACCATTGCTTTGCCCATATGGACTTTTGTTGGCAGGGTGATGTCTCTACTTTTTATTACGCTGTCTAGGTTTGCCATCATTTTCCTCCCGAGTAGCAGGCGTCTTTTAATTTCATGGCTGCAGTCACTGTCTCCAGTGATCTTGGATCCCAAGAACATGAAGTCTGTCACTGCTTCCAAGACTTCCCCTTCTATTTGCCAAGGAGTGATGGGGTCAGATGCCATGATCTTAGTTAAACAAATGCTGTTAAATGTTGATTTGGCTTTTACATGAAACATACTTTAAAAGTGTCCCATAAGTAAGGGGTTTCCAGTGATTTTTTTTTTTTGTCCCAGAGACTGTTAATCCAGACAGTCAAGAATACTCAAGCTTTGGATTTCCCACATTTAGCAGGGGGTTGGACTAGATTGTTTATAAGACCCCTTCCGGCACTAGGACTCATAAACTCAATGTGTGTCCTTGCTCCAAACTCTACAGCCTGACAGAACATCCTCCTAAGAGGAAAGGGTCTGAACTTGGATTTTGCATACATTCTGAACAGCCCAGTAAGACTTCTCATTTTGGAAACTGACATCAAGTCTAGTCAAAGTCATTAGCTCAGAATTTACTGGCTCCGCAGGGAGCTATTTATATGGCCCTCTACAGGACACACTGCACTGCCCATAAATCAAAGTACAGCATCCTGTGTCCTGTTTAGGTAATTCTCTTCCTATGAATTCAAGTTTATTCACTTTCCTTTACAGAAGGAGCAGAAGCTGAACTAGCCAAAGCCTGGAATGAGTTCTGTTACACACAGGCACACACAAAACAGCACGCAACAAACAAACAAATGGCACACAAGCACCAACAAAACAAGTTTCAGTATATATTAGTGTAGATTTAGGTAAGGGGTGATATTGCGGAAGCATTAACCTCCATCCAAAACATGTGAGTGGATGTAATGAACCAAGGCTGATATAAAGTGGAATTAAATTCTGCTCCAGCATACCCTGCGTTCATAAAAGCAAGCAAGTAGGGAGTACATAAAATAAAATTACATGCTCTCGGGTGAGATAACAATAGACATGAAATGGAGGATGGTGGAGAGAGACCGTCGGAGCCGGCCAAGCTTCCCGCATAAAATGCATCGCCTCTTTTTAAAAAGCCAGGGAATGGCAGGAGGAGGAATGAAGCGAGTGAAAAGAGAGCAACCTTTCTTTACCTTATTACTGGAAACGAGAATCATATAATGGAACCGATTGGCAATAAGTTCAGAACACACAAATGGAAACGCTGCTTCACAAAAACCCAGAGCTGAGTTGGAATTCACTGTTGCCTGATAGAAGATGGCACTGAATGCCTTATGTTCAACAGGCAGAGCTAGCCAGTAACACACACACACACACACACACACACACACACACCTTCCTTATCTTCTATGCACAGGTTCTCCTGCCACAGTTGTACATTCCCTACATCCCATGCCCATCTGGCTGGAAATCAGACCCTTTTTAAGACTGTGTGCTCATTTTGGCGCCCCTCACCCCATCCTGCCCGCTATAACCCAGTATCAATGTAATTTTTTTCCCTCTCCCTTGGGAAATAATATTTATTTATATGTCCTTTTTCAAAAGGCTTCCACATCAGAGTTTAATAGGGCAGTACATTGAGTTTTTATGTCTTGAAAACTGAAAGACCAACTTCTCCCCCATCCTATTATTAGGGAGACTTAGAAAGTGGAGTCCTCCTTTTGCACCCGGAATCCTCTTTTCACATTTCCTTAATGAAGATAAACATCATACGCGAAAGCGAAGGAGTCTGTTTAACCACAATGACAAATGATGTTCAGGTGACTGTAAAAGTTCCACTTTCCTTTTTGCTTCCTTCTTAACTTGGAGCAAATTCAGGTATGAGATTATCTCGAGAAATGTCTATTGGACAATACGGTTTTAGGGAGGGAAGAGTCTTGATTGCAGAGTTGACTGCCATTTATTTGTATATATTTGGATGTCCCCTCCCTCTGTATACAAATCCCTGGATAATTGGTCTCATTGACCTATCTAAAAAAAAGGAAATTTGATGAAAACTTTCTTGCACTCCATAACTTTTTAACAAAAACTTTAAAATAAAGGTTATAGGGCTATGGGAGGGAAGAAGGCAGGGTCGGTACTTGCAATGAAGACCACCAAGGTTTTCCCGGTCACACTGCACCGACTGATGTGGGAGCATACCGGGAGGAGGCACGCGGGAGCGTTCAGACTGCTGGCCCGGAGGCCCGGCTTTAAATGGTTTTTTCCTGGTAGGGAGGAGGAAGCAGGAGCCCTTTGGAGTGGCTCCTTCCATTGAAACACACAAATCACTGTTTCAGGTTGTTACCATGATATCCAGAACGTGAAACACAAATCAGGGATTCTTAGGAATTATGAAAGATACCCCTTCCCCCCAAACTCTGCAGCAGCAGCAATCTTGTTTTTCTTTGATTCTCTGGCTTTCCCAGGCAACAACATTACTCTCTTCCAGTTGGATCATTGCTCCCTGCTAATCAACATTGGAGACAAGCCCCGGAGAAGGAATGTTTAAGTCCCACAGCTACTGCTCTGAGCCAAAGGACATTTTCAGGAGAATGAGATACCCCATCCACTAGGAACTCAGTAATTAAAGTACTGCTGCAGTGAATGCCCAGCCTGAACACATGTCTCATAGTAATTGGATGGCTGATTCACCACATTCAATCACACAAACACATACTCTGGGGGGGGGGTTGAGAGGGGGCATTCAACTTGTTTTCAAAAAGTGCTGTGACAGAGGGGCATTCTGCAAAAGTAGTCTTCCGTACTTTGTGAAAGGAGACAACAGACCACAAAAGGAAGGATGACAATGCACAGTATTCAACGGAAAGGTGAAAAAGAAATTATTGTATGACAGTCTGTGTAAGAGTATGTAAAGAAACTGGATGCAGCCAGGAATTTTTTGTGTAAACCCCAGCAGCTGGTTGTCTTCTGCTGGGCCGCCAAACTTTTCCCCACATGAGAAGCAGTGGAAAGAAGTGTGCTCAGGGACTTTGGAGATCTTTAAAACTGAAGCTAGTTATTCATTCTGCTTGAAACCAGAGGGAGGACTATGATCTTTCCAAATTTGGTGTGGGTCTTTTTAAAAACAGCTGCACCAAACTCTCAAATTGATTCCCCCACTGAAAATAAAGGTCCCAAATTTCCAAAACAAAAGGAAACCACAGATTTGAATCCCAAACTCTATCATCCTGTCCAGAAATCGGGAATACATGGCAAAGATGTCCCCCACCCCCACAATCCTGGATCAGAACTTATAACATTATTTTTCCCCAGAGCAAACCTCTAACATGTCCATCATAAGTGATAACAGTTTTAAACAGAGATCTGTGTTTTTAGGTTTATGGTTTAGGCTACATTTGCAAGAAGATATGCAATGGAACCATTACAGTCATTTTCTCTTGAGACGCAAAACCATGCACTTGTACAGGTCTCATGCTACTGTATATGCCGTGCGTGCAGATTGTTGATGTAAGAGGTACATTATTGTTGATGTAGACTATTGTTAATATGCAATGGGAATCAAAATAATATATTGCAGCCAGTATATATTTTATAATCACATTAAAAGCTGATTTAAGGTGGGAGAACAGATTTAAACAACGTGAGTGTAATATCTTTTTTTCACACTGGGGTGTATCTTGGCAAGTCTATTTCCTTTAAAAATGTAAAAGGAGAGCCTTACAACGCTGCTTATAGAGCTCGGTTCCAAACCTTCCAGTGTGAAATGAGCAGGGACCCTTCATGGATTCTAAGCAGATGGTTATAGGCAAAATTAGAAACTCTCGTCTTTCTGGGCCAAGAGATGAGAGCTAAAGTGGAAAATTAAATGGTTTAGGCTCGAAGAGAATGATGTATTGAGTAACATCTTATAAAATACAATGAAGCCCCAAAGCACTGGATGCGGAACTTCATATTTACTCATGCAACAGAATCCAGCGATAAACCTTTTCCTGGATTTCAGGCTACTGGCAAGGAATTGCTTACTTGAATTGCTTTCACGTCCACGCTTCTCCCCACCCCTGCAAAAAACCTGCCTACAGTGTGGAAAACAAGTGTGTCAAAAGCATGTTTTTCCCCCTCCCTGAATCTTCAGGGTCATGTGCAGAGAAACTATTTTGAGAGCTAGAGGTTCAAACGCACGGCAGTTTGAAATGGAGCTGTCCCCAAAAAACCTTTCCACTAGATTCCGTGGCAAGTACAAAGTAGACCTTACAGGTCTCCAGGTTCTCTGCTTCCTTAAGAGTGAACCAATCCACAAGAGAGTCACAAATGCTATGTGATGTACAATGCAACCCTAACAGACCACAATCCTATGCAATTTAGAAGGGAGTAACTCAGTTCAGGATGGTGCTGGTAATCTTCAAAGCAGGCTACAGCAAAACCCCACTATCATTTCTGTGGCTCAAATAAGGAGTGAAGAGAGGTGGTACCAAATTCCATTGGTGAGCTGCTTTAACTCAAGAATTCTTGTTTTGGGCCAGCTTCTTCCTTGTGCACATCAAAACCTTTGGGGATTTCCTCCTGCCTTTTTCAGCCGCCTCATACCCAACAAAAGTCCGCATGGTCAAAGCATTGGTATTCCCCATAGTAATGTATGGCTGCGAGAGTTGGACTATAAGGAAGGCCGAGTGCCGAAGAATAGATTCTTTTGAACTATGGTGCTGGAGAAGACTCTTGAGAGTCCCTTGGACTGCCAGGAGATCAAATCAGTCAATCCTAAAAGAAATCAACCCTGACTGTTCCCTGGAAGGCCAGATCCTGAAGTTGAAGCTCAAATACTTTGGCCACCAAATGAGAAGGGAGCATTCACTGGAGAAGACCCTGATGCTGGGAAAGATTGAAGGTCAAAGAAGAAGGGGATGGCAAAGGATGAGATGGTTGGACAGTGTCATCGATGCAACAAACATGAGGTTGAGCAAACTTCGGCGGACGGTGGAGGACAGGAGGGCCTGGCGTGGTCTGGTCCATGGGTCGCAAAGAGTCGGACTCGACTGTGCGACTGAACAACAACACATCAGGTTCAGCCAGCAGGAAGGATTATCTCTTCCAAGGCCTGAGCCATTCACTGACACATCAGTCTCACTGGGGAGATCTCTCCAGACCTCAAGAAACCTTCCCCTCCCTTTGCTTAAAGACCCTGGCTTTAGACCAAACCGAGGGTAGGCTGAATCCCAGCCTAGCCTTGTAACAATACCTATGCCAAAATCTAGCAAGGGATCAAAGATTCCATGTTTTACTAAATAAGATTCTTGTTGTGAACCTCCCACCTTTTGTGGCTCTTTATCTCTGCTTTCTCACCTCCTTTCCCGGTATCGTTACTTTTTTCTTACTTGCTTTTAGAAATTACAAAGAGATGATTAATATTGAAATGCCAAAGTGGATGTAGTCACCAAATTACAAGTCATTCTCAAACAATTATTCTCCTGAAAAACATTTCTCCTTCTAGATGAGAACAGCGCGTGAGTGTGTTTAAAACTGCCCTGCCTTCGTATTTCATCAGTGAATGCACACAACAACGTATATTTTTATACTTTGAAAATAAATATTTCAGGGCGACAGTAACAAATGTGCTCATAGACTTTTGCCCTACATGTGCCTGCTCGAAGACATGTGCATGAATTTTTAACCAGTGACATCTTCCTTCACCAACTGCTGCTTGAAGCCAAATCATTCCTGAATAATTTCTCTCATAATTGTCCATCAAAGATGACTCCAGAGGCAAGAGGAATATATCTTGATTTTTTTTTAATTTAATACATTGCTCCGTCTCTCTTTTGGGCTGTTTTTAGTATCACAGTGTAAATCTCTATTTCAAAGAAATTGATTTTTACATACATACACATGATTATCTTTTTCTGCCAATGTGGAGACTCCTAATCATATTTAATACTAAAAATAACAGATGCCTAGTAGTTTTCTGTTTTAAAGGTCGTCTCCCTGCCTTCTAGCCATTTCCCCCTTCAGCAGCTCTGTTACAACTCATCATTCACTCCATATTTTCTCACAGGAATCAGGATAACACGAAAGAAAGAAAGAAAGAAAGAAAGAAAGAAAGAAAGAAAGAAAGAAAGAAAGAAAGAAAGAAAGAAAGAAAGAAAGAAAGAAAGAAAGAAAGAAAGAAAGAAAGAAAGAAAGAAAGAAAGAAAGAAAGAAAGAAAGAAAGAAAGAAAGAAACATAGGCAATCCTTTCCACCACTTTAAGAAGTCAGGCTGAGAGCAAGGGTCAACGGTGAACTTCATGGTTGAACAGAGATCCCAACCCAGGTCTCTTTAAGGACCCTTTCCTGGGAGGCCAATGGCTATCTCTTTATACCCGAAAGACAAAGACATGCTTTGGATTTAGTTGCCTAGTGAATGCTTAGAAGTAGTATTGTTGTGGAATGATATACTATATTTTCCAGATTACGCTTCATTTGGCGTGCTCTCCCCTTAGCAGTGGTTAATCAAAATGATGGAAGCAGTCTGTTCAATTACTGTTTACTGCCATTTATATAAAACTTGTACTTCTGCAACATTAATTAGTATCAGCAAGAACATATAATTTAAGGAAATATTGAAATGATCCAAGCTCCCTCTCTTTCTCTCTCTGTGTACACACACACACACACACTGTGCTGCGTAATTTTCCTTTGAACAACCAGCTAACCAATAAATTATCCTAACGCACTAGGGGTAACTTGCGATGGATTAGTTATACAGAACCAGCACATCAGGGTACATTTCTCTCCGCCTTGCTGGGATACATTATCTTTCATTTTATACCTATGAATACAGCATAGGTCTGGATTAATGATTATGCTAATAATGTCAAAGCATGGGATTTCTGCCCAGTAAGGAGTCTTTCTATTTTTCTAGTGTCAAGGAAATGTGGAGGGAAGGAATCTGCCTCATTCATATATAGAGGCCTGAAGGACTAAAAGGGAAAGAGAGCCCAGAAAATGTGACTCAGTAACCAAACATAATCCATCTATGACATTAGTTTGAGACAAAGGAAGGCCTTCTTTAAATCGAGAGTCAATCTCACTGGTTTCAGGTGGAGGAGCAAAGGTTCTCACATAATTTTTATCGCATGCCCTCTTTTAGAACATGACGTGGTCCCCTTCCACACGAGCTGAGCAGGTTATTTAGTCTCCACTTTCCTCACTGAGAACCAAGGTGGATTACACAACATAAAACAATGCAATGGAATGAGACAACTCTAATACAGCAGGACGAGGGTTATGGAAATCAGGAACAGTGCCAAAAAGGATTGGACATGGTGTGTCCAACAATGCAGAAAATGGAATGGCAAAGTAGAAAACAATGCCACAAACATAGAATAATACATACAAGAAAAAGAGAATAGACTACAGTTCTGTTCCCTTTATAAAAGGCCGTTCCCTGAACTATTCAGTTATTCTGTAGCCCTATTATATATGCACATAAGTGCCACCAAATGGCAGCCAGCTTAGGGACCCCAGCAAGGGGCTTTCAAGGCAAAGGAGAAGCGGAAGTGGTTTGCCACTGCCTTCTTCTGCAGAGTCTTCCTTGGTGGTCTTCATTGCAAGTACCGACCCTGCCTTCTTCCCTCCCATAGCCCTATAACCTTTATTTTAAAGTTTTTGTTAAAAAGTTATGGAGTGATCTACCTTGAAATGTACTGTATCCTTCCCCCCAGCCTGCCACCATGTTGGCCCTGCGCTGCATTCATCTATGCTGAACCAGCCATGTTGAAAACAGCAGTTTGCTGCGATCTTCCCCTATAAACCAGTAGCAGCCTTCATATTGATATACCCTCAGAGCAGAGGCTGCTTGCCACAGAAGCAAGAATACCTCTATGGTGCTAGTTTCCTGTTTGTGAGACCAAGATGCAAGATGCTTGCCGGGTCAGAGTAGGTCTGTGGTTCACCATGAGCAGCCGGATGAGTTTTAACACGCTAAGCATAGTGGTTGTGGAAACTGCCATCAAGTTACAGCTGACTTCCGGTGGCCCTACAGAGTTTTCAAGGCAAGTGACATTCAGAGGTGGTTTTAACCCTGCTGGCTTAAAACCAAAGGTCCATATAGACCACCATCACTCCACAATTCTTGAGGTTCAATTTCACACCAGGAGATTCAGTCACAGATCTACATAGCTGCTGATTTGTCTCTCTTCTATGTCTGGACCAACACCACCAAACTGCAGGTGGGAACCCACATGATTGGGTTCAATCTTTTTTTTTTGTTCCATTTCATCCGTTTCTTTGATGTACAGATTTTGAAAGTATGACTGATACAGGAAAGAGAAAACCAAAATAAATTCCACACCTAAAGAAGACTAGATGTCAGGACAAACCCTTCCTTCGGACCTTGACCACCTGATCAAGAACTAGGAACTCAGAGAGTTTGCTCTCACCGCTGCGCTAGTGGGTACTGAATTACATGTGTACATTTTCCGATGCAAACAAGCTTATAGCTATAACAGTGCTGGCAAAAGCAAGAAATACCTCATTTTACATTACAGAAAATGGTTACTGTTCTGCTCAAATAAGGTGCAATCATAGAATAAATTGCAGCCTACTGCACAGGCAAATGAATGCATTTCATCGCATGCTGCCGTAGTACCGGTGTTTTCGGTCATCACCAATTAGAGCACACAGTGAGCGTCGTCAAACTGCTCGATACCTGAAGCAAGGGAATTGGCTTCTTATTGTGTCTGTGTGGTACCACACAAACCCCTGATTACAGATAAATGGCAGCAAGGTGCCGAAGGGCCAAAGACTTAAGCAGCTGCATGACTGGATTTAATTTGATTTTTTTGTTTGTGTTCAACCTCTGCTCCGAGTTCAGGTTTTTGTCCTCCTTCATCAGAAAATCTATAGTTATTTCCAATTCAGGTATGTTTGCTAATAGCTTAATTGCAATTCGTTCTCTTGTCATTCGAAACAGCTGTCCCGTTTCCAATCTTCATCATCAAAGACTCTTTTGAAAGATTCGTTGGATTTTTTTTTAAGCCCAGAGACCCCTGACAGCCTTCTGAGGGGGATGAAGGGAATTTTAATCGATGTGTGGCAAAAGCCAGCTTGGCATTTCAGTAGACATTGTACCTTTTACAGCCCCCAGAACAGATGCAGCCACCACTTCCATACAAACTGCTGTGCAATTCTCTCGAATGTCATTCAACACATGAGCAGAATGAGGTGGAAGACTGAGGGGAGACTGCGGATTGAGAAACTCTAGGTAATAACCAAAACCACTGCCCCTCTTTCACAGCTTCCTGGTGATGGACTACCTTGAGTCCACATCATCTGACCCAGGCTACCTCTCTCGATATTATTAGAAAAGGCTGAATGAAGAAGAAATTCTACTGCAAATATTCAGAACCATATACACTATATGTGAGGAGACAGAAATAAGATGATGCCTGCTGTCCTCAACCTTGAAGTTGACTAAAGTTACCACCTTCAGGGTGAGGTCTGGAGTTCTTCTTCCAGGATTACAACTGACAGAGATCAGTTCCACAGCAGGAAATGGCAACTTCAGAGGGTGGACTTGGTAGCATAGTATCCCTCTTGCGCTCCCTCGACCTACCAGGCACCACCCCCAAATTTCCAGGAATTTCCCAAGCCAGAATTGCCAACCCTAATGTTGCCTGTGAAACAGCACCACAACTTGGCAAGTTGCCAACAGAGGCCTGTACATATTACTTGAAGTAGGGCTGACAGCTTCCAGGTGGGCTTGAAGTAGGATTGACAGCTTCCAGGTGGGACCTGGGGATCCCCTGGAATTACTCCAGACACAGAGATCGATTCCCCCAGAGAAAATTGATGTTTTGAAGGACGACTCTATGGCATTGTACCTCACTGAGGTCCCTGTTCTCCCCGGGCTCCATTCTCAAATCTCCAGGAGTTTCCCAGCCTAGAGCTGGCAACTGTACCCTGGTAGCCCCCACCAGCGGCCAGGGGGGACCTAGTAACCCTAGCTTGATGAACCCCTACTGGAAGTAAAGCCATACAAGTTTTACCTCATAAACATAACAAATCTCATTCCTAAACTATGATGGACTGTCAAGGGTTAATGCCTCACAGACTCTGAGAACCTTTGAATGACAGGCTGTTTAACTAGCACTCTGTGGAGAGCATCAGTTAAGAAATGACAGTTGGGAACTGACAGTTGAAGAAGTGACAGTTAGTGCAGACTAAGGACTGGGAAGGACACAAAGAGGAGTGGGAATATCACAGAAGATCCCTATTCAAGCCAAAAAAGGGACAGAGCTTCTAGTCTAGAGAAGTAATCCCTGCCCAGTGAAAAGGGAGATATCTCTTAAAATAGGAGTGATCTCTTAGTCTGTGTACAGATAAGGATTTTGGGAACTTGGGTGAGTGTCCCAGCCTTCTAAACCTTAAGAGTCAGTGAAACTTAAGCATCTATACTTGAGCATTTAAGCAGACACTGAAAAGAAAGCCTCTCTCCTCAAAATTTCAAGACCTTGTTGAAAACCAAAAACACCCACTTGTTGGCAACAAACTATCTTGAGTTTGTGTGATTACAAAGTTATCTCAGTTTTTATCATCTGTTCACCTCATATATCCAACCCCTGATTCTACCTGACCTCTTTCCTCTCCAAGTTCAATAAAATATTTTGTTTATTTTGAACTTTCATATAATCATGGTATCATAGAATCACAGAGTTAAAAGAGATCTCCAAGGTCATCTAGTCCAACCCTCTGCACAATGCAGGAAATTCACAAATACCCCCCACATCCCCAGTGGCCCCTGTTCCATAGCTAGAAGATGACAAAAAACCTCCAAAGTCACCAGCCAAACTGGCCTGGAGAAAAATTGCTTCCTGACCCCAAAGTGGCAATCAGCATTTCCCTGGGCATGTAAGAAAGGGCCACAAGAACTAAGCACTGGCGCAAAAGCCTCTCTTTCAAAAGCCTCCTGTGTGCCATTTCAGAAGCATAAGTTAAGAAGGTGATTCTGTCTCTTCCCTCAGTTCCCTGGGCTGGGCCAGCATCTACATATATAATAACATGAGTGGGTGGGGCAGCTATAGACCAACAAAAAATAAGAAACTAGATATAGGGGCTGCTCAGCAAGCAAGAAGGATGAAACTAAGGAAAAATCATGTGTGTGAGGGAGGGAAAAGGACAAGATTACCATATAAACCTTTTTCATGCAGAACCACTACTCATATATTACATGTACATTTGATACACTTTATACAGATTGTTCAAGGTTGTCTTCTCCATAACGTTTAGCAAAAAGGTTGCACCAGATCCAACATAACTGAGCACATAAGTAGGTTCCTCCACATGATTGGGAAGAATTGCCTACTCTGGGTTGGGAAATTCTGGGAGAGTTAGTAGTGGAGCTTGAGGAGTGCAGGTTTTGGGAAGGGGAGAGATCTCAGCAAGATAGAATGCTATAGAGCAGTGGTGGTGAACCTATGGCACACATGCCAGAGAGGGCACGCAGAGCCCTCTCTGTTGGCATGCGTGCCATCGCCCCAGCCACAGCGGAGTATCCATAAGCCACTGCACAGTCCGACATGCCACTTAACAAATTGTTCACTAGCCTTTGGAAGGATGTCAGGGCATTTCTAAGGCCAAAGGGCATCACCACGAACTCATACAGTCCATCTGGGGTAATGAAGGCTGATTTAGCCCTTGCCTCAGGCTCTAGTTCCATCTGCCAATAACCCTTGCATAAATCCACAGTAGATATCATCCTGGCTGAACCTAGCGTATCTAGCAGGGCATCTATCCTGGGCATAGGATAGGCATCCGGTTTTGTGATACAGTTTAACTTTCGGTAGTCCACACAAAACCGAATTGAGCCATCCAGTTTGGCCACTAGCACAACAGGTGCTGCCCAATGACTTACTGAGGGTTGTATAACTCCCATCCACAGCATTTCTGCCACCTCCCTCTGAATATCTGTCAACACCTTACCGTTGACTCTGTAAGGGGGGGCACCTGATGGGTCCCTGAGAGCCAGTATCAATTCCATGCTTTGCCAGATCTGTCCTCCCTGGATCTTTCTGGAAAATGTCCTCGAACTGATGTAACACTGAAAGGATATTTTCCTTGTCTTGCCTGGGCATTCCTGTAGGCCACACCAGCTCTTCTCACTCTGCAGGTTCTGAGAAGTGAGCTAGAACATCCAGTGGGTCATCATCCAGCATCTCATTTTCTCCTTCCCTTCTAGTTATATCCATATCCGCTCCACTCTGGGCCTTGACCACCCACCAGCCTGCTGCCCACCAATCTCCCATCTCAGTCCTATGGGCCCCTGGGAAGCCCTCCCCGACCTCCCATCTTTGCAGGGCCATGCTAAAGTGCAGGCCCTTGGGAAGCCCTCCCCAACTGCCCATCTTTGCAGGGCCATGCTAAAGTGCAGGCCCCTGGGAAGCCCACCCTGACCCCCCCATCTTTGCAGGTCTGCACTAAAGCATGGACCCCTGGGAAGCCCTCCCTGAACCCCCATCTTCTCAGGACCGCACTAAAGCACAGGCCCCTGGGAAGCCCTCCCCAACCCCCCATTTTCACAGGGCCATGCTAAAGCATGGGCCTCTGAGAAGCCCTCCCTGACCCCCCGTCTACACAGAGCCACGCTAAAGCACTGGCCCCTGGGAAGCCCTCTCCAACCCCCCTGTCTTTGCAGGGCCACGCTAAGCGTGTGTGTCCCCCAGGTAGCAATGCAAAGAGTCCAGTGGCATCTTTAAGACCAATCAAGACTGATTTTCCCACAAGCTGCTACTCCATGCTCGCTATTCCCTTTGCCCACCCGTACACGCAGATCTGCCCTCAGAGAGAGCTTTTACCTAAATAAACCTTGGTCTTAAAGGTGCCACTGGTCTCTTTGCATTGCTGGGGGGGTGGGGACACACAGATCTGCCCTCTCAGAGAACTTTTACTTAAATAAGCCTTGGAACAATTTCCCACAAGCTGCTGCTTTGTAGTCCCTCTTCCCTTCACCCCGATCATGTCAATTTCACACCATGTGCTGGGTGGTCGCATTTTGCCCCTCAGCTTTGCCCGATTTCCCCAGCATCTCAATCCTGTTTTTTGTGGATTGAGTAGATGTGGGGGGATGAGACTGTGGGGCAAAATGCGACCGCCTAGCACATGGTGTGAAATTGACACGATCGGGGCGAAGGGAAGAGGGAGCGCAAAGCAGCAGCTTGTGGAAATCACTCCAAGGTAAAAGCTCTCTGTGAGGGCAGATCTGCGTTCCCCCCCCCCCGGTAGCAATGCAAAGAGTCCAGTGGCACCTTTAAGAGAGAGAGAGAGAGATCTCCAGGCTGTTTTAAAAGGCTCAGTTGGTTCTGTGTGTGAGAGAGAAAGATCAAGATCCAGGCTGTCTTAAAACGCGGGGGGGGGGGGAGGTGAGGGAGAGAGAGAGAGAGATCTCCAGGCTGTCTTAAAATGCTGGGTTGGTTCTGTGTGTGTGTGAGAAAGATGGAGACCTCCTCTTCTTCATCTTTACAACTCCTTGGCTTAAATTGTATTTTCAAACGGCCATCCCTATTAGAACTTCACACTTCAGAATCAGTGTGCTTATTAAACCTGTGTACTGGTGATCAGTAACTACATTTGCTAGTGAGGCAACTTATCTCTTTCTCCCCCTGGCTTACCAACCTCATGTTTTTCTTTTAAGACAAAAGATGTTAACTTATGAGTTTTTTTTTCTAAACTTAAAACCTCAGTATTCAGGTTAAATTGCCGTGTTGGCACTTTGCAATACTTAAGTGGGTTTTGGGTTGCAGTTTGGGCACTCGGTCTCTAAAAGGTTTGCCATCACTGCTATAGAGTCTACCCTCCAAGGCAGCCATCTTCTCCAGGGGAACTGATCTCTGTAGTCCAGAGGTCACTTGTAATTCTGAGAGATCTCCATGCCCCACCTGGGCTGTCATTGGGCTGAATGAAGTACTGGAAGCCGAAGGTACAATTCCATACCCTCAACCCATATACAGTGTATGCAGTTTTACATGCTTGCAGCTCTGTTCCCCTCTACATGCATACAGTTTTAGAATGTTTGCATGGGATATACATGTGAAAAGCACATCTCGAGACAGTGCCAGAAAATGAAGAAGGTGAGCAATAGGCAATCCGTTTGATGTTTCCTGGGAAACAATGGGCAGTTACGCACTCATTCTCATATCTGCTCAAAGGAGTGAAATATTGTTGTACAAATAAAGGGGGATATTTTCCCAGTGAAAAAGCTTGTATACTTGCTTTCTTTTTAATTATTTTTTTAAAAAAGAAAAGATACTA
The DNA here is from genome assembly GCA_029375565.1 of Gekko gecko. Classification (NCBI taxonomy): domain Eukaryota; kingdom Metazoa; phylum Chordata; class Lepidosauria; order Squamata; family Gekkonidae; genus Gekko; species Gekko gecko. The sequence goes on along the minus strand of JAPDNY010000003.1, from coordinate 17,185,120 downwards.
AGTGCATTGGCTAACCTTTCAATGAGGTTAACGTGGCCGTGCTGTCAAGAGAATTGTAAATCCTGGGCAAGGTGCTCAGTTTAGAAGCCACTGACAGATACATTTCCCCCCCCACTGGGAAAGCAGCATCTCTTGACCCTTATTCTGTACATACAGGTCTCTTGCAATAAATTGTCATTTCCCCTCATTGCCATGCAGAGTTTGGATTAGCATGATAACTATTAATGTTATATTATTACATCTGGGGAACTGAAGGGCCTTAAAATATTCCCCTCTCCTGCTCATTCACATTTTCACTGAAGCAATATAATTTCAGTCAAAAAAAGACGTCTTACCAGAACGAGCTTACCAGAACTTTAGTGAATCACGGAGACATCAGGGGGGGAAATAATCCTGTATAAATAAACAAAAAGGATCATACAGAAGTATTTAATAGGATTCGTTCTTTCTTACCCAGAGTTATTTTGAGATGAAATTCACTTGCCAATCAAAAAATGCTTAGTAAGTCACTGTGATGCGAAGGGGAGAAACTGCCTCAAAGCATTTGCACAAAAATACAAATTTTATTATTAACCTAATAACATCCTTAACAAAAACCAGTTGTAGCAGATTTGTTTAAATAATGTAGAAAGTTTGCTGTTATGCAAGTTTTTATCAGATAATTCCAACATGAGCTGTATTTTATTTATGTGTAGCAGTTTGTAAGCCAAAAGGATTTTTCAGGAGAGTAAATACGGAACTCTGCAAGCACATCACTAAAAGTACAGTCAAGTTAGAAGCAGGTCTCCCTTCGAAATGTTTGAGACCTGACTCACCAGCAAGAACTTGGTTAGGCAGTGTAGGTCAGATGCTTTGAATCTGGAGCTCTACCACTGGGAGGGAGTTGGAAAGCTGGTACTGATTTTTGGAAACATTCTTAGGTGGGATGAATCAGCACTCTAGATGGGGCAATGCCCCTTAGGGATGGGCATGAACCTCATCACGAACCTAAGTTTGTCATGGAAATCATCCAGTTCATGGTTCATGAGCTGAGGTTTGTGCGATCACATCTCCCACGAACCTCCCATGAACTGCCATGCTTTTAATGTAGGTTTGTGTGGTTCCTGTTGGCAGTTCATGAGGCAGACATGCTGGCACCGATCAATTAATTGTCAAGGCAACGGGGGATGGACTTCTGCAGCCCTTCTGGAAACACCAATAGTGGCCCTCCAAAGTTTGACAGGCAGTGCTGGCTGCCAACAAGAGAGCTCCCATTTTGCTCTATGGGATCAGAATGGATATATACCCCCAGCTCACACGCAACTGTTTTTACTTGGCAGCGGGCAGTTAGCCAGAGAGGGAGTTAGAGACAGGGAGGGAAGGGAACTGGAAGTCATTCCTCAGTGTGAACTGTGGGGTTCGGGGTGTTTGCTGCTTACTCAGGGCTCTGAGGCACCTGTCCTTCTGCTCAAGCTGAGCAGAGGGATTCTGCCACTGGGTTCCTTGGCTGAGGACCCACAGTCCCCCTCACTGGGATTTTTGAGCACCTGTCCCCAGCTGGAGCCGTGTCTGGTGAACTTAGGGCTCTGAGCCACCACCTGTCCTTCTGATTCCTTGGGCACCTGCTTTGGGGGGCTGTAACTTGCCCCCCCAAAAAAAATCCAATCCTCACTAAATTTGGAGGGCAAGTAGAGGAGAGTCAACTGGAGACTTGCTGTGAGTTTGGCATCTCTAGCCCATGGGGGGAGGGCATTCTATCACTTCACAAACCTCGCAAAATGAGCCAGTTCGGTAACCGGAAAGTTTCTTGAAGTTTCATGGTTCATGAGACCCCACAAACTGGGATGAACCTCCATTCCCCCAGTTCATGCCAATCCCTAGCTGTGGCTCAGTGGTAAACATCTGCAGTGCATGCAAAAGGTCCCCAATCCAATCTGTGGCATCCCCAGTTTAATTCATATACTGGGTAATGTGAAAGATCTCAGCCTGAGGCCTTGGAGAGCTGCTGCCAGTCACAGAAGACAATGTTGACTGTTATAAGCTAATGATCTGCCTCGGTGTAAGGCAATTTTCCCACTGGCTTCATGGCTGCAGCCCAGCATTGCTGGTATGAACAGGCTGCACCAGCAGAGCATATCACTTGTTGTGTAGGTCAGTACCAAAATGTAGCCAGGAAGAACATGGAAATCACAGAAACTTTGCTTTCTCTTTCAATCTCATGCCAGTTTGGTATAGTGGTTAAATGTGCAGACTCTAATCTGGGAGAACCGTGTTTGATTCCCCTCTCCTCCACTTGCAACTGCTGGATGACCTTGGGCAAGCCGTAGTTCTGGCATAGCTGTTCTTGGAAAATGAGCTTCTGTCAGAGCTCTCTCAGCCCCACCTACCTCACAGGGTGTCTGTTGTGGGGAGGGGAGGGGAAGGGAAAGGAGTTTGTAAGCTGCTCTGAGACTCCCTTGGGTAGTGAAGGGTGGGGTATAAATCCAATCTCTTCTCTTCTCCTCTCTTCTTCTTTCCTCTTTTTCAATTACTTGTGGCATTCATTGTAGTGGGGGGAGTATTTCCAGCAAGTATTTTCCGTTCTTACTTTTATGGCGTGTTCAGTCCCTCCCTTTCCCTGGATAGCACAAGCTAGCTGGCGCTCATCAGATCTTGAAAGCTAAGCAGAGTTATCCCCGGTTAGTGCTTGGATAGGAAGTCTAGGGCTGAGTTCAGACTGGCAGTTTGCCCCGAGCTAGGCACGTTCCAGCAACGGTTCACAACCGGATTAAAGGGGGTGTTCACATAGGCACATTTGTCTGGCATTCCCCACCCGTAGCCAACCTGCCCTGTACCGCTTCGCTCCCGCATTTAAAAGATACCTGGTGAAAATGGTAGCAAATCCCGGAGAGCGCATTTATCCCACTTCATTCTGCTTCCCGGAAGTTTGAACCCTAACCCGGCGCCGGCTGTGCCCGGGAGATGAGCATAGGTGCCTGCCGGGAGTGAGGAAGATGCCGCTTACAGGCCTGCCTCTGCCAGGGGTGGGCCAACAGTCTGAACGCTCCCTCGCGCCTCCTCCCAGTATGCTCCCGCATCAGTCTGCGCAGTGTGACTAGGAAAACTGTTCTGGGGCTTTTTTACCACGACTCGCTCCCGCTTCAAACTGCCAGTCTGAACTCAGCCTAGGTTTGCTGCACCAAAGAAGTCTAAGGTCGCTATACAGCAGCAGGCAATGGTGAACTACCTTTGTAAGTCTCTTGCCCTGAAAACCCCCTGAGGGGTCACCATAAGTTGGCTGCAACTCGACAACAACAAAAGGAAAGAAGCAGCCAGTGTGAAATACAAGGAATAAAACTGATGAATTGAGGGTAATGGCCCCCATCACTCTGCCATCTGCCTTCTCCAGGTGTTTCTCCTACACTCTGTGCCTTCAAGCTGCAATAATGCACACACCAAAAAAATATTGCAGCACTAATAAACATTATTTCTAATTCATGAAGGAGAAGCAGGCTGGATGAAGTCACTGTCGGGCATCGTGCCAAATGGACAACCTGCTTTAGAAGACTTTATGTTTGCCCACAGCTACAGAGTGCTTGGTTTCCTGTCAGGAGAAAGTTAGAAGAAAGCAATATGAAGGGAAATGCATCTCCCAGAAGCATTGTTTTATTCTATTTAGGCCTTCTAAAACCATGCTCTAATGATGATATTTAAAAAGAAAAAGGAAGAAACTCAGTTGATTGTTCTGCAACAATAAATTATAGGTCCAACATGAAGCATTATCAAAGATTCCCATTGTCTATTTCATTCTCTCCAGAGAAGAGCAGTTCCAGAATGCAATAAGTTGCTTATGGAACACCCTTCTGTGGGAGTGGGTGTTCAAGGAAAGGCTAACAAGAATGGTCCGGCTATATGTTAATAGGGCTACCAGGTCTCTCTCTCTAGCAGAAGACCTCTCAACAGAGGCCCCAACCTTTGCTGCTGCTCAGTAGGGCCAAAAATCACCATTGACTATGTGATATCCTCGAGGATATCAGAAAGAATACATTCCAGGCTGGAGCGATCTGAGCCAGAGGCTGTGTCAAAATTTCCTCGACAGCAAAGACCTAGAAGTAGCAGATAAACTACTCCATGAACTTGACACTGCACATAGACAAAAATGTACCAAAGCAACTGGGGATCTGGATTTCAGGCATTCCAGTAGGAAAGACTGGAGCCTGTTGAAAAAACTAGGTGCAAGCCCACCTGTGCTCTGAGGAAATCCGAAGGTAACATCAAACCAGGTAGCTGCCTGACTGATATCCCTATCCAGAGCTCTGAAGGATCAAGTTTTCACAATCAGGATTAAAAAAAACCCTCCAGATTTTGAAACACACCTCCCCTGAAGACTGCAAGCTGTCAGGGGATTTCAGTGCTGATGAGATTTCCAAGGCACTGAAGGACATCAAGAGAAGAAAGGCACAAGGCTTGGATTGCACCCATAATGAGTTCCTGATCAACAGTGGCATGGTCACTAAGAAATGGCTCACAATGTTTCTCACTGACATCATGAGAACAGGAAGACACTCACGGAAAGATCGTTGCTATTCTGAAACCTGGAAAACCAAAACCTCTGGAAGAAAGTTGCAAACCTATTTCCTTTCTAAGCTCCTGTTATAAACTCCTTGGTTGAGTTCAGACTGGCAGTTTGAAGAGCAAGGGAGTTGTGGCAAAAAAGACCCGGAACAACGTGTTCCAGGTTTTCCCGGTCACACTGCGCAGACTGATGCGGAAGCATACCGGGGAGGAAGCGCAAGGGAGCGTTCACACTGTTGGCTGTAAGAGGCTTTTTGTAATGGAATCTGATGATATGCACTTATGCACTCGTACACATAAGCACTCATGCGCATAAGAGCATACCTACCGGATCAGCTTGTTTGCGTTCACATGTCCCTGAAGCAGGATGAACGTGGGATGAACATGCTTTCCAGTGTTTGCTACCACTTTCACCAGGTATTTTTAAACTCGGGAGGGAAGCGTTACAAGACAGGTTGAGTACAGCTGGGGAACGCCTGACAGATGTGCCTGTGTGAACCGGCCCCTTTAATCCGTTTGTGAAACGTTTGCGAAACATGCCTATCTCGGGGCAAACTGCCAGTCTGAACTCAGCCCTTGAGAGGCTAATCCTGAGCAGAATCAGTGATAGAATTAACAAACATGTCCCTATAGAGCAAGCACAATTTAGGCCCTAATGTAGTTGTGAAAACCAGTTTCTCAGCTTAATAACTTTCACTGAGACAGGGTGTCAGAAGTGTCTTAAGACATTAGTAGTTTTTGTCAATCTGACTGCCGCTTATGACACAGTCTGGAGGGATGGCCTGCTGTACAAGTTTTTACAAGTTTTCCCCTGCAGAACATTATTTCGACTCCTAAATAACATGCTGAGCAACAGAACTTTCCAAGTAGTTATGGATCAATCAATCAGCAAGAAGAAGAAACTGAATAATACTCTACCCCAGGGCTCATTCCTCACTCCAGTTCCTTTCAATATATACATCTCTGATGTTTCTGAGATGATATCCAGGAAGTTTGCTTATGCCGATGACATGGCGATTACAATAAGACACAGATCATTTGAAAGGACTGAGGTGTCGTGGGCCAGCCTGCTTTAGCTGAGGATCACTCAGCTGATGCTGATAACACCCCTGTCAGCTCCTCTGAGACTCAACCAGCTGATGCTGTCAACGACCCTGAGACAGTGGAGGCAGCTCCTAGTGCCCCAGTTGCTCCAGCCCCATGAGCATTGGGAACGCAGAAGAGACAACCCGGAGAGGTGGCACCTCAACAACCCAAGATCTTGGGAAGACATCACAGGCTGCTTCACCTCCCCTTTCCCTGGAGCCAGGGGAACATAGGAGGAGGCGGGTGTGCTTGGAGCTCCTCAAGAGGCAGCACAGCACACGCCTCACTGCCTGGCAACTACCAAATCAAGAGGAACACCTGGGGTTAATGAGCCAAATGGATGGCTCTCTCACAACCAATGAGACCCAGCTGTGAGCTGCCAATAAAGGACGGGGCTTCAGATGGGGGAGGCATGGGAGCAACTTGTCACCTTTCTGGTGATGCAGCCACACCACCTGGACCTGTTCCTATCTGCACCTCCTGAACCTTTGGCTTTGACCCCGGACCTGCTTGACTACACCTCTTGGACCTGTTCAGACTCTCCTTCCTGGACCCTTGACTGGCTTCTCTTCTGTATGACTCTTGGACTGAACTCCTGACTTTGTGCTTCTGGTTAGTGATTCTGTCTCATCCCCTTGGTATTGGCTGAGTCTGCTCTGACCCAGGACATGAAGAAACACTGGCTAGGGACCTTGAAATTTTGGCTTACTACCATAAATGGTGGCTTATCTCAAGTCCAGGAAAAACAGAATGCTTCTGTTTCCATCTCAATAACAATCTTGCCAACAGTGAACTGAATTTTAATCCTCTTATCCCATGACTACTAAGTTTACTTAGGAGCCTTTGATGAGGAACTTTATCTGGAAGTCTAGGTAAACAGCATCTATTGGGTCACCCTTGTCCACATGCTTGTTCACCCCCTCAAAGAACTCTAACAGGTTAGTGGGACAAGATCTTCCCTTATAGAATCCATGCTGATTTTTCTTCAATAGCTTTTGTTTATCAGCGTGCCTACTAATTCTATCTTTAGTAATGGATTCCACCAACTTACCTGGTATGTAATTTCCTGGATCTTCCCTGGGACCTTTTTTTAAGATGGATGTTACATTAGCTACCTTCCACTCAGGAATGGAGGCAGATTTTAATGACAGATTGCATATTTTTTGTCAGGAGATCCACAAGTTCACACTTGCCTTCTTTCAGAACTCTTGGATGTATGCCATCTTTTCATGGTGATCTGTCAGTTTTTAATTTGTTGTCACGTCAATATGACACAGGTCTTGCAACACCCCTCCCGGAATTGGCAGTTCTGGAGTGGGCAAGCACCTCCCATCTTCAACAGTAAAGACTGTCTATGTTCCCATGGCTGCTGGAGAGGGCCATGGAGACTCAAATGACTGGCACATCACTTGGAATGTATTTGCAAATATTTCAAGCCTTACCCTCTAACTGCCTAGTGTGCTTATGGATCTCTCTGGTATTGATAAGTAAAGCAGCTGCTATTTAGACTCATAGGGCTGCCAAATCTGTGTTGGGAAATTCCTGGAGAATAATCCAGGAGGTCTTCCTCTTCTTTCATCTGCTCCACACTCCAGATATTTGTGGGAAAAGGAAGAAAACACTAAGGTAAAACCATCAACAGCATGAATGTATTCTGTACTAATAGTCTGTTCCATATTTCTATTTCACACGAATGCCTTAATTCTGTATTGAGGTTGGTGGTTACAACCCAACAGTTACTGTTTATAATGTCCGTATGCTCCCAGGCACTACTTCAATAATAGCTTTCAAACATGACACAATACATATATATTGATGTTACACTAAGCCCTCAGATGACATACGAAAAGTGTCCATAGACCTCCTGTAACAAAATGATGTTGCTGATCTAAGGTGGAAATTTCCTATGAGGTCATGCCATATGGTGTACAGCCATACATGTTTCCCAGGTATGCCTGAGTTTCTTCCTCTGAGATCAAAGTGGGTGTGCGCATAACTTGGAACTAGATTTCACAGAATATATTCACAAAATTATTGCAGACCAACAATTCTTAGCTTGGCTGAATCAAGAGGTTCTCAAAATTAACTGGAGCTCCATGCAGTATTTGGAACCAGATTTCACGAATATATTCACAAAATGATTGCAGACCAGCAGTTCTCAGCTTAAGCTGAATCAAGAGGGCAGGGAAGAGAGCACACTGTGCTGGTTCCAGTCGCTCTGCTCAGCTCTTCCAACAGAAGAACCACTTAAGATGGAGGAAGGTTCCTTAGACTGGAACAAGGCTTCAAACTTTACTAAGCAGTGGCTGGATCTATCCCGTCGTTTGGTGGAGATAGCATGAGTACTCCATTCAAACTATGGCAACCTAACACAGGCCTTACACTCAAGCCTGACATACAAAATAGCCTTATTTAACAAATCTATCAGGTGAAAGGGAAGAAACGGCTTCTTGCCCTCCAGACTGCCAAGCATCTCATAGGCAATTTATTATTGAAGGAGAAGTATCGTGCCTCTGGGAACAACAGAAGGTGTCTCTTTTTTTAATACTCATGGTGGTTTCACTGTTAGTGTTCACTGTGAGAAAACGCTCACGGTACAGATCTCTGCCTTTGGCACAACAGTAAATTCTACAAGCTTCAGTGGCTGGAGTCTCAGCAGTTCAAGCACAGCCATTACCGATTAAGAAACTAAATCTCAAGGAGTTGAAAAATGTTGCCGAGACACCTTCTTCAGATTTCTACAATCTTTATTATTATTTCATGGCTATATTTACATATCTCTTCAGTGAATTACATTATGAAAAAAAGAAACAGCACAGTTGCTTTAGAGGACAAAACGCCTGGAATGTGAGTACTTGGCTCAGTCGCCTAATATATAGGCAAGACAGTTTCATACAAAGGGCTTCTTCTCTGTTTCTACTTTGGTACTTGGGTATGGATACTCAAGTTGGCTGAAAATAGCACAGACACATTAAAATTGCTCTTTTCTCCCTCAGCGTACCCATGCTCTGCAAATGAGGCCCTGTTGTCTGTCCCTCCCCCAATTAAGCAGGTGAGAATGAGGAACAAGGCCTTTTATTTTGCGGCCTCTCAATCTAGCATTATTTTATTTTCCCCACACCTTCCGGATTTTGTTCTTTATTTTTTACTCTGCCTAGGTTGGTGGGTTTTATTTTTTTTTCTGATTTATTGCCTTCTTCTTGTTATGTGAGGGATTTTTACTTTAATTTACTGTTCTCAGGGATTGTATTGCTCCATATTGACTGCAAATGGTCATGTCTTCACATCTTTTAATTAGTTGGTCATTTTAGTGAGGGTCTGTTCATTGGGGTTAATTGTGCTTTAATTGTTGTATTTTAAAATGTGCCAAGAATTGCCTCAAGAACATTTGTTGGTCAGATGGAATATATGCTAAAAATAACCAAATAAAACAACACTGCATGGGATTCTAATCATTCCCTTTCCGTTTCTTTGAATGTCAGGTGGGGGGGGGAGCCAGTTTGGTGTAGTGGTTAGGAGCATGGATTCCAATCTGGGAGAACCGGGTTTGATCCCCCACTCCTCCACATGTAGCTGCTGGTGTGACCTTGGGTCAGTCAGAAGTTCTTTCAGAGCTTTTCTGTAAAGGACAGTTCTGGAGAGAGCTTTCTCAGCCCCACCTACCTCACACGGTATTTGTTGTGGGGAGGGGAAGGGAAAGGAGATTGTAAACCACTCTGAGACTTCAAGTGAAGTGCGGGATTTAAATCCAATCTCTTCTTCTTCTTCTCTTAAATAAAAGCCCTTCCTTCTCAACAGATCCAAGCTGGCTTGCCCCAGTAGACCAGTTTTAGTATTTTATAGAGGCCATTACTTTTATTTATTTAAAATATGTATAAGCCAATTGAGTTAGGAAACATAGTGCTCCTGGTTATGTTCTTGATACTACTTTTCTTCAAGGAACTCAAGAAAGTATACACAGTTCTCTCTTCCTCCATTTTTTCTCCTGTCCATTGTACAACAACTTTGTGAGGGGGGCTAGGATGAAAGAGAACAGTGAGCCCAAGGTGAATCTCATGGTACTCAAATTTGAGTCTGGGTCTCCCCAGGTCTATTCCAAGGGAGCAAGCTTAACTCAATGCAGCTTGGTCCCAAGAAAATGTACCTAAGTTGGCAGCTCTAACCTGTTAGCCAAATTGTTTAATGTATTAATAACTATGGGGAATTATGATATTTAAGAGCAATTGGCATCTAAGGGGACACAAGCCTATATATACAGAAGTCCCACCTCTACCAGTAAAACCAAGAATAAACACAGAAACCAATTTTAGAGAAATTGATTCTTTACTGAGAGTTCTTCACAAACATACAATAAATTCAAACACACTCACGATTACACAGGCCTAAGAAATATAGTTAGAAAGGGATAGCAACATTTGCTTGAGCAGGTAAAAATGTTGATTGGGTGATACTTGCCTGTCCTGAAGAGATGAAGTGATCTACAGGAAAAATGAGGAGACTATAATGGAATAATGGTCATATTCTGAATCAGCAGAACATGTGACTCTGGGCAGTGCTACACCAAGAGTCAGCAGTATGGGGCAGGGTTTAGGTATGGAGAGAGAGAGAGAGAGAGAGAGATCATGGTCCTACTCTTTTATGCCCTGTGGGGCTGGGGGGTGGTCTTTGCAGGCCATCTCCCATGTGACACCCCCTTGGTCTGTGTCCCCCTGGTCCGTTCCCCCTCCCTGATCCGTCCCCTGGAAGTTTCCTAAAAAAAACGGGTTGAAGGAGAAACTGGTTTTGACAGGAGGATGGGGCAGGGTTGGGCAGTGTTGAATCTAATCACTTTACCAGTGAGCACCTTTGGAGAACAATAGCTGAGTCCAGGGGTATTAATGGCTCTGGCTGATGAGTTGAGTGATGAGTCAGCCAGCTAGTCCCTTTCTGGGAGAGGCTCCTTTGTTATGCTGTGGAGCCTAAAATGCATCATCTGGTGGGGTGGGGGTTGCTTGCATGTTGCAGGAAAGGTTTGGCTTATGGAGTCTCTTCAGAATTTTAAGTCCCTTTTGCAAAATATGGCATTTTTCCATAGTACAGGGTTACTGGTTTCTGTGTGTTCTCTGTGTCTAGGAAGCTGGTCTCTCTTCCTGCTGCACTGAGGGTAAGAGAGGGCAGGTAACCATTGGCACATCATCTCAGGAGAAGGCTATTCGGTTTCGGTTTCGGCGTCGTGAATGGCGGCCGCTTCTCGGGACGCTCCCGAGGCGGTTGCCCATGCGCAGTTAGGGGGTCTCTGCTGGCATGTGTCTGCAGTTGGCATCACTTTTGGGTCACCACACAGTTCAGTCCCTTTTGCACACTACTTTCACAGTCAAAGTTTTTATCACTTATGAACTGTAAGTCCATACGAGCGCTATAAGCGCCTTGTAGGGCAACAAACCACTGTGCAATGTATCTTGGTAGATGAGAGCCATTTTCACACGACTAAGGCTAATTTCACACAGGTTGGGTAATGCACTTTTGATGCACTTCAGCAATTGTTTGCAAGTTAGATTTTCCTGTTTCATAGGATTTTCCTGCAAAGGACTGCTAAAGCACATTGAACATGCATTATCATTTTACCATTTTACCATTTTATCATTTTATCATTTTATCATTTTCATATTATATTTTTCATTTTTCATTTGGTGTGGAATGCAGAGAAACCTAGAGTAACATTTAAAATACTAAGAGATGGGGGGGAAAGAAGAGGAGGCCTGGTGGCACTGAATATTAAATTATATCGGCAAGCATTTGCATTAGTTTGGATTTCAGATTGGATTATAAACCCAAACAAGAAGGATATTAAATTGTAAATAACTGATACAAAGGAAGGCATTCACAATTACTTATGGATTAAGAAGTCATTAAAAACTATTCAAGAACAAGACGGCACCCATATTTTGAGGCATGGATTACTAAGACTATGGTTTCAATGTAAAAATAGATTAAATCCACCCACTTCCCCATTGACATCAACAATCAATGTTTATTGCAATAAAAGCATCAGGGGAAAACCCTGATCATATAACCTATGATTACATGACGAGACAAGGGAAAATTAAATCCTGGCAAGAAGTCCAAAATGAAGGAAAGAATATTCAGTGGCTGGTATTCTACCAAATTATATCTAAATATAAAGAACAAATAGCAAAAGAAGGAGGTCACTTAAGAGAGAAAATGGCTTATGAGCAACTAATTACAGAAGACTTAAAGCATTTATTAGGAAAAGAATACAAAATGCTACTGCATTATGAAACAAAAATAGAACAAGTGAAAGACTGTTTGATGGGCAGAGCAATCCTGGGGGGAGGGGTTGAAAGCACTCTGGGAGCCGACACCCCTATGCCAAGATAAATGACACAAACCAGAATTAAGACTGCCGAGAAAAACATCAACAACCTCAGATATGCAGACGATACCATTCTAATGACATAAAGTGAAGAGGACCTAAAGAGCCTTTTGCTCAGGATGAAAGAGGAGAGCGCAAAAGTTGGCTTGAAATTCAACAACAACAAAAAAAAACTAAGATCATGGAATCCGGCCCCATCACTCCTTGGCAAATAGAAGGGGAAGTCACGAAAGCAGTGACAGAATTCATGTTTCTGGGATCCAAGATCACTGCAGATGGTGACTGCAGCCATGAAATTAAAAGACACCTGCTCCTTGGGAGGAAAGCGATGGCAAACCCAGACAGCATGATAAAAAGTACAGACATCACCCTGCCAACAAAAATCCGTATGGGCAAAGCAATGATATTCCCAGTAGTAATGTATGGCTGCAAGAGTTGGACTATGAGGAAGGCTGAGCACCAAAGAATAGATGCTTTCGAATTATGGTGCTGGAGAAGACTCTCGAGAGTCCCTTGGACTGCAAAGAGCTCAAATCATTTAACACTAAACGAAATCAACCCTGACTGTTCCCTGGAAGGCCAGATACTGAAGCTCAAATACTTTGGCCACCAAATGAGAAGGGAGCACTCACTGGAAAAGACCCTGATGCTGGTAAGATTGGACGTAAAAGAAGAAGGGGAAGGCAAAGAATGAGATGGTTAGACAGTGTTATTGATGCAACAAACATGAAATTGAGCAAACTCCGGAGGACAATGGAGGATAGGAGGGCCTGGCATGATGTCGTCCATGGGGTTGTCGCAAAGAGTCGGACTCAATTGTGTGGCTGAACAACAACAACAGCAAAAAATAACACTTATGATGGTGCAGGCCCCCGGCGGCGCTCTGTTACTTGCGGGAGCCAGCAGTGGGCCGCGGTGGCCACCTGTCAACACAACTGAGGCATACGCCCCTGCACCAACATGGTTGTGGGCTGGTTTGAGTGCACAGCCAGAATTAGTCTGCGCCCTGAGCCCTTTCAGCCTGGGAATGCCCCCTTCCAGAGGAGGAAAATTATGCCAACAAAAAACTTGGTGTGGCCAATAGGTGCCCATTGACTTGAAAATCAAGCCATCGCCCGCTGCTGTGGCCTCATCTATTAGGCTCGGAGGAGCTCAGGAGGTTGAATACAGGCTGGCCATGGGACCAGTGTTCTCTCTAAGTTGTGTTAGTGTGAGCTAGCTCACGGTTTTTTAGCCTCTGGCTCACACATTTTTGTCTTAGCTCAAGAAGAATGGCTTCAGAGCAAACTAATTGATGCAGTAGCCAAATCGCTTGCTCACGACTTTAATGCCAGTAGCTCACCAAGTAGAATTTTTGCCCACAAGCAGGGTAGGCCCCAGGTATTTTTGCAGGCTAGGCGAGGCCCACCAATTTCTGGCACCCCCCCCTTCAGGTGCCCTCGCAGCCGCCTGGAACTGTTCCTCCCTCCCTCCCAGCAGCTCCACTTGGGCACCTCTTTCAGCACTGAACATGGGGCAGAGAAGGGGTGTGCTGTGGAGCGGGCGCCCAGAAAGCCATGCTGGGGGTGGGCCCCACCAGGCAAGCAGGGGCTGCCTCTTCTCTTTCCCCAGTGTGGGAAGGGGAAGTCAGAAACAGCAGCTCAGGCTGGTGGTTGGGAGAAAAGGAGGAGCTGGCTGGATCGCACCAGGGACCCTCATGCAGGCAAGGCGGGCACAACTACCATCTTCCCCATGGATTCTGCCAGGCTTCTGCCCCACTTTTTCTCCAGGCACAGGGGCGGGGAGGACAGCGGCTGTGTGAGAAGTGCCCAAGAGCTCACTCACTTGCCCACAGCCGCTTCTCCTCCTCCCCACTGCCACTGAGAGAGGCATAGGGAGTGCTGCCCAGCCTCTGTCCCCTCTCCCTCCCCCCTTTGGCCCAGGACTTCCTGTGCCTCCGCCCCCCCCACCTCCTCCTTCCCTTGTTCCTGGGCGGCCAGGAGGCTGCCTCACTTTGCCATGCCCTGTGCAGGGGCTCGCTGGGACTCCTCGCCCTAGCAGCGCGCTCCTCTCAGCTCCCAGCTGGCAGGAAGTGTGCATGAGTTGCCTGAGTTGCCAGCTGGGTGGGCAGCGGCAGCAAGGGCCTCACTGTGCCCCTCTGAGATCTGCACCCTAGGCCATCGCCCTAGTTGGCCTAGTGGAAGAGCCAGCCCTGCTCACAAGACTCCACAGCTTAGAGGGAGTACTGCATGGGACATGGTAGCATGCAGAAACAACAAATGATGGTGCCCGTGTGCCTGTCATCACCAGGGGTCTCTCCCAAGCCACCCTTCCCCACTCCCCTAGCTGTAATGTGCAATGGCATCTGACCCAGGACTGGCCACTCCCATCAACCCAAAGTGCCCCACCCCTTGTGCCACCCCCACCTTGACACTACACTGCAGCATCACCATGGATGCACCCTCACAAGCAGCCAGCTGCACTGTCCCCCACTGCAGCGTAACTTGCCCTTTAGGGAGCCAGCTAGCGGCTGTAGCATGGGCGTGGCTCCGGACTGTTCTGTAAATGGTTTTAAAATTTTGGAGAGAATATCCCTACAAGCCAGTGGGAACACTTATGGACTAAAGAAATTAAATTTTCCAAGTCCCAAATGTTAAGGGAGAATTGATATAACATGATTTTAGATGGTACACTAAACCCCCCAAAATTGCAAAAACCAATAAGAGCTGCGACAGAAAATGTTGGAAATGTCAAAGTTACAGATGCAATGTTTTATCATATGTGGTGGGCAAGTAGTAAAGCAAGACAATATTGAATAAAGATCCATGAAGAGATACAAAAGAAATTAAATCTAAGTTTGCTCTGGATCCAAAAAAACCCATGTTATTAAATATTCTACCAGGCAACATTACAAGAACACAGAGTGAACTATTTAAATATATGGTAATGGTGGGAAGGGTGATATTTGCATGACACATCTAAATGGGAGGCATAAAAATGTCCAGAATTGACAGACTGGAAAAACAAATTAATTGAATATGCAACAATAGCATAACTAACATTTTATTTGCATAACAGATCAAATTTAGAATTTCAAGAAAACTGGGATGTATTTTTGATTTATATAGCTGAAAACCAGGATTGTTAAAGTGGAGAATGATTAAGAGATCGAATCAAGCAATATGTGTTTGTAATGAAATTTTAGATATGAAGTAACGAAGAAAAGAGAGAATGTAGACAAAGGAGTAGAGATAGTAATTTTAATGCAATAAAGTAAGTTCTGTTTTATAATTGTAATAGATAGAATAAAATATAATTAGACATAATAGATAAGGTAGATGACCATGCATGATTATCTTTTTATCCGCCCTTATGTTTTTGTTCATGAAAGATGATCTTTATATATGATTGCAGTAATGTATTGTTTGTGTGTGTGTTGCATATCTTTGCTTTTTGCTTGTTAGTAAAAACAAAACAATATATAATTATATAATATATAAATTATATAAGTATAAAAAATTTTTAAAAGTGCATTATCCAACGTGTGTAAAATTAGCCATAATCCCAAGAAGTCATATTAGTTTCAAATGAATCTAGAACAATGTTATGGCATCTAATTGGCCACTATGGGGGGAAAAGAATGCTCAACAAGATGCCCCATTGTTCTGATCTTCTTAGGTACTTAAGGTTGTACAGCCAGGCCCATACCTTTTTCAGGCTGATACAATAGAATCATAGAATCATAGAATGTTAGAGTTGGAAGGGATCTTGCAGGTCATCTAGTCCAACCCCCTGCACTCTGCAGGAGCATAGCCGAAAGATAGCCCTACAACATACCCGAAAGATGGTCGTCCAGCCTCCACTTAAAAACGTCCAGAGAAGAAGCATCCACCACCTCCCGAGGCAGTCTGTTCCACTGCTCAACCACTCTTACAGTTAAGAAGTTTCTCCTGATATTTAGCCGGTAACGCCTCCCTTGTAATTTCCACCCATTAGATCTAATTTTGCAATCCGGAGCAAGAGAGAATAGATCTGCTCCATCTTTTACATGACAGCCCTTCAGATATTTGAAGACTGCAATTATGTCCCCTCTAAGCCTTCTCTTTCCCAGGCTAAACATACCCAACTCTTTCAGCCTTTCCTCATAAGACTTGGATTCCAACCCTTTCACCATCCTGGTTGCCCTCTTCTGGACACGCTCGAGCTTGTCAACATCCTTCCTAAAATGTGGTGCCCAAAACTGGACACAGTACTCCAGGTGAGGCCTTACTATAACAGAATAGAACGGAACTACCTCCCATGATCTGGACACAATGCTTCTGTTAACGCACCCTAAGATTTCATTAGTTTTCTTCACAGCCACATTGCACTGCAGGCTCATGTTTAGCTTGTGATCAACTAGAACACCCGAATCCCTTTCACATGTGCTGCTGCTGTCAAGCCAAGTCCCTTCCATTCTATATCTGTGCCTTTGATTTTTTTTGTACCAAAGTGTAGGACTTTGCACTTATCTCTATTGATTATATGAGGAAGAATGCTTAGAATTCTTATCCAAATACATTTCTGGAAGTGAAACTCATACATTCATACTTAATCCTGAAAATCTCTTCAGACATTTGCCTTGCATTGGTAAAAGTGCAAGAAAAGGGCAACTAGAATGATAAAAGGGTTGGAACACTTTCCCTATGAAGAAAGGTTAAAATGCTTGGAGATCTTTAGCTTGGAGAAACGACGGCTGCCATGATCAAGGTTTATAAGATTACGCATGGGATAGAGCAGGTTGAGAAAGAAGTACTTTTCTCCCTTTCTCACAGTACAAGAACTCATGGGCACTCCATGAAATTGCTGAGCAGTAGGGTTAGAATGGATAAAAGGAAGTACTTCTTCACCGAAGGAGTGATTAACACATGGAATTCACTGCCACAGGTAGTGGTGGTGGCTAAAAGCAAGGACAGCTTCAAGAGATAATTAGATAAGCATATGGAGCAGAAGTCCCTCAGTGGCTATTAGTCACAAGGTATAGACAGGAACTCTCAGGCTGGGGCAAGTGATGCTCCGTATTCTTGGTGCTTGGGGGGAGGCAACAGTGGGAGGGCTTCTAGTGTCCTGGCCCTACTGCTGGACCTCTTGATAATTTTAGCCACTGTGTGACAGAGTATTGGACTAGATGGGCCATTGGCCTGATCCAACATTGGCTTCTCTTATTTTCTTATGTCGTCCTTATGTCTGAAGTACTTGATTTGGTACTGACACATGATAAAATTGGTGTTGAGACTGATAATACCTGCCGCAATCCAAAAACGGGTTTATTTATGTTCCATATTTCTTCTTTTATGGCACTCATTATAGTACAGGTGAGGTTTCTCAAGGCGATCTCCAGTTCCAGACCTGCCAGTTTAGTTTCAGCAAAGTGGCTGCATCTGAGCCCTTGTACCATTACCCCGAGTCCTGAAATCTACATGTGATCATTGGTTGGTGCCCACAGGTCCTATGTATGTATAAGTCTATGCACCCAAGATGCTTTCCCTGCAATTGGGAACAATGACATCAGCATTTCCGGACTTTCCTAAGCTGTACCAGAATCCAACACATGCACCTCAAAATCTTGTCTTCAAATACTGTCTTAAAAGGTCAATTGGTATGAATAGCTGGGATCATGGAAAAAACTTGAACCTCTGGAGAACACCCTATGAAGTAATGAGATATGTGTAGATGAATGTCTTTGATAAACTCACCACTCAGAGGCCGAGGACAGACTGGCAATTTGCCGCGGGATGGGACCCGGGCTGACAACGACTCAATATCGGATTAAATGGAATGTTCACACAGGCACATCTGCCTAGCGTCCCCACCCGTAGCCTACCGGTGCTCTCGCGCTTCACTGCCGGATTAAAAAACACCTGATAAAAGCCGACGCAAATCTTGAAAGCCTGCGTTTGTTGCGCGTTTCTCCGCTTCCGGGAGTCTGAACGCGCAGCCGAAAGCCGGGAGCAACCCGCGTTGGGCATGAGGCAGCAGCGGTGTGATTGGCTGTGCTCCGCTCCACTGCCCAATGCGGTGCCGGCGTTGCAGGGCAAAAAAAAATCGCGAATGCGCTTATGCGCATGAGCGCATGAGCGCTCAAGCGCTCATGCACACATACGCCCACAGCCGAAATAATGGGGAAACAGCAAATATAGCGCGCCTCCGGCGCGGCAGTCTGAACGCTCCCGCGTGCCTCCGTCCCGTTTCTTCCGGCAGAGGCCTCTGCTGTGTGGACGGGAAAACCCGGTATCGTTTACTCCGGGTTTTTTTTGCCCCGACTCGATACCGGGGCAAATTGCCAGTCTGTCCTCGGCCAGAATTAGCGCACTCACTGGGCATCTCATCAGACAAGCTAAAGAGTGAGCTCACGGTGGTGCTAAAACGAGAACGTTCTGATCACAGGTTAGCTATGTAAAAAACTTTGCCTCAGTGCTAGTTTTACCTGTAGGCTAGGATTGCCAGCCTGGAGATCTCCCAGAATTACAACTGAGCGCCAGCCAACGGAACACGGATCTGTCCTCCTGGAGCAAATGGCTGCTTTGGAGGGTGGACTCTTCCCAAACCCTTCCCTCCTCAGACTCCACCACAAAATCTCCAGCAATTTCCCAACCTGGAGCTGTCAGCCCTACACACTGTAGGAGGGTGAGCTGGCTCAACTCAGGAAGAGAGGTTTGGGGCACCGTTAATGGCCATTAACTGCAGATGGTTAAGTTTATTATTCTGCTTTTGCCATCATTTGGTAACAACAGAGTGGGCTATTTAGATTTCTGCCTTTCATATGCAAATAGCCTGAACTACTCTGTTTCCTACAAGGAAAATTCCACAACCCATCAAGGTTACCAGATACTAATCCCGAGATTCCCCACTGCCAGCCAGTTTTAATGACTCAGAGAGACAATGCAGCGGCAGCATTTTTTGCATTCCTTAATACTGCAGATTTCCCCTTCACCACGGCCTATTATTCACGCAGAGTTTACTGCAGAGGATCTGAGCAGTCAAGACTTTAAGCTTGACTTTGGAGTCTATGACTGCCATATGCAAAACTCTCTTTTCTCCAATGAATTAATTCTGCAGCTACAACCAAAAAAAAGAGGTTTTCTTAATTGGGGTGGGAAGGTAACTTGTGATGTGTGGGGGTTGACATGCAAAGGTTTTTAAAAATATTGCACAATTGCCCTATTGGAGCTGCGTAGTAGCATTCAGAAAGCACTTTCCACTTAAATCCTTGTGGTTCAGGTTTTGCACTTTAGTGTCTGTTCGTTGAATAAAAAGGAACAGAAAGGAACACAGGAAAAGGGGGAAAACCCGATGTTGAAACTGACCACCGGACGTAACTTGGTGAAGCTTGGCCTTGGTGTAGGGAAGCAAGTCCTTCTGATGGAAGCAGAAGGACTTGCTTCCCTGCCTGTCCACACCCTGGCTCATACTGATGTAAAGAGTAAGCCAAGCTTCTTTTTTCTCAGACAGTTGCTCACTCTATTTGTACCTCATTCATCTGTGAATTGTAATCCTATGGTCCATATGGTGAACTGGAGCTGCTCTGGTTTGTTGTCTGTTCTCCGGGATGAAACACAACACGTATAGAGGATCCAGCCGGAAGCCGAAGAGGATTGAGTTTCTGTTTGTAAACATCATTATCTGGATAGTCCAGGCTACCCTAATCTCATCATATCTTGGAAGCTAAGCAAGGTCGGCCCTGGTCAGTATTTGGGAGACCACCAAGGAATATTAGGGCTGTTACCCAGAGCCAGGCAATGGCAAACCATCTCTGAATGTATCCTGCCTTGAAAAGAAGAGAAGAGATTGGATTTATACCCTGCCCTTCACTCAGAGTTTCAGAGTGGCTTACAAACTCCTTTCCCTTCCCCTCCCTGTGAGGTAGGTGGGGCTGAGAGAGCTCTTTTGAGAACTGCTCTTTCAAGGACAGCTCTTGCCAGAACTATGGCTTGCCCAAGGTCATCTAGCAGCTGCAAGTGCAGGAGTGAGGAATCAAACCTGGTTCTTCCAGATTAGAGTCTGCACACTTAACCACTATACCAAATTACACCAAACCACTACACCAAACCCTATGGAGTTGCCATAAATTGACTGTGACTTGATGGTAAAATAAAATCAACGATAGAAGGTGGCCTGCCTTATGAAGCAGGGTGAAAGGGGATTTTGGTGCAACTTCTGTTTTAAAAAATTGCCTGATCCTGCTAAACCCTTCCAAATCTTACAAAGACCCACCAGTAACCAAGTGTAGAGAGAAGCAGGTGTCTACTGAAAGGGAGGGAGAGGCGAGAAAGAGTCATAAATTAGTTTTAAATGGGCATTAAATTAGTAACAAATAGACAGATGGTATTTCTTTTCCTCCATTGTAACGCTGAGCATGTAAACCAGAGTCTTCAATAGAGAAATGCTCTCTCAGGGACTACAATTTCACTGACCACAATGCCGAAGCCAACAGTGAGCATCTAAACCATTAGCAAGGGTTTCAACGTATGTATATTTTATGGTTGAGAGGTCTGATTTCTAAATATTTTATTGCTCACAGGCTACACTGTGCTATTATTGTCCCTCATTCCCATGTTATTAGATGTGTTCAGTTGTTCGAAGTTTCTAGAATAGCAAACAAACAAACAAAAAGAGAGAGTAAAACTCTTAAAGATTGTTGTTGTTCCTTATGCCTAGGGCTGTTCTGGTGCCACTTAACCAATATTTTATTAATGATCACTATTATCTGCTGTTTTTCTATTATTTAGCCATCAGTGAATCCTGTATCTTGTAATGCCACAATTCTTTGCCTGAAGATCTGAAAATCTATTTTAAGCCACCTCGGTTCAGGAAGCTGAAGAAACATGGAATAAAATTGTCTAGAAAGTTTGGTGTGGAGGGGAAGGAAGCCAAAATGGGAAGGAAGCAGAACATTAAAGCAAAATAATAGGGAAAAGAGGTGTTCAGCAGAAAGGTAGGATATACTTTATATATGGAAAGGAATAAATACAAAAAAATGAAATTCTTCTGTGGCAGTAGATTCAGGCAGAATGCATGAAACCCTTTCAGTGTGAAGTGCTAAACTGTTAGTCTGTTAGGGGTCACAGAGTTGGTTTTGCTCCCGTTTAAACCTGAAGTAACATAACTTTTATTTAAAGAAAGGGTATAGAATGGGAGTTTCAGCGAAAACAGTAGAGTAGTCTGTAAAAAGTAAGGCTGCAACCCAGAAACACTTCCCTGGGATTAGGCTCCATTAAATAAAATGAGGCTCAGGGCCGGCTCCAGCTTATGTTGCACCCTAGGCGAGGATCCCTTCTGGCGCCCCCCCCCCGGTGCGCCCACCAATATTCAAAAATAAATGCATTTTAGGAAGAATGAAAAACACACATTTTGAAATTGCTGATTTCTTTTTTTAATTGTGAGAAAAAGACAGAAAAACACAAATCACAAAACATTTTGAAAACTCCTGTTAATTGTGGTGTTGAAATTGTAAAGTCTCTTTAGTTTTTCCATTTCAGGCACATCATATTCTGATTTTGCGTGCCTTTTCTTTGGCAAATTTTGCCACCAATTCCTTCAGGTCAAGGGCTGATGCTTCAGCATGTTCAATTGAGATAGTTGCCAAACCAAGTAGTCTATTTTGCAGCATTGTCGAGCGTATGTGTGTTTTTATAAGTTTGAGTTTTGAGAAACTGCGCTCACCACTTGCCACTGACACTGGAAGTGTGAGGAGGATCCTTAGAGCGACAGAAACATTAGGCACACTATCCTGGAGATTTTGCTGAAGTATGACGAGAAGTACTCTTTGTGGCAGCATAGACTTTGGAAGTCTTCGAGCTACTGCTTGCAGTTCACAACACAAATCTTCAGCATCAATATCTTTGTTTCCATCGTGCATCAATGCTTGTTCCAAATTCTTGCAGGCCTTATGTACATCTTCTGTGCATTTTTTGTTAATACTGTATATATCATACAAGAAGCCAAAGAGGGAATTATAGTGTTGTAGTTGTTGGAATCTCTCTTCAACTGATTGTATGGCCACATCTAAGACAGCATAATAGAAATTCACTTTGAATTTTTGCTTTGGATCTTGTGGTGCCTCGTCTGCTGCCTCATACTCAAACTGCTTTTTCTTTCTCCTTTGTCTTTGTTCTGTCTCAAAGTTTGGTAGTATCTCTAGTTCTTTTGCAATCTCAGTAGCAGCTACCAAAACTTGTTCAAAAACCACATCACACCTACAGTCCACAAGGTAGTTCTTGGTTACTTGCAATTGGCCTGTAGCTAAATTTAAATCAGCTTCCTTATTTTGTAGTAGCTTGCTTGTCAGATTAATTTCAAAAAGGATGTTGTACCATGTAACTAGGGAGACCACAAACTTGAACTTACTAATTGCATCGGCAAGACCCTTAGCTTCAACTCGAGAATCACTTGTGGATGATTTCTGTAGGCTTGGGTCGTTAAAGATCTCCATTAAAGCGTCATATATACTACCAAGATGATATCTCAGTGGTTTCAAAGCATCAATCCGACTCTCCCATCTGGTTTGACTTAGTGGCTTAACTGTAATGGCTGGTACATGGCTAGTTAGAATTTGCCAACGACGAGTTGATGCAGAGAAATAATTATAGATCTGCTGGACCAACATGAAGAAACTTGTTGCTTCCAGGCAACACTTAGCAGCATCATTGACTACCAGGTTTAAAGAGTGTGCGCTGCAGGGCACGAAAAGGCACGTGGATTTATATCCAGGACTCTCTTTTGAACTCCATGTTCTTTGCCTCTCATGTTACTCCCATTATCATAACCTTGACCGCGCAGATTCTCAAGTGGTAATCCCATTTGCTCAAGCAGTCCAAGAAGAGTTTCTGTCATAAAGGCACCTGTAGTCTCCTTTAGTGGAACAAATCCCAAGAAATGTTCTCATATCGTAACCTCAGGCTCAGACATCTCAGTATCTGGTGGTTTTATTACACTGACAAAACGTACAATTATTGTCATTTGTTCAGTATGACTAACATCAGGTGTGCAGTCCAGAATAACTGAGTAGTACTTGGCTGAGTTTACATGTGCTAAAATGTTCTGCCTTATAGCACTTGCTAGAAGCTCTATAAGCTCATTTTGGATGCCTTTTCCTAGGTAGTGAACCATGGTTTCTTCATCTTTAACTCTGCGCACATGTTCAGTCATGATAGGGTCAAAAAGGGCTAAAAGTTCAACAAGCTTCAAAAAATTTCCATTGTTCTCACTGTACAACTTTTCAGTTGTACCACGGAATGCCAGGTTTTGCATGCCAAGAAATCTGACCATGGCAATCAAGCGTTCCAAGACCTGTCGCCAATATTGCTCTTCTTCCCTGATTTTCTGCTGGTTGATAGCATCGATTGTTTTTCTTTTCCATAAGCGCAGTTCAAGTTCTCTCCAGGCCTGGTAATTGTCTAAATGGAGAGTACTCCTCTCATGTGAGGACAGAATTGCTCCAATGTTCTTCCAGTCTTTGGAACCTGGGTCTTGGAGAGCTGTTGCAGCACCATCTCTTTTGCTGAACAGCCTACAGCAAAAACAAAAAACCACATCTTTTGTGGTGGAATATATCAGCCATTGACGGCACACTTCTTCACCATTGGCCAGTCTCCTCTTGTAGTAGACAGGAGAGAATCTTCTTTTCTGGGAGTCTTTTGGGAAATCATGTGCTACAATCTGCTGTGGTCCATGTTCAACTATAAACTGTCGCAAATTATCACTGCAGTACTTAGGCCAGTTAGCAGGGTCACTGTAATCCAAGCCAGGCGCAATACCAACTTCTTTGGCAGTCATCGCAGTACTCTCCGTTTCCTCAAAATCCTCTGTTTCCGCTGTGTGTTCCACTGGAACATCTCCACATTGTGCCACTTTTTCCTCAGAAGTAATACCACTTGTCGTGGGAGCGACATCACTTGTGGTAGGAGCCTCCTCAGTGGTAGCTTCTTGTTCTTTACTTATTTTTCCTGTGCAAAGGAATTTCTGGAGGGACATCTTTTGCTTGGCTTCATCCTTGGCTCTTTCTGCCTTTCGTTTGCGGAACTGAGCTCCAGATGGTTTTTTTTAATCAGCCATAACTCCCTAGAAAAATGACCAAATGTATAAAACTACTTTCAGATCAGGAAAGATGAAAATTGATGGTGCTCCACTCCCCTTAAATCCAGTAGGAGTCTACGCCACCTCCTCACTGGTCTGTGCTTCTAAACCCTGTCCTTCTAAGCCAGTTTGGTGCAGTGGTTAAGAGTGGTGGACTCTAATCTGAGAACCAGGGTTGATTCCCCACTCCTCCATATGCATCAAGCTGGGAGGCCTTGGGCCAGTCACAGCTCTGTTAGAGCAGTTCTCTCAGGGGCCTCTCAAGTCCCACAGGGTGTCTGTTGTGGGGAGAGGAAGGTCAGGAGATGGTAAGCTGCTCTCAGACTCCAAGTGAAATCCAAACCTCCTCATGATTAGTCTTTGTCAGGCCACTGTGGCAGACCACATGAGCACCATCAGCTTCTGCCAAGCCTCCCAAGAGCTCGCTGATCTCAGGGGACTCTCAGGCTTGGGGAGGGGAGGGGCTTCAATGAGGCACAGAGTCCACCTTCCAAAACAGCTAATTTCTTGGTTGCCTAGAGATCAGTTTTAATACCAGGAGATCTCCTGCCACCCTAATGGAGGTTGGCTACCATACTAAAAATCATGAGAAATGGGGTGGGAGGTGTGGGGTGTGTGTGAAACAACTGAATTGAAGAGGGGCACAGAATGGGATGATCATGACTTGAACAAATAAATAAAACATGCGGCTCTTGCGCTGCTCCCCCCCATCCAACTGTGATTAAATTTGCTGTGGTCATTTTCCAAATGTCTGCCTGATGAAAAAGCCCCCCCCCCTTACACCATGCCATGCCTGGGAGGAAGGGCTTTCCCCTTGGCTACCAATCTGCAGACTGCAGGGATGTACTAAAAGGAAGGACAGGGTTGCCCATTGGAAACAATGGGATACACTTGAAGGTCTATTGGAAATCATGGGAGCCAAGAATGCCAATTGACTTGCATAGGCTCCATTGAAATACATGACAGTACAAGCAGAGTTGCAAAGCAAATGTGGAATGGATTTTCCATTAGGGTCTCTGGGCCCAAACAGACTACTCTGGGACTGGAATGACAGGCCCCAGCTTGGAAGGACAGCCCCTAGGAGTCACAGAAGTCTTCTGGGACTGGGATGAGAGTCACAAGAACATTCATGCTACTCCCAAGGGCTGTCATCCCACTCTGTGGCCTCTCATTCTAGTCCATTCCGCATTTTTATTGCAACTCTCCTTGTACTGTCCTGCATTTCAAGGGAGCTCATGCAAGTCCTTCCTTTTAGTTGGGAAAGGAACGTGCCTTCCCAAGGGGGGGGGCGCTTCTCCTGCCGCTGCCGCCTCCCCCCGCCTGCCTGCCTGCCCCAGGCCACAGTGGGGGGGAGGTGCAGAAGGGTCCCCTCCTGCAGCAGGGGCAATGCCACCCTCCCCCCAGAAGGAACAGTGGGAGAGGAAGCAGGGGAGGAACGGCGCAGCAAAGGTACTGGGGGTGGCCCTCCCTGTCTCGCCTTCTCCAAAGGGGGGGGGGCATGTGCATGCTTGCTTCTCCAAGCTCTCCCCCCCCCCATGATCCTCTTCCTGGTGGGGCAAGCAGCAGGGGGCCGGCGCCCTCCGCAGGCTCCCTGCTCTGGAGGGGCTGACTCCTGGCTGGAGAACCCCCAGCGGCAGAAGCTCAGCTCTCCCCTCCAAAAGGGCTCCTTCTCCTCTGCCCTCCCCCACCCCCCTTCAGGGAGCACCCAGGACTGGCACTTGGGGACCCGGAGAGGGTGGCTGGGCTGGCAGGGCGGGGCGGCCATTATGGGGGTCTCCTCCCTCCCTCCCTCGACAGCCTCTGTGTCTGGAGGGAGGCCCAGCAGGGAAAGGGCGGCCAGCCAGCCAGCCGTGGGGCGGCAGGGTCTTTGCTGGGGCTGGGGAACATCTCGCCTCCTGGGGAAGGGCGGGGGGGGTGCAGGCGAGGCAGGTCCGGAGGAGGCGCCCCTTTCGCCAGCTTGCTGAAGACACCAACCTTTCCAGTGGGGGCGGCGGGGGCCGCAGGGTCCAACTTGCAAGGAGTTCTCCTGGGAGCGGGCGGGACTGGGGAGGCGCAGAGGCTTCTCAAAGGGCGGCAGCAACTCCGTGTGGCCAGCACGTGCAGCTGCACTTCCACTTTTAAAGAGGAGGAGCAGCGCAGGCACAGCAGGGCTTTGGCGAGGGAGGGGTGGGGTGGGCGGGGCTGCAGGTCACCATGGCGCCCCCCCTTACCGGCCGCTCTAGGCGGCTGCCTAATTTTGTCTATGGGTGGTCCGGCCCTGATGAGGCTTGCTTTTAAGTAGACCTGTTTAACATTGCTCCTTTGGCCTCACAACTCCAGGAAGGCTTGGCTCACTCTCTGGGGGGGGAAAGTATGCAGGAAATGTTAATGTTGATGTAGGAGACTTGCAGAGATTACATATATATTATGTATGCATGTCATTCTGGGGGAGAGGCGGGATAAAAATCTAAATAAATAAAGGTATAATCCACCATTTTCACCTGCACTCAAGGAGGATTATGCAGAGATCTCCCTTCTATAAAGATTCTGGGGAGCAACTTTTCCCTCACAGCAGGAAAGATCCCACAAAGGCTGAGGAACAGAGAGATCCATACCAGAAGGCAGACATTTTTCTGATAGGCCCTTCTTTACTATTCCACAAGCTGTCCTCTGCATACCCTTCTACCCGAATTTTATACCTTTCTACCTGAATTTTTAGATTATTGCTTTGTTAATGCAACTATGTTTTATTGTATTTATTCTATTGGTGTAACTTGTTGTCAACCTCCCTGAGCCTCCCATGCAGGGAGGGCGGAATATAAATTGAAAAAAATAAACAAACTACTTTATCAGTAGCAAACCAGAATCTCTTCAGGAAACGCCTCAGTCTCTCTCCCTCACAAGCTTTCCCTCCTGCCTCTCCTCGAATGAACCACTCCGTACTGTTCTGTTGGCAAGCAACGCCCTCAGAGCCTCACTAGCAAAGCCGCTGCCCTACACACTACACAGCCATGTTTCTAAACCAATACCCACTACACAGGGTATAGCAGGATCCAAATATTCAGTAATAAATAAAACGTTTCAGGTAACAAACATAGACAATTAAAGCCTGGAATACAGAGTTCTGCTCCAGCTAAAGGAAATGACGGCCCCCCCCCTTCTTCTTTTCCTTATGAATAGGAAGGTCCACTTAACCACTTAATCTTTCCCTCCAAGGACTGTGAGGCAGAGTGAATAAAGGTATGCTCAAGGACTGGGTTGTACCTCCCACCTTCTCCATTCTTCTGTAGTTCCTCCCTACAGCTCCTGAAAAGCTGCTTTTGATGGCTGAGATTACAGTGTAATCTGTAAAAATCACAGATTCCCTCTGGTTCAAACAGAAGTGACTCACAGGAAATCCTAATTAGAGTTATACCCTTCTAAGTCTATTTAGATGAATGGGTTTAGAACGGTGAAACTGTAGAGTTTTCAGTGATTCCTAGGAAAGTGCGAAATCACTTCCAGATTTCACAGGAAATGATGTCATGCCATCCCTGATGGCTACCCCCCCATGTTGCCACCCCACCTAGTTTCCCACTGATTACCAGACCAGGCCTGGTAAACCTTATTTATTTATTTGATGTATACCCCATCTTTCTCCCCAAAGCAACTTACATCATTCTCCTATCCTCCATTTTATCCTCACAACAACCCTGTGAGGTAGGTTAGGATAGGAATGCACGACTAACCCAAGGTCACCTAGCAAGCTTCCATGGCAGAGCAGAGATTAGAACCTGGGTCACACCGTGATGCTAGTCCAACACTCTAATCACTTGGAGGAGAAGGAGAAGAGGAGGAGGAGTTGGTTTTATACCCGTCTCTTCACTACCTGAAGGTGTCTCGAAGCAGCTTACAATCACCTTCCCTTCCTCTCCTAACAACAGACACCCTGTGAGGTAGCTGGAGCTGAGAGAGCTCTGAGAGAGCTGTGACTGAAACAAGGTCACCCAGCTGGCTTCATGTGGAGGAGTGGGGAATCAAACTCAATTCTCCAGATTAGAGTATGCTACTCTTAACCACTATACCAAACTGGCTCTCTTAAGACACAGACATTTCAGGCTTCCACTTAATTATAATGTGGGAACTTTGGTCTCTCATGCAAGAGGGAAGGATGAAAAAAGCAGTATGGCTATGGGTGAAAAGGTAACAGGGCTTTATGCCACAATGCTGTAGGAATTTCAGCTTTTGAAAATGGCCTCCTCGGTGTTTGTCAATGCACTGCTCCATCCAAGAAGGGATTTGGAAACTGTCTGCAATCCCATGAATAGACTGGGACCAATTTCCCACAGGGAGCTGAGCCGCCCTCGCTCTTCCCTCCCCCCCTTCACAGATTGTATTTGTCAATTTCCCACTACTTGCTGCATGGCTGCATTTTGACCCACAGCATCCCCCAATTTTCTCTGCATCTTCTAGATCTCAAAAAAAAAATCAAAGTTCAAGAAGATGCGGGGGAAATCAGGGGATGCTGCAGGTCAAAATGCAGCCGCACAGCAAGTAGTGGGAAATTGACGAGTACAATCGGGGGAAGGGAAGAGCGAGGGCGGCATAGCTCCCTGCGGGAAATCAGTCTGGGAATGAGGGAGGCAACTCCAGAACCTGAAATGGCTCAGTGGACCTCCCTGGCTAGTGCCTGACGTGAGTTTTCTTTTGAGAACGGATAACCATCTCAGTAGTAGAAAAGAGCAAGAGTCCAGTAGCACCTTAAACACTAACAAAATCTGTGGCAGGGTAGGAGCTTTCGTGAGTCACTGCTCACTATTTTTTGTTAGTCCTTAAGGTGTTACTAGAAGCTGCGGTGGCTCAAGTGGTTAAGACACTGAACTGCAGGCTGTGGAAGGTCAGTAGTTCAGCAGTTCAAGACCCGGGAGTGCTGCATGACGGAGTGAGCTCCCGTCTCTAGTTCCAGCTCCTGCCAACCTAGCAGTTTGAAAGCAAGAAATTGCAAGTAGATAAATAGGTACCACTTCAGTGGGAAGGTAACAGCGTTCCATGCACCTTGGTGTTTAGTCATGCCGGCCACATGACCATGGAAACATCTTCCGAAAGCGCTGGATCTTTGAAACGGAGATGAGCACCACAACCCTAGAGTCAGATTCGACTGGCTTTCGAGCAAGGGAACCTTTACCTTTAAGGTGTTACTGGACTCTTAGACCGATTTCCCACAAGCAGCTGTGCCACCGTTGCTCTTCAGTTTCCACGGATCGTATCGGTCAATTTCACGGTATTCTTTGCGTGGCCACATTTTGACCCACATCTCCCCCCCCATCTTAGCGATCCTGTTTTTTGAGGATTGAGAAGACGCAGAGGAAATCGGGGGGAGACGCGGGTCAAAATGCGGCTGCACAGCGAATAGTGTGAAATTGACCTTACTCTTTTCCACAGCTACAGACAGACTAACACGGCTGCCCATCTTGATCTAACAATCTCAGTAATGGAAAGAGTCTGGGTTTCCCCATAAAAAAAATGTACTGCTGAGTCTTCTATTGTTGCCTTTAGTCCTTATTTTTAATGTTACATGAATTAAGCAGATGTTGTGAAGTAACGTTATGCTTAAGTCAGTGATATTACACAAGGCGCACATAGCTTCTTTGACAGCATAAGGATATAATATGCCCGTGTTGCAACTCGAGCGCTAATTGGGAATGTTCTTCATCTTGTTGGTCCCCCACACACACACACTTTTTGTCAAAATAATAGCTATGGCATGCTGTAATGTTAATAGCTGTTTCCCAGAGTCTGTCACTTTTTTCTTTTCTCCCCCCGCCCCCACCCCCCGCCATAAGTGCTCTGCAGTACAGAGCTGTTTAGATTCCCTCCAAGGACTGTGAGGACACTTGTTCGTCTGACAGCGGAGGAGGGAAAACAGACAGGAACAAAGGAGAGGGAAGAGGGTAAAGCAAGAGATTCTCCTTCTGATAGGGACAGTGCAGTGCAGATGTAATCTCGTTTAGGATAACAATGTAGAGGAATCTGAGAAACACACACCCCCAAACTGTCCCTCTTTACCACTGTTGTCCCCATAGGAATCACTAGGTTGGATCCAGCCATCTTTTTCACTTTCCATCCAGTTCCCCTCCTTATTCTGGCCTTTGTCCCACATGACTTTGTAGGTCTTATGATTCCAACGATAACGTTTTTGGTGGCCAAAGGGGGACACTGTCTTTTACCAGCAGAAAAGCTAGTTGGATCTAGGGATGTCAGCCTCCAGGTCGGACCCGGGGATCCCCTGGAATTACAGCTCATCTCCAGACTACAGAGACCTTGGAGTGTGGACTTTATGGCACTGCACTCTAGTGAGATCCCTGTCCTCCCCAGGCTCCATCCACAAATGTCCAGGAGTTTCCCAACCTGGATCTGGCAACTCTAGCTGGATCCAACCCACTATCTCTATTTTGCATTATTAAAATGCTGTTTCTATGGGATGACAGAATGGTCATTTTTCTGGGTTCAGCTCTCTAATGAATGTATCTAGAAAGTACATCTTTGGGGAGGACTGATGCATATTTCTCGTCTCTTTAATGCACATGCAAATGCACACACGTAGCTATTAAGATTCCATGTAGTCCGTGTCCTGCCTTCTACATCCTGGTGAATCTCATTTCGAACTGTTCATAAGTTGTAGGCCAATTATTTTTTTCTACCATATCTATCGCTTATAGAACTTGGCTCTTAAAACAGTGCAGAACAGATTATTAGAGACTAAATGAACACAGCAGATGGAGCAAAATCTTCAACCAATGTGTGATATGGAGCAGGAGAGCTTGGACACTAATTCTTGGAATTAGGAGGATTACATGTGTCCCTTGTCAGGAGCTGGGGCTGCCAGGTTGTACCCCTGAACTTGGGCACCTCCTGTAGTGGCTAATTCTCTTCTACACTCTCCTTTTAACTCATGTTCACTGTGGTGTCTTCCAAGCAATTCTGCACTAAAATCGAATTCAACCTTCTTTTTAACCCAGGTTTTTTCCCCCATTCTACACTAAAATCGAGTTCAGCCTTCAGTGGTCAGCCCGGTTTCAGCCTGCTGTTGCCCTGGGTTATTTGGATGCTGTTTTGCCTTGGACTTAAATTGCCTCAACTCAAACAATGAGAAAATCCGGAGTGGCAGGCAAATGTGGAAAGGACCGTACCTAGTTTGACACCCAGAGTCGATCATTTTTAACACCCCCAAACACACCTCTCCCCTCTCCTTTTCTATTATTCTGCAATCCAGTGAAAGATCTAGCCTAGGCTGACCGGACAAGCAACATTAGCAGAACAATCCTAAACCGGTGCACTCTGAATCCTACATGGGTCTAGTCAATGAGGCTTACTCCCAGAAAAGTGTTCCTAGGATAGCAAGCGTTCAGAGCTCCTGCAACAGGGGAGGGGCTTTGCCCACAACTCGTCTGGGGCTCCTGGCTTGTGAGTCAGAGGGCTGGACACTTTCAGTTCAATCATCACCAGGTTCCCCTCCCTCCGGCTGAAGATGATTTATAGGAGGTCTCACAGCCACACCTCAGCCCTACCCAGCTAATGATTCTTGCAAGGTCCCAACCACCTTCTGGAATAGAGAATATCACCTCTAAGCATCTTCTTCCCCCAGTCAGAGCCAAGAAGTCACCCTAGTTTACAAGGGAGCTGATAGCAATGAAATGGGAGAGACAATGGCTGGAGTAGCAGTGACTGAAAAGTCAGCATGAGACTGACTGAACACGGCGTACAGCCCATATTAGAGTCTATTCCATGGCAGGGATGGTGGTGGAAAGTCAATATTTCTCTCCTACCATTCAGTTGAGCTTTTCCATGTGGTTCAGGGTTTTTTATATCATAGCTCCAGGGAATTGGATTCTGACCATACGATGACCCACTGTAATCTATTTACTACTTAATTTGCTGACAAAATCACCCAGTTCCTCTGTGGGTTACATGCTGGCTTGGATGTCCAGACAATGTACCTTTGATCACCTGCCTGTCTGAGTTATATGGATACCTTTCGGCTTGCAGAGCCTGAGGATGCGGACAAGATCCTTGGAGAGATGACATCTACCACCTGGGACCTTGACTCTTGCCCTTCCTGGCTGATAAAACCTGCCAAAGGGGGGCTGGGTGAATGGGTAAGGGAAGTGGTAAATGCTTCCTTGAGGGTGGGGGCTGTACCATCCATACTCAAGGAGGCAATGATTAGACCTGTTGTTTTTTTTTTTTGGGGGGGGGAACCTCCATAAGCCCTACTATGTTGGAAAACCACTGACCAGTCTCCAGTAAGAATAAGATAGTTTCCTTTACTGAGATCAGGCTATGGTTCTGTGGAAAAGCATCCGGTCAGCGTGCAGAAGGTCCTGGATTCAGTCCCTGATATCTCTAGCTGAAAGTATTTGGTAGTAAATGATATGTAATACCTCTGCTTGGGATCATGGGGAGCCTCTGCCAGTCAACTTAGACAGTACTGAATTTGAGAGACCAGTTTTCTTCCTCAGTACAAGACATCTTTGGGGGTTCATATATTTGTGCCATAATAAGGATACATATTCTTTTAATGTAATATTCTTCTTCTGTTCAATAGAAACAAAGACAGGGCTATCTATCTAAACCACACTGATAATTAGAGTATGATGATATGTTTTTTCTGAGATTAGATTTAAGTCATTTTACATTCAACAATCGATAGGGTCAAATGTGCAATGTTGATTTAACATTTAATAGATTAAGTGTAATCAATAGACTCCCTTGCCAGATGTCTGGTTTCAGACAGTGGCTGAGGAATGTGCACATTATATAAGACATTGCAATAATTATGGCATCATCCTATTTTGGTCAGTATGTTTTCTGATTGTTCCTTTTGAATCGCTTTCTTTGTAACGTTAACTATGTTTTCTTTCTTGCCAATACTGTAATTTAAAGAGGGTAAATAAAAAGTGCAATTTAAAATGTCACTTTATTTCTGCTTCGATTCCCACGAGTGTGCACTTACCTGACACTCCCAGAGTATAATAATTATACCACAAGGCAGGAATAAATATAGAAGTTTGCAAGAAGAGAGGATAAGAACCAACAACTTAAGGATACCATTAAGAAAGAATAATAAGGAAAAAAATATCCAGATCTGAACTTTCCTCCTAGGCTCTACACAATGTTTGGACCTCAATTTTATATTCCATTGAGTAGGACTCAGCAGTCATTTCTGTTTGTGGGAGGGATTTCTGTCAGCAGATCAGGGCTTTCTCATCTCCACATCTCGGTGCATCCTGAAATGTTCCTCCTAATGCTGCTCTTGGAGAACAAGAGATTCCCAGAACAAGAGACTCCCTTAGAGAGAGTCACAACTCGCAACCCACTTTGAGGTCCCAATCTACTGTACAAGAGCAACTGCCTTAGGTAGACCTTACGTACTATTTTAAAAGGAGTTATCATTATGCATTGTAGTTCCAATTCTGTTTCCTGTTATCTTGGCACCCTCCTTGTGAAAGTGAGAGACTATCTTCTTAGGGGACTATGATGGACCCCTATCACTCTTCCTGCGCTGGTGCGAACTTTCCTGCCAAAATTCTTTGTTCCCCACTGTGACTGAGCAGCCCTTGGTAGCGTGAAAATAATAGAGGTCTTTGAAAGAATATCTGCTCCACCCTGTCCCACAGAATATAATTCGGCTTTTAGCCCAGCCCAAGGAACTTATTGTGGAAAAGCAGGATCCCTCTTTTTATTTCCCTCTTGAAATGGCACTGGAAATGGTATAACAGTAAAACAAAAGAACAAATTTATTCAACAGGCCGAGATTGAATAGGTGAGTCAGGGACTGGGATTGCTGAGGTAAAAGTTGCTGATAATACGGAATTCACTTCTTTGAGCAGGCAAAATGTTATTAAAGCTTATTTTCAAATATTCTTAGTTCTTAGTTGTTTAGTTACAGCAACAATGCTTCTTTAGAGAGTTTCTTATGGCAGTTCAGGTTTCCTATAGCTGGTCTCTTTCTTTGAGCACCTAACTCCTTGGTTAAATTACAGTTTATTTCTATCTCCTGAGTTGTTTAACACCATTTTCCCTTACAACAGACTAGGGTCCTCCTCAGAGCTAAACTCTCAGAGACACTGGGCAGGGATTAATCTTCTCCTCAAAGGAATCAACCCTGTTCCTTTTTGGCTTGAAAGGGAGTTTCCACACACCCCAGTCATTCTTGCCAAATCTCTCTCCCAGTAGTGGTTTCTGTATAAAGTGGACTTCAGCTTATGTTGACACTTAGACTTTGTATTCTCATAGTGAATTCTTCCTCAGGTTAGGAATATTATAGTTAAGGCAAGGAGTCTTTTTCTTTCACCCTACAGGTGAACCTCTCTGACTTTTATCTTGTCAGGTTCACTGACTCCAAAACTCCGTCAGAAACCAAGTGACGACCTTCAGAATGGTTCCAACTTTAAACTGTAACCTCCAGGCTGACAACTCCCCTCAGCACTCAGCTAATCATATATTTTCCTCCACTGGAGCTGGCATATCAGAGGAGAGGAGCAGCCTGTCACTCAAGCTCTCCTTTCCAGGGAAAAATTCTCTTTTTCACCCGGTTCTCTGGTTTAACTGCATTATAAAACCTGCTTTTAAAGTGCAGTCCATCACAGGGACAACCTAAGCAGCACTGTTCTGTAGAATAACTAGGCAAAGGGAGTTTTGTCCCTGAAAAACTACCCCAGAAACATGTTGGTCTCTTTTCAACAAACTAGCATCTTTTAAGGCTCCTTCTTTTCTGTTGTGGGGGGAGGATTCCTAGATTAGGGCAGCTGCTACTCTCCATTTCTGCTCTCTGTCATTATAAAGGTGGTGATTCTTTAAAAAAAAAATAGTTGTTTTAAAATGTATAACAGCTCTACTGGATCAGACCAGTGGTCCAACTAGTTCAGCATCCTGTTTCACACAGT
>JAPDNY010000003.1:13912631-14145131 GCA_029375565.1 Gekko gecko | reverse complement strand
GCGATGGAACTGCAGGACCCAGGAAAGGGCTCCATTCGCAGTCCTGTGCCAGGGACTGGCGCGTTCTTGGCCAGTTGAGGTCCATCCAACCAGCTCCATTACTTTAGCAAAGTATTTCGGGGGAGGGAGGGAGGGAAGGAGGGAGAGACAAAAATACCTCCGACTTTGTAGGAAATTGGTGACAAATTAAACCACCGCAGCCCATTTGGCTCAAGAGCCGCTATAGCATTATAATAATCGGTAAGTAAAACAAATGGTGTGTGTGGGGGGTTGGAATCATGTCAATGGCAGGGGAGGGGCTTCCCCCCATCGCTCCTCAAAATAATTATGAGTTTGAAGCTTCGGGAGGACATAAAGAAGAAATGTGGAAGTCGCGGTTTAGGAGTTCTTGCTTGGGAAATGATCGATTATTATTATTATTTTTTGGTACAAATCCATCGACAATACAGGACGGCTGCAGTTTTGCCCGAGCTGTATATTGCAATAATCTTCATCTTTTTCTTCATTTTTTTTAAATAGGGGAGGAATGAATTAGGAGAAGTTGGATTTGGAATGAAACAGCCGTCTCCTTTCATGCCTCGACCTGCAACCCGGGAACGATCTTCAGGACGGCTTTGCGAGAGGAACATTTTTGGATCCAGTAACAATCTCCTGAGTGGTCCCACGCCAATGACAATCCAAGCGTGAGATCCGGTACACTGTTCTGACGATTACTAGCAGGGAATGGTCGCTCCTTTGTCTGATGTCTCTGAAGTAACTTCGCTCTCGGACCAGCACCCGTCCTAATCTAGAATCTCCCAAGATTTCATTACCACCCCAAAGCATGGAGATCTGACAGTAATGTATGGCTTTACAATACTCCCCATAAGTGTGCGGTGGCATTGATCTAAATTACTCCGCTTTCTCCTGACTTTGCAAACCGTGTTTCTAAAACAAAAACTGGAGTCCACTTATCGAAGTTCAGGAGAGACTCCGACCTGAGAATCGGTTTACTTTGGGTGGTGCTTAAGACCTTTCGGAGCTGGGGGAGGGGGAGATGCTGTTCAAAGCTTAGCTCGCCTGCGGCCTAATCTTACGCATCCTGACGCGCAGGGGAGTCTCCACGGAGTGCGGTGGGGTTTACTTCCAAGTAAG
The DNA here is from genome assembly GCA_029375565.1 of Gekko gecko. Taxonomy (NCBI): domain Eukaryota; kingdom Metazoa; phylum Chordata; class Lepidosauria; order Squamata; family Gekkonidae; genus Gekko; species Gekko gecko. The sequence goes on along the minus strand of JAPDNY010000003.1, from coordinate 14,143,997 downwards.
CGGCCTGAGGATCGTAGCCTATTGATTTCACTAGGGGCTGTGTTCCTCTCCCCTTGCCCTGTAAGCCTCCCCCCCCCCCACACACACACACAAAAACGCACCACCATCGGTAGTGGAAAGACAGCTCCGCCACATCAAATTCAACCTGGGTGGGTGAGGACCCTCTTTCCCTCCCCTGTTCAAACAGGACCCGCAACGCGGATCATCAATCAAGCAAAGATCAAGGTGTGTGTGTGCGGGGGGGGGGAGAGGATACCGAAGAAGAGAAGACCTAATGCCCCCAGCCCCTTCCTCCAGAAACGACGCCAGGAATAAGGAAATCAGGCCCCCTATAAATTGCGCGCTTCACAAACAAACAAGGGAGCGAATCTGCGGCGGGGAAGGCTCGGAGCCAAGTGGCGCGGGGGGTAGGGAGGGGGAAAGAGGGAGAGAGAGATCCAGTTTGGCCGAGATCTGTCTCCGGTGAAGGATCTAAGGCTTTCCCTGTCTCAGCAGATGTCCGTCGAGCAACAAAACCGAAAGATTTACGGTCTTTGCCGGGCCTCCTTTCTCCCCGGCTCCACACCCCACCCCTCCATCACTGCGCGCACACACACGCACCAGCTTCGCACCCTTCCAGGAATTACTTACGATGATTTATAACGCCCAAGCCGGCAATTGTCAAACTGATAAAATATACGGGGCGCGATATGCAGGAATCAGCGTTATCATTAAAGGGCCCTTTCCGTGCAGAGCTCCGAGAGGCCGATCCCGATCGGTGCCTTTCCCTGCTGGAGCTTCTGAGCCTCTTTCTGGGGCCGAAAACCCAGAGAATGGGGATTTCACACACACGTGTGTCTGTAAGCAGCACTAAAGGAAGGAAATCTCTTCCTCCCAGTCCCTGTCCCCACACCGTAAACATTGGTCGTCTTTGAATAATGGCATCAACGCCTTATTGTTTGACTGTATAATGCGCAACGCAGGAAACTCTGCCGATGTCCCGACACGCACAACGGAAGTAATAAAAACCACAATCTTGGATGTATTATTATTATTATTTTAAGAAAAGGTCTCCAAGCGAGGTTTAATCGAGGCGACAGAGATTGCAGAAAAGACGTCCAAATGGCTAGAAAGGGAAATCCAAATGGCTCGGAAGGACAGTTTCTAGGTTTGCGCCGCGCACGCTTTTAATATGCATATATACCTATGGGCGCGCCTACGCGCACAAAACATTACACTTCGCAAATCCTCTTTCGCTTGAGGCAGCCTAAATCAATCCTGGGTGCAATGAATTGAATGCCAGTTCCAAGTGCCACGAGGTTTCCCTTCCTCTCCTTCCAAAACGACAGCTTCCCCATGCATTTTTTATTTTTTAGAATTTTCCCGGACCGAAGTCTAAAACCCAAACTCCACCGAATCACCCCCCACCTCTTTGTGCGAGGCGACCACTGCAGCCTAGCCGGGTCTGGATGGGGTGTGGGGGGATGGGTGGTTAAAGTACCCTTCGGATTCATTACCTATTGGTGAAAGTCCGCCCTGGGTAAAATTTCAACTCCGTTTTATAGCCTTCTATTATGACGCAAAGCCAAAAAAAAAAAAACACACACACACCCCAAACTACGACCTTTGCCTGAAAAGGAGTTCAGGGCCCTTTCTCCGCTTTTCAGAATGGGCAGCAGATGCCCTGACAACCTGCATTGTTCCCAATAAGATATCAACAACCAGTAAATCTTTCCCCAGTTCCCCCACACAGGCTGCTTCCTTGACCAAACCTTCCCATTCTCTCTCTCCCGCTCTCCCTCCCTCTTTCCCTCCCGCTCTCTCTTTCTCCCGGTATCCTAATCTCTCATAATAAAGGGTAAGCATTGGGGTGCCCGCCTCCCCCCCCCACACACAACAACGCACCCCCATATGCCCAGACCAGCTTCTGCCTAGAGAGACCGGCTGCAAATCAGCCAGAGAAGGGGGAACCTATTTGTCAAGCCTTTGACAGCTAAGTTCATTAAGTATCTCGAAATATAAAAGAAAAGAAAGAAAATGGGTACATACCAAGGCTTCGCTTTCTTTCTTTCTTTTATTATGAGTAAAGGAACAATATATATATTTATATATATATTTATTGTTTGGTTTTCCTTCGGCTGTAGCCAAAAGAGCTAGGTGTGCGTAGAAAAGCGCCTGAGCCCCTTTGTATATTATATTCTTGGGATCTCTTCAGTTTTCAGGTCTGATAGAGTCCTTTCCTTGGCAGATTAATGACGACTCCGTGTTTCTTAAGGGACGCGCTGAATTAATTATTTCGCCCATCACGTGGTCAGGACTTGGAGAAAAATCTATTCTTATCATCTTTCCCTCGCACTTGGGAAGGCTGTCTCGCGGTGCCTCTTCCCTAGCAAAGATGATTTGGGTCTACGTGGTTATATTTAAACCTCTCCCACCTCCGCCAGCAGCCTCCCCCACAAAAAAAAAGAGAAGGGGGGGAGGAAAGCTATCAGGGGAGAGGTTTGGCAAACATGGCCGTTGGAAGCCGATCGAGGCGTTCCATTGGAAAGGGTCCCCTATTTACTGGACTGGAGAGGGGAAGGGGGATTTTGATCTGGGCGCTCGCTGGCGCGCTTCCTCGCTCCTCGCTCTGCCTCCCTCCATCCTACCCCTCGCTCTTACCATAACAACGAGCGGGGAGGCAATATACAAAATGATATTGATGTCTTTGGAGGAAGGGGAGCAGCCGCCGAGCAGAAGGTGCTGGAAAGCCTCATCAGAACCAGATTTCTCCGACGCCGGTTCGCCGGGGTGGCGCGGACTCTCACGGGCGCATGACCAGCCATTCCCAGCCCCAGAGCATCCCAACCCGGAGCCGTGCAAGTCGGCAGCCCCAGCAGCAGAAGCATAGCAAAAAGCGGAATCCACTGGCACCTTCAAGGCTAAGGCGATGTCGGCATGGATTCTTGTGTAGTCTTGCTTAGGGGGAATCAGGCCTTGGTGCCCCTCACTGGAATCAGTGGCCAGTGAAGCTCCTTCGACTTGGGACTACCTGCCCAGGGTATTCGCCAGAGTAGACAAGCCATACTATGGGGGGAGGGGGATGTGCACATATAAGTGTGTGTGTGTGTGTGTGTGTGTGTGTGTGTGTGTGTGTGTGTGTGTGAGAGAGAGAGAGAGAGAGAGAGAGAGAGAGAGAGAGAGAGAGAGAGAGAGAAGAGCAAGAGTCCAGTAGCACCTTAAATACTAAAAAAAAGTTGCAGACAATGAGTTAGTGAGAGCTAGCTCACAGTTTTTTTAGCCTCTGGCTCACACATTTTTGTCTTAGCTCAGGAAGGAAGCAATTTATGTAGTGGCCAAATCACTCACTCACAGCTTTAATGCCAGTAGCTCACAAAGTAGATTTTTTTGCTCACAAGACAACACAGCTTAGAGGGAGCATTGGTGGCAGAGTATGAACTTTCCTGAGTCATTGCTCACTTCTCCAGAACAGAGAGAGTGAGATATCAACTAGGAGGAGGAGGAGGAGGAGGAGTTGGTCCTTATACCCCACTTACAATTGCCTTCCTTTCCTCTCCCCACAACAGGCACCTTGTGAGGCAGGTGAGACTGAGAGAGCTCCGAGAGAACTGGGACTGACCCAAGGTCACCCACCAGGTTTCATGTGGAGGAGAAGTGGGGAATCAAACCCAGTTCTCCAGATTGTAGTCCGCCAAACCACTACATCACACAAGCTAGATTTGAGTCCAGTAGCACCTTAGAGACCAGCAAGATTGGGTTTGTTTTTTTTTATAAACTTTCAAGAGGCAAATCTCATAACCCCAAACTCTGTTGTTCTCCAAGGTAACCACCAGACTACAATTTAATAACTCTGTTGTGTGCTTTATATTAATATTTAAATTGTTGTTTTATTTATTGCCATCTTCTGTAAGCTGCCCTGAGCCTGCCTCAGCAGGGAGGGCAGGGTAAAAATCAAATAAATAAATAATAGCTGTTCTACTGCAGGCCAACAGGGCTATCCTCTGAAGCTCTCTACACAGAGCCCAGATGTCACTGCCTTAGTTGTTAGAAGCTGGCCAGAACTTTCCCAGAAATCCTCAAACTGGGTGCAAGTCGATCCCTTATGGGCACCACACTGCCCGCACCACCCTTAGAAGCCCGGTTCAAGTCTGAAATGTGATTCCTCCCCACCTACATCTCCATACGCAGCAATAAACCTGACCTGCTGGTGGGCTTACACAAATGCCCCCAAGGACATTTCTTCTTGTCAATGGACTTGATCCACACACTCCAAGGAAAACAGCTCATGGCAAGGGGTCCTCCCAGTGTATTATATTGAATTGTAAGCACCTTGGCTCTGATCAGAGGCTCCAATCCAAGAGATGTTTTCCTCCGGAATGGTTTCATTCCTCACCTGAATGGAACTACTCGCAAGATAGAAGATGCAGCTAGGCTCCACTTACTCTGTTTTGAATATGCCATAGGTTTCAGAGGAATATAAATGGTACTTATTGCATCAGTACCTGCATTAGGCTTCCATCCTTTAAAATTGACATAAATTCCATTGAAATCAATGGTAAACACATTAGATTTGAGTCCAGTAGCATGTTAGAAACCAGGAAGAGTGTCAGGGTATAAGCTTTCAAGAGTCAAAGCTCTCTTCCTCATGGTAAACACGGTCAGAGTTCCAGACTGCATTCATGGTTATTCCGAAGTAAGTTCCAGTAGACTTAGTCCCAAGTAACTTAGTCCTGCTTTCATATGCTAACCAGTAGGAACTAACAGTACAACCCTAAGAGCACTTTCTTGAGTGTAAGCCTCACTAGTTAGACCACAGAATTATTCTGTGTAGACCTGGGTTAGGGTCATCTAACAGGGTGGCACAGTAAAGCCCACTCAGTTGACTGGGGTTGACTTCTAAATGGACATTCTGATGAGCAGGGCTGGCAGAGCCATTCTGGGGTTGAAACAAGAGACCAGTTTCTTCAGCCTTGGAGGCCAGATCCTTCCTTGGAACTGCTGAGGAATTCTAGAAGAAGAACTCTTAACAGCTAGCCTGAGAATGTGAGCTCTGGGCCAGGAGTCCCCTCATGTCTCAGCCCTCGAACTCATTTGGGGGCCCTCCACAGGCCACATTCTTTCAACATGGGAAGGGGTGGTGTCCATCATCCATAATGAATGACAAAGACCACTGCCCAACCTTGCTGTCTTGTGGTAAGATTTACCAGTGTGGGTGGCATGCTTAGTGCTGCCACAGGGGCTGCTGTAAATGTCTTTCAACACACACACACACTTCTGAAATTAGCCTTGCCTTAAGTTTTGCTTGATGGTTACTTGGCTCTTGAACACATTGGCCAGAATTCAAACTGCTCCTTTAAGCACACAGGAACAAGCCCACTGGGATTTTTGTTTGCTTCTGATGGTGTATTCTGAACAAGTTTCTCTCTCACCCCTCTCCCCTCCCCCTCTCCCTTTCCCTCTCCCTTTCCCCCCCTCCTTCCCTCCCTCTCTCCCTCCCTCTCTCTCCCCTCCCTCCCTCTTCTCCTCTCTCTCTCCCTCTCCCTCTCTCTCCTGCTCCCCCTCCTTTCCCTCTCCCCTCCCTCTCTCTCTTTCCCTCTCTCTCTCTCACTCTCACTCACTCACACACAGAGAGAGCTTTTGAAACTGTCCTCACTTTCAAACACAGTTCTGATAAGAGCCTTGGAAGGCTACTGTTTGACAGTCCCAGGCCTTCTTGAGCACGTGGAGAGCAAGATTCAAATCCAGTAGGGGCTACTGGACTCTAAATCTTGCTCTTCTACTGCAGACCGACATGTCTGCACATCAGAGCGTATCTTCCTGGTGGGTACATTGCAGTGCCACTCTAACCAGCGCTGTGCCCTTCCAAGCCCACTGGCTTCAATGGACATGGGGAGGGGGTAACTCTGCTAAAAATGGCTCTGTTGGTCACAAGGTACTTTGGATCCTGGCCAGCACTTGAAAGTGAATCCTGAAATGAGTGGGGCTTGCTGTGTTCAGGATCAGGATGTCAGGCATATAAAAGCAGAAGGTATTATTATAGGTATGGGGAAAGAGAGTAAAAATCAGCCACTGCAATATGAATTTTAGTGGATTTTGCCCGGCCTCGTTTTACCTTTCTGGTACTAGGCCATTGATCTACATTTGTTTAGGAGTAAACTTCAGGTGAGATTTAAATTCCCAGTCCAATTGCCATACTTGGAAGTAACTCAGGCTGAGATTTGTGGGGCTTGTTTCTGAGTAAATACACTTCAGACAGGCCTAGACAGCTGCAGTCCTACCCAAATTGCCTTGGAAGTAAGCCCTGCTGAATTCAGTGGCTGCCAAGTAAAAATGCTTAAGCGTTAGGCTTCTTTGGGAACAGGCCCAGCTCAATTCAGTGAGCCTTAGCCCTGCATAAACATGTCTCTGTATACACAACTGAGTATCCAGCCAGGGCAACATTCACCAGGACAGTTGTGGTCAAGTAGATATGTGGTCATATCCAATGCTCCCTCTAAGCTGTGAAGTCTTGTGAGCAAAAATTCCACTTTGTGAGCTATTGGCATTAAAGTTGTGAGCAAGCAATTTGGCTACTGCATAAATTAGCTGTCCTTCCTGATCTGAGAAAAAATGTGTGAGCCAGAGGATAAAAAACTGTGAGCTAACTCAGACTAATTCATCTTAGAGGGAACACTGGACTCCATTCACAAAGAGGCCACAGTGGCACATGTTGGGTATGGGACATTCTAGTAACATTACACATACATTTGCACACATACACAGCAACGTATACTTTGCAATGACCGGCCTGTGTGTTTCTTTCAAATTTAACAGTGCAGCTCTAAGCAGAGTGAAACCTTTCTTACAGAAGAGAGTGATTCTGCTAAGGTTTCCACAGTTAAGGGTTAATATTTGCCCTGAAGCGTGCCCTGTTCCCATTCTACTTTTGACATCTTTTACTGCAAGGGATATAAAGAGGGCTTACACCAAGATCATTTGTATAAATAATGCTTTAATCAGAGGCAGCAAAACAAAAAAAAATTGGCAGACTCCTAGAAAACATCTCACAGTCAACAACAGAACTGCCACAATGCAGCTTCTTATCACAAAGGTTGTGGTTATTATACAACTTTGAATCCCTAAGAAAACAATATAAACAACCTATTCTCTCCCTCCCCTTCAGCTTGAGAGCAGGAAGATTTCAGAATCATTCAAAACAGACTTCATCATTATTAGAAACCCCCCCCCCAAATCATCATCCCTTTCCCAACCAAAGAGAGATGATAGGAAAGGAATGGTGGCCTTCCTTTTTAAAACCCACCTTTGGCCAAATGTTAGCTCCCAACCCCCTCAAAGGGGGAATTTCTTTGATATTGGGTCCCTTCCATCATCAACTTTCCCGGGGCTGACTAATATAGTTGGCAACCAAGATTTAAGACTTCACAAAAGGGAGCTCAAAGGGGTCTCTCCCCCCCCCACCCCCAGCACGGCTTTTAAGACTGGAAACCAGAAGAAGAAGAAAAAACATTTGCCCCGGGGCCATTAGCATCACAAAAGGACTTCGGGCCAGTTCTGTTGTCTTCACACGTCTGAAGCTCACTTTCGTTTTAGGCAGTGGATGGATGAGCTACATTATGAAGTCAAATTTGTCCCATTGGTTGTCCCCTTCCAAAACATGTTGACTTGCAAACAAACTCCACTGAGTTCAATGGGGCTTATTTCCTCATCTAGACCTGCAGGATTGATGTCTCACCCTAAGAGACCTGGAATCTATAATCGGGCCCATACATACTAGGGGCAACATCCCCCTGAAATCAGGGGAACTTGTTTTTGAGTAAACGTGGGTTGGGTGCTTCAGTTCCACTGAAATCAGGGAGGGGGATAAGTTCTCGGAAAGCATCTTTTGGATGGATCTAATGCCAGATCTCTCTCTAGCTCCCCCCTTCCATTTCCAACTTCTCCTGCCCCCTTTCTGGAATACTGTCCAGGGTATTACTCGAATACTGCAATCTTTCATAATCTTTGCCTATTTTCCCAGAAATAAATCCCCCTTTGTTCAATGAGACTTGCTTCCAGGTATGTTGGCGTAGGACTGCAGCCTGAACCCGGGTGTGTGCGCGTTTGTGGGGGGTGATATGCTTCTGACTCAGTATTGCTTCGGTCTGGGTTTGTAAGGCAGCCGGGATTGTTGGCTTCCTTTCCGAAATAGCCATGTTGTGCTGGTGGCACACACCATTCATCCCCGGCCTAAAGTCAACAATAGCAGATTTCCCTTTCCTGGAGACTTGGGGGGGGAGTTGAAAAGGGGGCCTGGGTTGCATATGAGAACAGTGGCTCCATCCAAAGCTAGAGTTTTCTGTTTGAAAGTCTGATTTCAAAAGGAGCTCTGAAATGGCGAGCCAGGGACTGGCCAACGGCTGCATTTCTGTGCTTGGGAAAAGGGGAAAGGGACTGGGGGAGTCCAAAAGGTGAAGGGTTTAGAGGTCATCCCTCCCGGCTGAAATACGGCTAATCGAACAGAAAATTTGTCCTCTGGATGAACCTGGCTCTACAATTTAGCCTAAGTTCAGTTTTTTTTTTTTTAAAAAAAAGCCCGAAACCTTTTCAGCCTCTCAACGTGAAGGCGTCAGAGAAGAAGACATCTTCACTATGTATGGACTCCGGCGCTTTTTGTCGTAGAGACAATGACGCGGATAATGCAGGAATATCCATCTTTAATATCCCGACGGGCAGATATTCAAGGGGCGCCCGGGGCGAGGCGGAGGAGGCCGGCCGGGCGCTCAACGGAGAACAAAGAGAGAAGGGACCCAGCAGACAAAAGAGCTCCTAGGATCCCGATCCTAAAGGCGTCGATCGAATCGGAGGCTTAGCCCGGACGGTTTCCCCTGGCACCGACTCCCATACGAAACTAGGGTAGGATCGAGCTTCGGGGAAGGGAAACCCGGTTCCCCGGATAAATGGCTATCTCTGGCAGAGCTATTCGTTTTTATTTTTCCAAATCGGCCCTCTCCTGCAAGCTTTCTCTCCCACCCACCCCTCTTTCTTTCCCTCGGCCCCTTCCTTTCTTCATCAAGAAAAGCCCTGAGAATCGGCTCTGTTCTGAAAGGAATCCTAAGACATTACGGCGCAGCTGAAGGGACCGGCGCAGACGGCCCTGTTTCCCCAGGAATCCGAAATGCTCATTCCCACGTTTCCTTTTAAGGTTTGCCCCCCTGAGCGGGCGGACTTCGGAGTAAACCTATTGAGCAAGGGGCCGCGCAGTCCCAGCAAACGGGCAAACCCCTCTGGCTTTCTCCAGGGACACCGCAAGGCTCTTCGGTATTATACATCACAAAATTTCGTTCCTCTCCCAAGTGGAAGGGGCTACTGCTTTGGTTTTGGTTTCTCCCATCTTTGCCTCGCCAGGGAAGCCCGGGGTCGCTCTCGCAACTGTCCCACGACAGCCCGCAATATTGCACGCACCCAGCCTCAAGTCAAGGTCTGCCTTCTAAGATGCCTTCTAGATCCAATCCCCCCTCCCCGTCTAAGTATTTCCCATGAAACTTAGGAAAACAAAATTAAAAATAGCCCAGCTCCTCCTTTTGGGTGTATTGGTTTGAATCAAAAGGAAAGCACACTTGATCACCCAACACATGTTAGTCCAGACACACGCGCCCATTTTTTTAAAAAAAGGCAAAAGGACATGGTGTAATTAAAAATAGAGAGGTTAAAAAATTTAAAAGAGCAAGAAAAAGAAGTCACAGTGTGATTATGCAGTAAGCTTCATGGATGCCACAAGTTATCTGGAATAATCACTGGTTTTTTGTAGATGGGGGGAGGGGGTATTAGAAGACCTTGGCTCAAAGTACGGTGCGTTATTTGTTTTTTGTTTTTAAAAAGGAAACCTTTTCAGTCTATTTCATTGCAGAAGGATCACAGCTCCTTCTCATCCTCTGTAAGATCTAGAAAACATTTTCATATATATACACACACAAGGATCAGAAAACGGAGGGGGGAGAAAGAGAGACAATCCTCTATTATTATTATTATTATTATTATCATTATTATTATTATAAACAATCTCAGCAACGCTGAGGAGGGGATACTCTTTTTTCACTATTTTTGGTTCGACTGTTTCTTTCCTTTCCCCGTTCTCTAGCCAGCCAATAAATAAATACACTAACAACAATTTCAAAATAACAATAACCCGTTTTCGTTTCATGTATTTTAAAAATATTTCCGAGACATGGGGGGAGGGGAATTACACTTTTTTTCCCAAAAAAAAAAGGTCAAGCAGCGGGGGGGGGGGAGGAAAAGAGTTCGCACATTCTCTGCTCAGACCCGGGTTTGAGCTCACCCGACCAAACGCCCAGCCCAGAAGGGCACAGAGTGGGGGTGGGAGAGCAAAAGAAAGCAGGGACAGAACCCAGAGAATCGGGCGCCGGCTAACCTTCCCTCGCGGATTCCGGACAGGAGGCCCAGCGGTTTGGTTCGCAAGGGGAAGCGGGGCTGTTTATGTCTACAGGAAAAGTCTTATTAAAAATATTTCTCTATATATATCTCTATCGTTTCCTCACCAGCTGGATGCACAGTTTGTTTGAGTGGTCCTTGTGCTGTTCAGTCCCTACGAAGTCCACAGTGTCCTTTTGGGCCTGTCCTCCAGGAACCTGAAGGTGGGGCGGGAGGAGGCCACTTCGGGGGTCTTTAGCTGGTCCAGGCAGATGTCCCTTTGGGCAGCCTGCAGGTTGTGTGCGGGTGTGTGTGTGTGTGAAAGAGAGAGAGCCTGTCTGTGGCTGGCTGCGCCAGGATAGTTCAGCTGCGAATCAAACCGCTGAAACTGGACCATTTCCCCTCCGTCTCCTATAAAGTGATCAAGTCCGTCTGATGCTCCTTAGAGACCGTCTGTAAACGCTGGCTGGAGGCGGTTGAAGAGCCTGAGGAGCGACCCTTGGTGTTGGGCAGCTTGTGGTCTTTCTTCCACTTCATCCTCCGGTTCTGGAACCAGATTTTGATCTGGCGCTCGGAGAGACACAAAGTGTGGGCGATCTCGATCCGGCGGCGCCTGGTCAGGTACCGGTTGAAGTGGAACTCCTTCTCCAGTTCGAGGACCTGCTGCCTCGTATAAGCTGTTCGGGAACGCTTGGGTTCCCCGCCGGTGTAGTTGGGGTTCACTGAGGGAGGGGAGGAGAACAAAATAAATAAATAAGAGGCAGGACTTCACAAAAGCCACCCAAATAGCCCGCAAGCTCCATCTTCCTCTTTCGCAGAAGAAGTTCCCCAAGCAAACCGAGACATAATGGCTCCCAAAGCCACGTGGGGGCTTCATACACTATTACTTTCGCTCATCAAGGGTCTTCCTTCCTTTCTTTCTTCCTTTCTCTCTCTCTCTTTCTCCCTCCCTCCCTCCCTCTCCCCCTCTCCTTCTCTCTCTTTTTTCCTTTCATCTCTCACTCTCTCTTTCTGTTTGTCTCTCTCCTTCTCTTCCTTCCTCTCTTCCTTTCCTTTCCTCCCTCCCTCCCCTTATCCATCCTTCGCAGGGCGCTTCCCAATACCCCGCTGCAGTGGAGTCTCCCTGCGCCTCCCCCCCCACCGCCAGCCACATGGCCAAGGGCCTCTTCCATCAGCCATAAAAATTTATGGCCAGAGTAATGGACTACCTCGCTTCCCAACCCCGGGTGGGGGACAGGGCGAGGCGCGGGGCCGCTGTCGCCGCCACCGCTGCTTACCGGAGTTCACGTGGACTTTCTTCATCCAGGGATAGACCACGGCGGGCTGCTTGAGCGCGGCGGCCGCGGCCCCGTTGGGGCTCTTGAGGTTCCCCTGCTGGCTGCAGGCTCTGCTGGCCGGCATCGGCGGGGGCGGCGGGCAGTGGTCGGCCGGGCCGGGGAAGTGGCCGGGCGGGCCGGAGGGGTCTTGCTGCGGCTGCGGCTGCGGCTGCCCGTGACCCCGCGCCTGCACGGCCGCCGCGCCGGGGGCATTGCCGCAGCCGAAGGTCTGCTCGCCGTAGCCGGAGCGCGGGTAGAGCGCCTGGGGCGGGAAGTCCGAGCCCTGCGAAGCCCCGTAGTAGTCCGAGCCGGGCTGCTGCTCGCCGAGGTAGCCGCTCTGCAGATACTCCTCGCAGGGAGGGAATTTGGGGTCCACGTACTTGGAGTTCACCATATAGGAACTCATGGCCATTAATTTCGGGGAGGTGGAAAATACTAATTTTTTTTCTGGTGTTGTCTTTTTTTCCTCCCCGCCACAGATCCCTCCTACTTGCTGTCAACTGAATAAAGTTGGGCGCCCACGTGACCGGATCGGCCAATGGGGGAGCGGAGAGGTTGATCACCGGATCTGTGTGCGCACCTCATAATTTCCACAAATTTCCACTAAATAACGCACGGGGAAATCAAGGGGACCCAAGGCGCGCTTCCGCCCCTCCCCTTCCCAAGGAGATATGAATATCATAAAACACGATGAATCCAGCCAGGGACGTCACAGTGACCCCCCAAGCCCCCCAACCCATCTGCCCTCCTCCCCCAGGTAAATCAAAGGCTTTTGTCCCTGCCGACTCCCCCCAACCTTTGATGCCCTTTCCTCTAATTTTTGGCAATCCTATGAAAACGTTAGTGGGTTACGTCGAGCCAGAGTGGGGTGGGGGAGCGTGGGGAGGTGCGCAGGCAGAGGCGGATACAGAGGAGGGAAGCCAGCTGGGACAAAAACTCAGAGAGAGGATCAGAAATCAGAAGAAGACATCAAACGCGAGGGCAATATGACGCACAATGGAGCAGCCCTGCCTTTGTTTTGTTGGGGTCAACCAAAAGCTACCAGAACCTAGCTGGGCAGAATCAAATCAGACAATGAGTAACTAGCTTCGAATTTACTCCCAAAAGTTAAAACAATGTTTTTGGGTATGTGGTTTTTTTTTGTTTTAAAAGCCATAAAAACAACAACAATTTGAGATCTTCTGAAGATGGTAAGTTCAACTTTAGAAGAAAAACTACATTTGACTTTTCTTTAAATAAAAAAGATTAATAAGATGGTTGCCAATGTCTATTGTATGTAGCTTCCCCCCTCCACTCCGGAAGAAACAAAATCGACATAATGTTGATTCAAACGGTACCATTAAAAATTTGGAGGAGATTGGAGAATTTGGATGAAAAAAAGAATCTCTGATACCAGACAGTTGTTCTAAGCACCTTTTATTGCGTTTTCATTTTTTTTTAAACAAAAACATGTTCTGACCAACTACTAGCTCACCCCATTCTTTATACTAATTATATTTAAATGAACAGGTTTATGATGTGATGCGGGCCCTAAACATTAAACAGGAACCTCTGATGAGCAGGAGGGAAACCACCATGCAAGTTATCTTTAGATTTCTTCTACCTTTAAAACGCCTAACCGTTTGCAGAAAGGTGACGTTTTTGCATCGACCATATATTCCCCTAGAATCGAATCTGTGACTATGTAAATACCACACAAATTCGGTTCTACAGGGTATATATAGACAACGTAATAACATTCTGGTCTCATCTACTGAGGGTCACAAAAGGCAGCGGTGACCATAACGTTGGGATTCCTGTAACATTCTTCCAAGGACTGCAAACCTACTCAGTAGAGGCAAAGGTCTGACATTATGGCTTCGAAGTAGGTGATGATTTTCATAGGAACACAAACAGTATTATGTCGATATGCTATTTCCGGGTGACAGTGTGCTTTGGAACGATTCCCAAGGACGGGTTTGCAGACAGCGCGGACGCTTCGTCATTTAAAGAGGCACAGAAAGAAATGAAATCGCGTTTAAAAATGGCAGTGAATGCGAGTGCAACTACCTACCCAAGATGGGATCTCAGTTCATTTTAAGTCTGTAAATAATTTTTTTAAAAAAAATCTCCACGACCCCAAATAATAATAATTTTAAAGCCTCTCGATCGATAAGGCAACTGTTCCTGAGGAGAGAAAAATTAAACTGCGAAACGAATACAACCTAACGCTGGGTTGATGCCACCGGCTGGTGTTTAAGGCATTTCTCCGGATAACGGAGATCCTTTTCTTTTCTTTCTTTCTTTCTCTCTTTTTTTTTTTAAAAAAGAGCCCTCTGGTTTTTCTTGCAGTGGCCTGGATGGTGAAGGGCAGGGCGGGAGGTCAGTCTAAACCATTTACAAACATATCCCCGCGTTCCATTATTTCTGCTTTGTCGACAGAAGCTCAGAGGAGTCCAAAAGTTCATGAATTGTGGCTGACCCGGTTCCTCTGTCTTTGCTCTGCGGTCAGCTTTTCCCCTCTGCTCGGCTGTTCTAACTAAGAAACATGGGGACAAATTGGGGGGGGGGAACCTTGGGTACCTATGTTGTGGAGGGCATTCGGGATCTGTCTCTTGTTTGTTTGTTTGTTTTCCTTTTAAAGGGCTTGCTTTTTTAATTGCCAAAAAATAGTCTTCTGAAGGCGGAAAGAGGAGAGAGCCGGGTGGAGCGCACCTCTTAAGAGATGGCTGAACCCATACCTATTTGGCGGATTGGCCGATTTGGCATTATCATTTCTAATTAGAAGAACTGGGGGGAGGGAGAAGGAGGGGATGGAGGGTCCTCCCCACCCGTCCCTGACTCCTTTTGATGAATAAGGATTTCAGAAATGCTGAATAGGTCAATGGGCCAAAGCAGCCAGCTCTAAAGGGAGATACATTTTTCAAGTTCCACAATAAATTTTACTTTTTTTATTGGGGAACCGGGGTGTGCAGTCCTCGTCGAACGGGGAAGGTCGATAATATCAGGGAGCTATTTTTTTTTTGTTTAAATCGCCCCAATATCTTGTGCCATAGCCACACATTTTCATATTTGTTAGACGCGGTGACCTGCGTTTCACCTTTATGGCCGGGCTCGCTCAGACAGGTCAAAGCCAAAGGAGTTATTGATGGACAGAAACGTTAAATATTCACCTCCTGCTTAACTGCGCGTACAAATGCTTTTGATCCATCCGGCCCTCATTCTCATTGTCTTCTGAGTCATAATCAGCAGGGCAAATTTCGGTTTAAAGGAGACATTTTCAAATAAAACAGGGAAGATAGGCGGGCTTCTCCCCCCCCCCTCTTTGGAGTCGCTTATTTTTTGAGAGAGAGAAAGTTGAGGGCTGTCCGGAGACAAGTCAAGCAAAAGGAAGGAGCAAGGGGGGGGGTTTCGGGGGAAAAAAATAAGATGTGGTTAGCTCCCCCCCCTCCGTTCTTAGTGCCTCAGAGCTATTTAAAAAAACAGACAAACAACATTGCGATTTTTGTTTTAAATAGCAAGGTTGGATAGAGCAGCCCGGAACGTCAGGTTAGCAGGATAGCTTTCCAAAGGCGAGGGGGGGAGGGAAAATAGGAGATGAAGCTTTGCGAAACAAAATAGGGTTTAGGGCATGCTTAACATGGAGAGTCGGTGGTTTTCCTTCTCCCTTTAGGAAAACGAGGCTCCCTGTATTTCAAAACATTTGAATACAACTGGAATGACCATCTCTTGCCATAAATGCTTGCAACGAGGCTCGACATTTCTCTCTCTCTCTCTCTTTCTCTTTCTTTTTCTCCAAAACCCAATTAAGACTCCCCCCCCCCGCGCCAGTACTGAGGGCAGCACCGTCTCCCTCGTTTCTTCAATTCATATCAATGTCTTATCAGGCTTTCTCAAGAAGACCTCGTGGAATCCGAATCACCCGAGCACTTACAGTAACATCATTCCAATCACCAACTTTGCCAGCCTAAGAACATTTAGGTGGATTGTATGTTTCCACCGAAACCAAGGGCATTGTTTCCAAAGGGGGAGGGGTCCTACAAGCATGTACAGCAAAACACGTCATTAGGACATTATTCCCAGAAGCTGAGGAAACCGACCACCAAATGCAACGGGATTTGGAATTCCACACTCTCTGTTGCAGAGATGATAGATTCGATCTTTGCATAGCTTTGTCCTGTTCACAGGGTTAATCTTCTCATTAGCTGGAGAGCACTTATGAGCATCGAGGGGGGGGAATAACACCTTGCACCTGTACAGTCCTGTAATTATCTCCCTAGAAACTGTACCATCAACGTTTGCTGCTATCTGAAAGGCAGATAGGAAGGTGGAGGCAACAGAGTTAAAGGAAAGCCTCCAGAGGCCTGCAGATCCCGGCACCAAAACCTCAAGGAACCTTCGCCAGTGACATAGGGGTAAAGAGAACCAGGTAATAACATGGAAGCCCGGCCTCCTCCCCCCTCCCCCAAAAGAGAGGGGAAAAAGAGTTCACTTACTGGAGTCGAGCAGCCATGGTCCCGCACCTGTTGCAAAGAAGAACGTTTGGGATGGTTATAATTTCAGGTCAAATTAGCGGATCATCTTTCGAAGGCTTGCAACGTTCTTTGCCTGCCTTTTATAGAAGCAGCAGGACCAATCATGAAAACACATTTTTTTAAATAAAAAGCACACCTTCCCCACTGCTGATTTCCCCTCCTTTCCCACATTTTTTTAAAAAAGATAGTTGATCGCTCTCCAACAAAACGGAAAACAACACATTGGTCTCCGTTGCTCTTTTGAGTAAAAAAAAAAACCTGCATGCAACACCAGAAGGTCTTTTGGACCGCCGATTTCAGCCCCACACGGACACTGACAGAAACCGTCTCCTCGGGGTCCCATCCTATCTCCAAGGGGCTCACAGCAGCACCTGATCGGTGACATGGGGCCTGCTGCCCGTGCCGTCCTCAGCAGAGAGGCGCCCTTCGAAATCCAGCGACTTCTGCTGGGGGTTGCTCTGTCCTGCTTTCATCGCCCAGGACCGAAATACCCACAACCTCAAAGATCCTACCGCTGCCTAAATAGCACCTTTCTAGCCCTAGGTGGGTTTCATTATGTTGACTTAAATACCTGTCCCCTCCTCATCTTCTCTGTTGACACCAACAAGCGCCACTTGATCACCCACGTGCATATAACCGTGCACTGTATTTTGTTTTTTTAAAAAGAAAACCGTTTGGGAGAGAAGGAGGCAAACCCAGAATTATTTAATCTGTCGACGTTCCCCTTTCCTCCATTCATCCCTTTCCTTTGTGGACAGCGCCAGGCTAGGGAAAAGACCCGTTCTAAACGCTAGCGCGGCCAGGTTAGTAGGCGGCAGCGATTCTTTAATCTCTTCCGATGGGTTTCTTCTCCCTCCAGTTCCCTTCGAGTCTAATAGAGACAGGGAGAGGGGAAATATCCAGCCAAGGAAAACGGGAACCTCACCGTCCTCCCTAGCTTCATATCCAGGCTTGGAAACCTGGCAAAGTGGTTTCCCTAACAACTCTTCTCACGGAAACCCGACCGAATAGAACCGGGTAAAAGCCGAGACAACGGAACATCGCACACGGGGCTTCCCCTGGATCTGGATTCCCCCCGCTCACGCACAGCAGCAGCAGCAGGAGAGTCGAGAAAGAGACCGACAGAGAAAGACTTACTGTGGGGTTTCCCAGAGAAAGGACCGCGCAGAAGAGGAAAAGGGTGTCCTGGTGGCTGGGTTTTCCAGGCAGAAAGCGCCTTTGCCCACCGTTTCCCTTGTCACTGCTTCAAGGAAGTCAAGCGCCTGCACTTGTAATGCTCTTAAACTAATTTATGGTGGGAATTATATTTTGGCTTGTCAACTCTCAAGCCATAAAACAAAGTTTATTGGGATCACGTGCTCTGAAGGAGCCACTCAGGGCCTATCTGGGCGAAACAATAAATAACCTCCGGCTTTAAACTTTTATTCACTTAAATAAAGAGGGGGCCTGGAAGGAAAGGAGAAAGGGTGGGGGGAGAGGGGGAGAAAAGGGCCGGTGTTCTATGAAATTTAAAGGAGTCTAAAATAGCCAGGATGGTGCGAGGGGCAGGCGGCGTGGGTAGCGTTTTCAGAATAGTTGGTGCTGCCCGGAGAGCGGCCAAAAGGGGACTCTGAGCTTCTCCCCTTGGTGGCTTTTGGGGAAAGGAACGTGTGAATTTCGCTGTGAGTGAGTACCGATTCCAAGTTTATCTGGATGAATATGTATGCGGCAGGCAGGGGGAGGGGGGGAGGGGAGGGGGCAAAGGGACGTTTGAAGCGACTTGAAAGGCCGTCAGATTTGGGAGACGCTCGCAGTCACCCCCCGCCCTTTCGCCGGGATAGGAACCCTTTAGGAGCCACGACCTAAGGCTGGGATGCAGCCGTCACTGGCTGGAGAATAATCCCGTTCAAAGCTCCCAGATACGAGGCTGCTGGTTGGGGAAATGTCCCAGGGAAAGGGTTTCTGTTTCCTAACATTAGTCTTCGCTTGGGCCTGTCGGGGGGGGGGGATAAAATCCCAAATTAAACCTCCGTGGGCAGAAGCAGTCTACCTCTGAATGCTAGGGGAGGTTGACGGGCGGAGGGGGGTTCATGGCTTGGTGGCGAGTTTCGTGCCGTCCAGCGATTCTTCGAGGGGGAGCGTGTGGGTGCTTTGCAAGCGACCAAACTGTTTTCAAGCGCAGGAAAAGGACGCTAGACTTGTAAAAAGGGGGCAAAGCGGCTGAGCGCATCCCTCGCCCCTTCCCCCAGACTTCGATAGCTGACAATGAGCCCTGTAATAAAACAATAAAAGCCGTCTGGTGTGGAGAGGGAGAGGAGGAGGGGCGCACCAGCAACGTAGCTTTGATGGGATTCATTCCAAACACAGAGAGAGGGACGTTTCCCCTGGCCAGGAATCGCCCCCTTTCCTTTTGCGTGCGTGTGGGCGGGGGGGGGGGGACGTTGGCGAATTTGCCTTTGCGGGAACGCTTCTCTTTATTTCGTTCAGTCTGATGGACCACGTTCGTGACAATATGTAAAGTGTGGGGTCCCCCCCCATGTGGAATTAAAAACCAAAAGGCAAAAAGGCGTGTCAGTGCCGAAGACTCCGCCCCTTTCCCCCTGCGGACGATCTCATGAGCGCAGGAAAATGATTTACCCGAAAAAAGTTTAAACGGGGCTGATCCCCTCCAGAGAAGCCCGCTGGCCCTGCTTCTGCCCCGGTCACAAGTGGAAGCCGGGACGGAAGACGCTGGCCAAATACATCGCCCAGCACTAATCTTTAAGCGAAAGAGTGGGACGCAGGGAGACCCCAGGATCTTTCGTATGTTTCACCCTGCCACAATGACCCACAATCCAGTTCGAAGTGCTTGGCCTCTACCTGAGCCTAACGCTCCCTTTCCCTGGCCTAGACGCCTTACTTGAACGTAACATAGATTCAGGTGGGTAGCCGGGGTGGTCTGAAACAACAGAACAAAGGTTGAGTCCAGTGGCACCTTTAAAACCAACGAGGTTTTCTTCAAAGTGTAAGCTTTCGTGTACATACACGCTTCTTCGGATGCACGCACACTAAAGCTTATAACCAGAATTTGATCCCCTCTGTTTTGAAAAGGTAGATCAAAAGACTTGATATGGGGTTGGGGGGGAGCTCTTTTTCTTCCCTTTCCCACATTTTGATTTAAACCTAAGACAGAAAATCAGAAACAAGAATCCCCCAAGAAACCCCTAAACCAAAAAAAAAAAAAAACCCTAACCCCCCCCAAACTTAGACAGAACAAAGTTTGAGTCCAGTGACACTTTTAAGATCAACAAAGTTTTATTCAAGGTATAAGCTTTGGTGTGCAGGAACAGTTCTTACACGGAAAACGTACACCCAGAATTAAACTTTGTGGGTCTTAAAGGTGCCGCTGTCCTGCTGCTCCAGACCAACAGGGTTGCCCTCCTGAACTTAGACTTAGACAGATGTTCCTCGGGAATGGATTCGGATCAAGAAACCGTACGGGGTCACCGTGGTATGACAGATCACTGCCACACCACAAGGACCCTCCTAGGATGATAACCTTGTATTAAAGCCCGTTTAAATATGACTCTTCCGTGACTGACAGTTTGGCTGATGGGGTTTGGTTTTGGTTGGAATGTTTCATCAGACACTTCTCTCCAAAGAAGTCTCGCATACCGGGTTCCAAGGGCGTCTTCATGCATGAAATTAAAATAGTTTATAAGCCAAATCTAAAATATATGTGGACAAGAATAGAGGCTGGGAGCGGGTAGTCTACCGTTATCTAGCTCGCCTGGACAGCATTCACACTTGGCCCGAGAAGCTCCAGAAAGACTCAAAGGAGGGCTTCAGAACAGTCTAATAACCCTACCTAGTTCAAGTCCCTCTGAAAGACTTCAGTCCTAAACGACTTAATCCGAAGAAAATGTGTAGAGAATTGCAACCTAAACTTCTTACATTCAACTGAACTCATTGGGATTTACTCATTGGGGACGGGCCATAGTTCAGAGGCAGACCATCTGTTTAGCATGCAGAAGGTCCCAAGTTCAACCCCTGGCATCTCCAGTGGAAAGGATCGGGTCGGTGAGGCCCCTCCCTGAGACACTGGAGGGCTGCTGCTGGTCTGAGTAGAGGGTGCTGTCCCTGGTCGACCCATGGGTCTGATTCAGTACATGTACTTCGAAGTAGCTGTGAATGGAAGTGAAAGTCCAATGGCTTATGGGCTTTAGCCTTCCTTGAGGAAACCAGAGGCTAGTTTCCCACGTAGGGTTTGACAGTAGGCTGTTAGCTTCTGAGCGAAAGATTTTCCCCAGGGATGTTGGAAGCTGAAAGAAGAGGATCTACACCATCTCCCCCTGCCCAATTCATTTCCATAGGATTTATACCAGCCCCTGATACATTCGGCTGTGCTTCCTCAGTCTCCGGGCTGAAGCTTTAAGACATCAGTTCCTGTTCCTCTCAAACATACATTGACTGCAAATCGTTATACATCTTAGTACTCGTCCTGGAGACTCCAGAAGGTGGAGGAAAGGGGGGTATAAAAACCAACTCTTCTTCTTCGTGTCTGATCCCGAACACGACACTGGATAGACCGGGAGGACTCAGTTGTGGGGAGATCTCAGCGATAACTGATGATCACCACAACTTCTCTTCCTGTGTTGGGCATCTATGTTAGAGGGAAGGTCCCTGCGGGATCTTCATTCCGATATGCCGATACTGTTTTTATTTATTTATTTATATGTTTCTTTAATTCATTTATACCCCGCCGTGCTCCACAATGGGGACATAAAGTCTGCGGTCACACTTTGAGTGCGCTTTCCAACTGGATTTTGCCAGTTCACACAGTAAAATCCAGTTGGAAAATGCGCCCAAAGCGGATTGAAAGTGAATTATTCAGTGTGTACGATCGCAGCCAAAATGGCTTCCAGGGTTCTTCTGTCCTCTATTTGATGGTCACAACAAACCTGCGAGGTAGGCTAGGCTGAGAGACTGTGTAACATGTGCGGATTCGAACCTTGGCCTTCCAGATAGTAGTTCGACACTCTTCGCCACTACACCACCCTGGCTTCTCCTGGGTGGCAGCCAGGAGCCAGAGATCCTGCAGTCCCGCTTCCTCCTGTCTGTCTCCAGCCCAGTTCTCCCAGGAGGGTTAGTCCACGGCTGGGCTGTGCCATTTGAGACTGCACGGGGGAAGGCACACACCACCCCCAAATCCCCTGTGCTTAGAAAAATGCCCAATCTGGGGAGGATCGGGCTCGAGCCTCGAATCCTCCTCACTGACATTTTGATTTTCTGGGTGCTCTTTGTCTTATGTGCAGTCCCGTGAGCCTCCCCCCCCAAAAAAAACTGAAGTGGGACAGTCTCGACTCAGATTTCCCCAGGCTCAGTAAAAACGAGGTTAGTGCCCTGCTGGTTGAGCTGAATTTCTGATGCTTTTAAAGAGGAGAGACAAATAACCTATAGCCTAGATAGCCGGCCACGGCCAGGGTCAGTTCTCCAAACAAGGAAACGGCCCAAGAGAAGGGCATTTTGCCATGTGGACCTCTGATCTGACTACCATATCCTTTCCCTCTCACCGTTGCTTAAATTCTAGAAGTAGAGTCTGGAGCTTCATTTTCTCTGCCCAGGAAACTCCCCCCTCCCCTCAAAAATGGGCTAAACTCGTTAATTCGTTCACGAAGGAAAACACTCTACACATGCTCAGAGACCTCCGAAAGGTCTTGTTTTCCTGCCCCGAGCCCTACCTAATATAACAAACTGCTTCTGGGGCTTCATCCTCTGCCGACCACCAAATGCAACTGGATTTTGAAAATCGCAGCCCGGCTGTCCGCGGCTGCTAGAACTTGGAAGCTCAGCAGTCCTTATTGAAAGCAGGGTGTGTGTGTTTATTTGGTTTTGTTTTTAAAAGGATATCCTTTATACTCGGGGCCCACCGCCAGGGAGCTGACAAAGCTGTAGGCGTTAAGTAATAATGATGCTTTAGACAGAAAAGGTGACGGAAGCGGGCGGTGATCAAAATGCCAGCGCAGATGAAGCCAGCAAGGCATCATCAGAAGAAGTCGGTTCGGCTCCTTTGCGCCAGCCCACTCAATTTAGGATAAAGGCGTTCAGTGGAAATTGGCAAGACGCTTAATGTCCCGAAACCACAAAGAGGAGGAAATAAGGCAAATGGGCTGGGGGAGGGAGACGTCATTCCTGTGGTCGAGGAGAAAGGAAAGGTGGGGAAGTTCTCAGGTGAAGAATTGCAAGGTTTTGAAAAATGGTTCCCTGGCGAGCAAACCAGGACTGTTGAAGCTCTTCAGAAACGTCTGGCCTCGGAAAGGCGCCCACCAAAAGTAGATGAGACTGACAGGCTGTGTACAGAATACCGTTGCCAGCTCCAGATTTGGAAATTCCTGGAGATATGAGGGTGGAGCCCAGGAGAGTGGAGCCCAGGAGAGTGGCGTTTAGGGGTGGGAGGAACCTTGGTAGGACATAAGGCCAAACAGTTCACTTTCCGTAGCAGCCGTGTGTTCAGGAGAAGTGGGAAATTTTAAAAAATAAATAAACAAGTGAGCTACATCGTCTGGATGTCAGTTTAAATTCCGGGAGGTTTCCAGCCCCCGCCTGGAGGTTGGCAAACCTAGTACGGAAGCCAACAAAAACCCATTTTATATCCAGGCGTAATCAAATCAAGTTAAGATCATTCTGGATTAATGGAAACAGAATTCAAAGCAGACCTGAAGCTGATCCCTTGGCGAGTTTTACAAGAATTATATGCAATCTTCTTTTTAAAAAATAGTACCTGGATTCCAAAGACATTTACCTGGAAAGCAGGCCAACGGATTCCAATCGAACTTGCTTTCCTGGCATATCTGCCGGTTTGGATCTCAACCTTAAAGCCTAAGGAGCGAGTTTAGGAGCAGAACTCCTACAGAACTCGCAGAGACTGGAGTAAAATAGGGAAGCGAGGGGGGAAAAATCCCACGAGCATTTTGTCTCTGTGTATGGCTTTGTTTCAGCTGGTACCCTGAAGCACTGAAAGATATACTTTCATTTAATACGGCTGCGGTCCTATCAGCCCTGAGCTGGCGCGTCTCAGATCTCGGGCGCTAAGCAGGGGTGGCCTGGGCTACTATTTGGATGGGAGACCTCCAAGGACGACCAGGGTCCTGAGGCAGAGGGAGGCAAGGGCAAGCCACCTCTGCAAGTCTCTTGCCTCGAAAACGCCACTGGGTTGCCATAAGTCAGCTACCACTTCAGGGTACTTGCAGCCATCACCTCCACCACAGTCCTTTAAAGACACTTTCGTGCGAGTAAGCACCACTGAATAACATTGGACTTCCTTCTGACCAGGCCTGCTTAGGCGTGTTCCCTACACTGTACACATATTCAAACAGCGCCACCCTAGTGGAAGACAATGGAATTAGAAGAGCGTGATTCTGCATAGGATGGCACTGTTTAGATCACCTGACAGAGCGGGCTTTAACCCTGAACGCGACTACTAGGGAATAAACGCAACTGAACTCAATGGGACCTATTTCTACATAAACAGTACCCGAAGAAGAACCAAGTTTGAGTCCAGTGGCACCTTTAAGACCAACAAAGATTTATTCAGAGTGTAAGCTTTCCTGCGCAAGCACACTTTGTCAGGCACAAGAAGTGAGCAGTGACTCATGAAAGCTCATCCCCCTGCCACAATTTTTCTTAGTCCTTAAGGCGCTCCTGGACTCTGGCTCTTCTCTGTTCAGGCTTGCCTCTGAGTAAAAGTGTGAAGGACTGAGCAGCAAGGGGCATGATTCTGAGGCACTAGGCAAGGCCTCGGCATTCATTTCCTCTCTCCCCAAGGGGGACTTCCAAACCTCTTACCTCGCTCTCCCCTCCTCCGTTTTCTCCTCACAACCATCTGGTGGGGTAGTTTAGGGTAAGACGAGACTGTGTGACTGGCCCAAGGTCCCCCACCAAGTTTCCATGGCAAAATGAAGTTTTGAACTGGGGTCTCTCCCAGATCCTAGTCCGACAGTCTCGCCCCTATACCGCACCTGCTCACTAGGTAAGGGATGAAGATATCAGGGCCGGAGGGAAGGCTGAGGAGTTCAGATGCCCCTGGGAATTCCTCGCCCCGTTCGGAAGGGCACACATCTCTTCACTATTGCAAGACTGCCTTAACAAGACCCGAGTGATGCTATAGACAAGGGACTGCGGTGGCTCAGAGTTTAAGAAGCTGAGCTGCAGACTGGAAGGTCTGTAGTTTCAGCAGTTTGAGTGAGCTCCCATCTCTGGCCCCAGCTCCTGCCAACCTAGCAGTTCGAAAGCAAAAAACTGCAAGTAGATAAATAAGTACTGCTTCAGTGGGAAGGTAACAGCATTCGATGCACCTGGGGGTTTAGTCATGCCGGTCACATAACCACGGAAATGTCTTCGGACAGCGCTGGCTCTTCGGCTTGGAAATAGAGATGAGCACCGCCCCCTATAGTCAGATTCGACTGGCTTTCGAGCGAGGGAAACAATGCTATAGACGATAACCTACGGGGGGGGGGAATCCCGGGGAGATCCCATCACCTCTGTTGTGTTTCTCGTGGAACGAGCTAGGCGGGGGGGTGGGGGGACTCTGGGAATTCATTTTGCTTGGTCCGGAGCAATTGCCTTGGTGAGGCCAGCTGTGAACTGCGGATATTCCCGTGGCGACAGACTGTGGCCCGCCCCTCCCTGGTGGCCTGCCCGGGTATCCCGCGGCCCCTGAACGTGGAGGTTCCATTTACTCATTGTCGCCAACGGAGGCTGGGTGTCTTTCTCAGAGATGGACATCGATCCAGGTAGCCAGCCCTGTTGGTCTGAAGCAGTAGAACCAATGTG
Organism: Gekko gecko; assembly: GCA_029375565.1. NCBI lineage: Eukaryota > Metazoa > Chordata > Lepidosauria > Squamata > Gekkonidae > Gekko > Gekko gecko. The sequence continues at coordinate 14,118,991 of JAPDNY010000003.1, read as the reverse complement.
GAGCCCAGTAGCTCCTTTGTCGGTCTTAAAGGTGCCACTGGACTAATTTTTTCCAGAGATGGACAGCTAATGTGCCTGTTATAAATACAGGTATTCTGACCCCGGGAAAACATTTCCTGACATCCAGGGACGCCGTCATAGTTGGGCTTTTGGGGGGGGGGGCGGAGCCAGCTCATATGTTCGCAAGGGGGTGCTCCAGCTTAGCGTTGGAAGTGGGCGTTAGGATCCAAAAGTGATCCCCTAAAGATCTGCGCTGAGATCTGAAGCGGATCGCCAGGGTGTAGAATAACCGAACTGCTGCTCTAGACCGTTCCGAGGAGAAACTGATCGACCACCCCCGGAGAGCCCGGACCTGAGTTTAGAGTGAGACAGGGGACACGAAGGGACCCGCGGGAGTCAGCAAAGAGAAAGGGGAGGGTGTGATCGAGGGGCGCAGAAGGTCAGGCTGGGGCAAGCACTTGTGGCATGACTGTGGAAGGTGAACCCTGAAAGAGCCGGATGAAAGGCTGTCTGGCGGGGTCCTGCCGTTCCTTTTTATCACCTCCTGTTTGCCAGACAAGAAGCGCTATAGACCCGGGTGGGGGGGCCGCGGGGCGCGGGAAGAAGCTCTTAACAAGCCACGCGGAGACCCGGACCGGGCTGGAGAAGGCCGGGTGGCCCGTCCCAGAGATCAAAGGGGGAGAGCAAAGGAAGCCGGAGCGGAGGGACATCAAAGGACCAGACAGAGGATGGTCCTGAAGAACAAGGAAGGGCGAACCGCTCGGCGGCCCAACCGACACAAAAGGCCATCTCGATGGTCTCATAAAACGGGGCCTGTCCTTGAGGGTGGCGGTGGCGGGAGGACGGCGGACCGCGAGACTCGAAACGACGCGGGGGGGGGCCTTATTAGGGGGGTAGCCTTATTAGGGGTAATTTCAGCGTCGTGTCTGGAAGAGCCTTTTCTCCTTGGGTAGGAGGCTCTCCCAGACCTAGAGGTCCTGCCTGCTGAATGAAAGGGTCGACAGGAAACAGTCGAGGCAGCCTGGTGTACTGGCGAAGAGCGTCAGGTTCGTACCTGAGAGACCCCCTCAGATCCACTGCAATTATAATCCATTTTCAATCCCCTTTGGATGCACTTTTCAACTGGATTTTACTGAGCTGGCAAAATCCAGTTGGAAAGTAGAAAGGAGGAGGAGGAGGAGGAGGAGAGATACCCCACCCTTCAGAGCAGTTTGCAAACTCCTTTCCCTTCCCCTCCCCAACAGACACCCTGTGAGGTAGGTGGGGCTGAAAGAGCTCTTTCCAGAACTGTCCTTGAGAGAACACCTCTGACAGAACTATGGCTTGCCCAAGGACATCCAGCAGCTGCGAGTGGAGGAGTGGGGAATCAAACCCACTTCTCCCAGGCACTTAACCACTACACCAAACTGAAAGTGGATTGAAAGTGTGTTGTGACCATCGCCTGGATGACTTTGGGCCAGTCACGCCCTCTCAGCCTGACCTACCTCACAGGATTGTTGTGAAAATACAACAGAGGAGAGGAGATTGATGTGAAGTGCTTGGGTCCACTCTGGGGAGAAAGGCAGAATACGGGTGAATTAAATTAAATGTACATTTACATGCAGATCCCATTGGTTTTAAGGGGGTTTACCTAGAAGCAAAGGCAGATAAGGTGGGACCCTAGCTATCACGAATTAGAAACTAGGCAAATAAGCTCTACTGTGGTTCTTAACCTACTCTTAACCTCACTAACCAGACTGGGCAAGACACCCCCCCACGACCTCAGTCCAGATAAATGCCCATTCTAATCCTAGTCCTATTTTCAGTTCCTGAAATAGCAGCGTGTGATGTTGGGCCAGAAATGTAGCAGAGTTCGAAACCTGCCTTTCCCTAAAGAAATCTGGGAACTGTAGTTCTATGAGGCCTCTCACACAGAACTACAGTTCCCATGATCCTCAGCCTGGAAGAGAGCAACATCAGTTCCCCACCCCCACCCCAGCCATTCTCAACCCCTGCTATAAACACGAGGCCAAATCAAGACACTGACGTCTACAAAATTAACTCTCTGCTCTCTTGTGACCCTAAACTCTTTATAAAAGAGGGAAGGGGATGGTCGGAGGTTTACAACTCCCCCAAACGAGACTAAAAGTCGTTCAGAGGCAGGGCACACATTTTCCGTGGGCTGGCCGAGAAGTGTTGGCTGGCTTGCATCTGTCAAGTCTTCCCAGGTTTCCGAGTCTGCTGCCAAAAACTGACCTACTGGCTCCACCTCAATGGAGTTTCGGGGCTTCAAGTTCATTTCTTATACTGGGATGGGCTGGAAAGGTTCTAGGGTGCAGGAAGCCCCCTTGGGCGTCTCTGCCGCATCTCCCGAACCGGTTGAGGGTCGGCGAAGCCGTTGCTTTGTCTCTCCGGCGGAGGGCAGGTCTGGAGACGCCAAGCGGCGCTGCCAGTCTTGTCCTGCAGCGCCTTCTCCTGGCCGAGCGGCCCGACGACGCAGGGTTTCTTCCCACCAAGAGGTAGGGCGGGGGGGGGGAGAGATGTCCCCTGGAGACAGGTTCACGGAGATGGATGGGAGGAAGAAGAAGGAAATTGGGGGGTGGGGAGTGGCGGCGAGAGGAAACAGCTGCTAGGATTTCACAGCGTTCAAAGGGAAGGCATCATCCGCCGGGCCTGCCGCGACCAGCGCTGATCAATGGCGGTCTCGCGTGTTCAGGAGATGCCTTCGGGGATTATCGCGTGAATGTCCAGGCCTCCGGTCTTAGACGTAGCGCGAGCCCCGCCGATTCCAGCCCAGGCAGGATTGTAGAAAAACACACCCACACCATCCTTTCACGAATATCGCTTAAAGCCGATGTACCATTTGAGTGTAGGCGCAGTATTATTTCAGGAGATCGTCAATGGACTCGCCGTTTGCGCCTTTTTTTAGGATAGCTTTTGCTTCAACGGGGCGCTAAGCGGGAACCGCCTTGCTGGGCGCGCGGTTGTTGTCTGTGGGGGACAATTGTGTGTGCTGAGAAAGGTTTGCGGTTCATAGATTTGCGGTTTGTTACGGCGGCGACAGCAGCTAAGCCTATGGTACAGGAGGTGGAACCTCAAGGGACATGGCAAAAAGGAATGCCAAGAAGTAAACAGGAAGGCAGGATACGGGGGCATTGTTTCAGAGGCAAAATGGGGGGAGGGGGTGTCTCCAACCCAGCTGTTGGCTCAGGGCAGGCAGTCAAATTCTGGGGTCCGTTCTGTGCGCTGCTGACAGAGGCTTCCCAGAGCCCGGATTCCTTTGGAGAGCCAGGGAAGGGCCCGCGGTGGCCCTCGGAGCTTCAGAGGAAAGCGAGTCAGGGAGAGCCCTTAGCATTAAAACCGCAGAAACAAACCACTGATCTCAAGCTACAAAGCAGATAGCAAGGACAGGCGTTCTCCAACCAGTGGTTGTCATCCGTGGCCATTAAGCCGAGTTTAACCCTGAGCCGGGCCGTGCGCAACTGCTGCAGTGTCCAATCCAGCCGCTCAACGGGAACTCCTCTTAAACCCGCCCTTAGGACGCCATTGCAGAACTGCAGTCCCGAATTCCGTACCACCCCCAGCCCACCCCAGCCCACCCCACCCACATAAAAAACACCTCCTAACAAAGGAACAAACAACCTGTACAGTTCTTTTACACGGGACGCGGTGTGGGCGCTGGCTTTGACCTGGTCTGGTGTAAAAGAATTGTGGAAAACCACAAGGCTGGGCTGATCCTTCGTGTGTGTGTGTGTGTGTGTGTGTGTGTGTGTGGTCGAGCTGAATTGTTGACCATCTTCAGAAACTAATCCCCAAATGGCTCACCCTAGATCCAGATTTCTGATTTAAAAAAAACAGGCATTAATTTTCCACCTTGGGTTTGCAAACTACCCGATAGAGAACCGCAGGACAATAGGGAAAGGGGAAAGCGCAAGATTTCGTCACCGAAGAGCTCTGAAACAATGCGGGTTTCCCTCCGCCTGCTGCCTAGTGACTCCCCCCCCCGCACCCAATTTGGCAAGATCTTCTACCAATCCCCCCCCCCATGGGAGCAGCTACACAAGCTTCGGTTCCCTTCAAACGATTCTTCCCACCATAGATTGGATTTCTGGGGAGACTGCCTGAGCTCCTTCCCATGTGGAAGGTCTGGAATGGGAATGACCCCCTCACCCCCACCCAACAGTCCACAAACCCATCCAGTTAAACCAGCCGTTTGATTCTAGGAATGCGCAGCCTCCTTTGACCCAAGCGCCCTGGATCCACCAGATCTTATCTCTGAAAGAGTGCAATCCCCCCCTTCTCCTCACGGGCTCTCCCCCATTGACCAAATGAAAACGGTTTATGGCGGCTCCTCTTCCCCCCCTCCACTTCCTGTTTTTAACTCCCGACGCAGGAGCGCCATTGAGTGCCGCAATGCAGTAGAGCTGTAAATACCTTTAACAGCTGCCTGCCAAGCAAGGAGTGAAATACGGTCTTTGTTCGGATTCTCCCACCCTCCCCAGTTTCAGGACCTCATAAAGCAGGCCGAGAGAAGTACATTTCACGGAGATGTGGCGGGGGGGGGGGAGAGGAAAAGCCTACGATTAAGCTATAAACAGGCTGGGGGTTTTAAGTGCCCGGGGTGAGATGAAAATTGCATGTCCTTAGAAAGCGAATCCACCGCCTGTTATCATGCACGACACATAGGATCTGCGGGTCCCTTCCAGCAGCGAAATCAACCTCTGTTTCGGGGTGCAAACCGCTTGTGCTTTTACATGCGAGAGGAGAGAGCGATTATGAACCGGTTTACTAGGGTATGGAGGAGCAGGGAGGCCGAGTTTCCATGCTGGTTTTAGGGATCCTCTTTTTCTTTTGAGAACCAGGTCAGGTAGCCGGCTACCCTAAACGCAAGCCCCGTTTCCCAACGCAATTGACTTCAACGGAAGTTGAAAGCGAGCTGCTATTAAATTTAATTTTTATTGTTGTTGTTCCAAATAAACATTCCTAGAATGACTCGGCTGAGAGGGCGCTTAGGATGGCCGCCTTAAGATCTGCTGTCAGATGTCTTACTGGACCTTCTCCCGCCCAGAAATTAATTCTGGACGCCAGTTTCTTTCCAGTCTATCCCCAACTCTCTTAAACCGAAATCACCTGGGATATGTTCTGTTTCAGCCCTACTGGAACGTTTAATGAACACCCAACGTTTGTTCGTTTTTCTTGTTTTTACTTTATTGTGTCAGAGACCGAGCAACTGAATAAATCCCATTCTAAAAACCGGCGTGGAAACCCGAGGCACAAATGCAGGGCCGATCATCGGTAGTTCTGTTTGCAACAGAGCCCTTACCCGTGTAGTCCAGGGGTCCGGGATCGGAGGAGATGCAACACAGCAGAGGAAAGGGGGGGGCGGGTTTGTTTAGGCACCTGCGAACGTTTTGAGGCGAAATGGTTTGTGGTTTTCGACTAGGACCTGCAGCTATTGAAGTCTAGCCCTAGGATCATCTTGACGAGTATCCCACGGCTCATAACTATTCTCCGAGATGGCGACTAATAATTCGGAAACACCGCATCGTTTAGAGGTGATGGAACCCTTGGCAAAAACCTCCTCCAAACGACTTTCAGCAACTCTTCAAGGAGAAAAAAAACGGACACCGCCGTGCTTTTTAAAGCATCTCTTTTGAATAACACCAACATCGCGAAAACCGACTCTCTGCATTAAGTTACTCGAGCGTCATTTCACAAACCTGTCTGCCTACGGGCGAAAGAAAACGATACCCCTTTTCAGTATGACTTCTATCACCGCTCTGCAAATCTGTTTGCAGGAGCCTTTTAAAAGAACCGGCACCCGCCCATCCCCGGAGGCACAGAGAGCCATTTTTCCTTTAGCAACATTTTTCTTTCTTTTAAAACACGGTACTTTATTCAGCCTGTACTTTCCTGAATGGAACCGAAGCCCATCGCCGCCTTAAAGACCAACAACATCAATTCTGAAAGCGCCAAAACTCTAGGTGGCCCCACTTTAAAATAAAAGAAGCCAATCTTGCGGGACAGTCCAAACAACCTTGATGTAAAAACCGCCATGCACTTTTACATGAGGAATAAATTCCATTCAGAGTATTGACTTACTGGCAAGTAAACAGGGCCAAGACTGAACTGATAGCGAGTTCATGTCTCCCCCCACCCCCCACCAACACACACCAGGCTGTTACTATTAGAATAAAAACCGTCCATTCATTTCCTCACCACCACCACTTCCCACCCCTGGAGATCAGATAGATCAGATAGATCAGATAGATAAGATAGAGCGAGCAGTTAGGGAGTATCTCATCCATTACATTTATTCCAAAAATCCCGAGAAATAAAGACATTTGTCACCAGCTGTTCCCCTTCCCTCCCCCCGGGCTGAAAGGGTGCACAACGCATTTATTCCAGAGGCGGTGATGATACCACTAATGCTCCCTCTAAGCCGTGGAGTCTTGTGAGCAAAAATGCTACTTCGTGAGCTACTGGCATTAAAGCTGTGAGCGAGCAATTTGGCTGCTACGTAAATTAGTTTGCTCTGGAGCCCTCCTTCCTGAGCTAAGACAAAAAAGTGTGAGCCGGAGGCTAAAAAAACTGTGAGCTAGCTCACACTAACTCAGCTTAGAGGGAACACTGGACACCATCAGCGCCAAACGGTTGGCAGCCATATTGGTGCTATTTCTGGTGACACACGGGTATGTGTCGGTCTCTCTTCCCCCTGGCCGGCGTCAATATCACAACAAGGAATCCTATCCCGAATAGTTTGCCACCTGTTCCGAGGCCTTGCACCCGCCCGGAAGGAGCAACGAACCATCCCGTGCGTCTTCAGGAACACTGCCATATCCGAGAGAGCTGCGTCAACGAATCCTCCCCAAACGCTCCAGCTCTACACGAGCAGTTAGCTACATTAGCAGTTCTGCTTTTCTTAATGCGAAATTTCGGCCTACTGCCTTGCAGCTAACTCGCGAGGCTGTACAGACGTCGTGGCGCGGGATGTGAACGGGGAGGAGGAAGGCAGGAATGGATGGCTGACGGATTATTCCTCCATGCCCGCAAAGGGAAGGGGGTCGGGCATAGACCCGCCGAGCGCCGAGGAGGCCAGGCTTGGCGCAGGATTCCGCTTTGTCTGCTGAGGACCCTGCTGAGATGGGGGGGGGAGCGGAGGCACCTGTTGGCAACTGCGGGCATGCGGGTGAAATCCTGGCACTGGGGTAAAAATTCAAGACTGGAGGGGGAGACGCCCGGCCATGGGTGAGAACGAATGTGAGGTCTCTCCTGTGGGAGATGTTCGGATTTTTGTTTTTGGAAGAGGGTCAGGACCCTTGGATGGCTTCTAAACCTACTTGCCCCCCCCCCCGCCGCCGCCTGTGTTTCTGTAAGGTTGGAAGCCGCCCTCCTTTGTAACAGCAGCGGTGGAGCGGCGAACGCCCCTTCCGCAGCCAGACAGGTGGCCAAGCAAGCATTTCATTGCCTCCCCCGCCCTCCCCAAGTCTTCCTCACTTTCTTTTATGACTTCTGGAGTCACCCTCCGGCGCCTTAAGCAAGCGGGGGGGGGGGGGAGAGGGAGAAAGAGAAAGAGAGGAAGCCCTGAAGCGATGCAGGCAGGCGAGTCCGAAATAAACCTGGAAGAAAGACCAGCCTTACCCGTCCATTGCCGGGGCGCGAGGGCGCGGAGCCGAGACGCATCTTGGTAATCCATGGCGAGAAGCAATCCGAGTCCTTCTCCAGACCGGAGAAGCCAGAGGCGGCAGGGTGGGCAGGCAGGCAGGTAGGTAGGGGCAGGGAAGAAAAAGGCAGTCGGCTGCCAAGGGGAGGGGGGAAAAAATCCAGCCGCCTCGCTGGCAAAAGGAAGGCGCTCTGTCCTCGCCCCCCTTCCCCTCCCCACTCTGCGTCTCGGTTCCGCCTGGGAACTGACAAGGTAGGCGGCGGCGGCGGCGCGGCGGGGCGGGGGGGGGAGCGAGCGTGTTTGTTTTGAAGCGCCCTGGGCTGGACCGGATCGGCACCCCAACACCCCAGCCCGGGCTGGTACACCTCACCGGAGACAAAGGTTAGCAAAAGAGGGGCTGGGAGGCTCTGGGAAAGGCAGAAGGCAGAAGGGGAAATTCGCCAGGGGAATCGGGGGAGGGGGGCGGTGGAATAAAGGCCATGAGAACCTACCGCGCTCGCACATGACCAAGCGCAGCCAATGACGTGCCCGAATAGGTCATAAAAGGTCTATTACCGAGTTGTAAATTGTCTTCAAACAAAAAGGAATTTACTGCAATTCCTGGCGGATCTGGCGCTCCCCCCCCCGGGCTTGCTACAAGAGCCCCGTTTCTTCCCCCCCCACACTGTCCTCCCTCCCCGGCTTTTAGCACACTAGCAGCTCCCCCTTTCGATTTCCTCGGCACTAAAGACACCAGATCTGTTGAGGCTGATCCGTTTACGCAGCCAAAGACTCCAGGGAAAGGGGGTGTGTGTGTCATTAGTAGGGGCCAGACTGCAGGAGAGAGCTTCCTGTACGGTTTTCAACCCACCCCCTGCTAAACATAACCCTTATTTGCCGCCACCGCCCCCCCCCCCAAAAAAAGAAATGTCGACCGCTGTTTGGCGCAGTGCGACGGGGCGAGGAACGGTCTCCCCGCCGTCCCCTCCGTGTCCTGGAATTGCCTTTAGCTAAAGTGAAGATCTTTGCTTGCCTCTTTACCCGGTTTTTGCAGATTTAGGGGAGGAGGAAGGGATTAGGCGTCGGGGGTGGGGATAATAAACCAGGCGTTGGGGCCGAACCTCGAATCATTGTGGATTTGTATCCCCCCCACCCTTTTTTTCTCTCCCTTTCCAGTATTACAAATGAATCCTGACGCCCGCAGCCCTGAAGGGGTTTCTCCTAACTCTTCTGTTCTTCTGTGTTTCTCAGTGTCTCCCGGGCCTGCCTTTGGAGGGTCCCGAAAGAATTCGCCCCCCTCTCGATTTATGGAGCGCCTTCGGTGTTGCAAGGCGAGGGAGCTCTTCCAGCCCACGAGCAACACAACCCTGCTTGGCTGCAGAACTGCTCCTGCCTCCTCACGCCTGCTGAAATTCCAACGTGTCTCTTTCGAGGAAGAACCGACGTCTCCGTAGAGAGAGCCGCGACCACGGCCTCATTCCTCTGCTTTGTGTTTCCTCCCCAACCTGCGAGATTGGAACACCCGGCTCTGTTGACGCGAAGAAGCAAGTCGCGTTTGAGAGCAAAACCTTGGAACACTGGTCGACATTTTGCTGTTCTGCGAAGTATTTCCTTCATGAAGAGAGTGACACTATTGGAAGGGTGATTGGAACTTTCATTACCGCTCCCCCCCCCAAGTGACATAGTCTGGGCCTCTGTCTGTAGAGCCACCAATTCCAGAGGCACCAAAACCCCGTTGTAATTCAAAGGTCTCCTTCATAACCGGGGCGATTTCTCCCAAGAATATTTCTAGTCCATATTATGAGATTCTCCTTTCTACTTAGGCCCAAGGCTTCTGGAGATTTTAGAGGTTTCCACGTCTTTGGGGGTGGGTGGGGTACGGGTCGGTTTCGATTGTCTCAAAAGGTCGCGTTGGAGGCATTCTAGAAAGGAAACGAGACCAGTTTCCAAAATGGAGGCTTTTAAAAGAATCGAGGCGTTCTAGGGCGGTGGCCCATTGGATTCTTCGCTGTTTACTTAGATGCTACGGTCTACAGATGAATGTGTTGATTTCTCTCATTGTAAAGTACATAGATACATTGTTTCCAGATAATGTATTTTTAAAAGTGGTCCATTTTTACTACACCCCCTCCTCGAAAAAAATCCGTGTTCACAGGTCTGAACATTAGATAATTCCAGATAATATCTTTGTTCCGGTTACAACAGCTAGTCTGTTTGGAACGCTTCGAAATGGCCTCGACCTGCGGGGCAGAAAGACCTTCGGTGGCCATGTCACCCCTGTTCTTCCAAATTTCGATATAACGATCGAAATATTTTGGATATATATATAATGTCTGGTTTTATACATCCTTTAAAAATCTTGATGATAATAACAAATGACAAGGACGAGAGCTGATCCTTCTGCATTGGTTCGTGGAGGATCCCTGGTCTTAGATCCTCCACGAATTGACCGCGGGGGCGGGTTTTGCCGCATTTATGCAAATTTCTGCGCCAAATTGTTTGCCTCTCCAGTTCTGCCGCAGTTCCGCTGCGCCTTGGCGTCCCCAGCCCGCCCTGGCGCTCCTAGTGGCACTGCGGTCCAAGGAAGGCGCTTCAGTTTTTTTTTTTTTTGGGGGGGGGGAGGATGCACCGGAATTATGAAAGAACCTCGGAAATTAGACTGCTATTCCCCCCCCCGAAAAAAAGGATTGTATCTTTCAGCTCTAACAGAATGAATGCATCGCAGAAGAGACGACCTAGCTTTTCATTTAGAAACGGAGGCTCCAGATTTTTAATTCTTTCTCACAGGATAATAATAATAATAATAATAATAATAATAATAATAATAATAATAATAATAATAATAATAATAATAATAATAATAATAATAATAATAATAATAATAATAATAATAATAAAATGCTAATCTGGTCTTTCGAGATAAGGGCTACCTTCTGCTTCTACGCCTGCAGTAAGGAGTTTTTGTCCTTCCTTTTCCATCTTCTCCCGCATGGTATCCTTACCCATAAAGGAAGGGGACCAAGACGGGGGGGGACTGTTAGGAGCTTGGGGGGGGGAGTAAATATGGCAGAAACAGCATTGCCCCAACACTACTTGGGGGTGACAGTAGTCATGGTCCTCCTTGCTAGGCCCTTTTAATTGATCCCCCTCGCGCTGAAATCAATAAAAGGGCTCAGGTTTTGGCCGCCTTGTGCAGAGTTTTACTAATACACGGGAAGGGGGGGGCTGTGCCTACAAAGGACCGCTCTTCCTTGTTTTGAGAAGTCACTTCCTGGTCTTGTAGGAAAGAGTGTGCCAAAAGGCCTCCTCGCTCTTCCTTCTGGATCCTTCCCAGGCCTCTCTGGTCAAGAGCCAGCGAAAGTCCCATTTGCGTGCGGTGTAATAAGAGGACCTCAGAGTAGCGACCCTTTCAGGAAGAAGGCCCTCTTCTCGGTTGGTGCGTGAAAGCAACAGCCCTTTTAAGACCGAGATGGCTAGAGCCGTGTCAGTCTGTCTGCAGCAGCAGAAAAGAGGAAGAGTCCAGTAGCACCTTAAGGACTGATAAAAATATTTTCAGGTAAGCGTATTTGGAAAAGTGTGCTTTGCACGCGAAAGCTCATACCTTGACTAAACCTTTGTTGGTCTTAAAAGGTGCCACTGGACTCTGAAAATATTTCGGTAGGGTATGAGCGTTCCTGAGTCAGGGCTCACTTCTTCAGATACAGACGCTGAATCTGAAGCAGTGAGCGGTGATTCACGAAAGCCGCCTCGCTGGCAAAGGGTTGGTCTTTTAAGGAGCTACTGGACTGTTACTCTTTTCTCCTCCTACCCGTTTCAAGGTCCATCTCAGCCACAGTCGAGTAGCCTCTTGAGCCAGAAGTTTATTGAGTTATAAGACCGGTTTGAGGAGCCATCTTCTCAATGGTGCCCGAAATGAAAAGGACCCGGGAGAAGGTGAAATGGAAGAGAGATGTCACCGGGTGGAGTGGGAGGGACAATTGTGTGGGGAAACTCGTCTGCTCAGTCCCCCTCACTGTCGAGCCACTGAATCGACCTTCAGGATACAGTCCCGTGAATACTTGCCTGGGAGAAAGCCCCGTTGAATAAAATGGGGTTTAAACAGGTGTAGGATTGCAAGCGAATTGCGCTCAAGGCTGCCTGGAAAGCCATGGAAGGCAATCTGCTCTCGTCTCTGTCTTTTGTAAGGAAAAAGATGCCTCCCCTTATTTGTTTGCAGGGGAAACGTGTGCAGGGAAAGATGCCCAGCAAAACAGCTGGTGTGTACCACTCTGAAGTAAACCCTAACCTGCACGTTTTTGAGACCAGTGCCCATGCTATGCCTGTTCCCCCCGTTATCACGCCATTATTGTCTTAAAATCCTCTGTGATTTCGTTTTATTTGTAAGTTTCCCGGTCTGTATTTTTTTAAAAAAAATCTGAAATGGAGACTGGACACAATTCAAGGAAATCTGGAGTCAATGAAGCTTCAGACCCACCGGTGGGTTTCACACGATGGTCACAATCCAGTAGAGAATTCGGCGCCCTTGGCTAAAGTCCCTTGAAGTACATTTACCCCTCCCTTCCCTCCAGTGCTATCCTTCGCCCATGAATTTCTTGCAATATCTGTGGAAGTAATGAAAAAACCAGCTCCGTTTTCGCTCTAAGCCTTTGTTCATGATTCCAGGATATGGCACTGTAGTTAACCTATAAACTTCCAGCAATTCTGTCCCTCTAAAGCTGTGGAGTCTTGTGAGCAAAAATTCTACTTCGTGAGCTACTGGCATTAAAGCTGTGAGCGAGCCATTTGACTACTGCATAAATTAGTTTGCTCTGGGGCCATCCTTCCTGAGCTAAGACAAAAATGCATGAGCCAGAGGCTAAAAAGCTGTGAGCTAGCTCGCACTAACGCAGCTTAGAGGAAACACTGGACCGGCAAAACGCTCAGTCCTCCTCTCTGTATTATGGGGATACTGACATCAGTCCATTTTATAGGGATTTCTAGTGACGTATGTGAGGCATCTGACCACTCCGGAAATAAGTGCTGTACTACTGTTACTGCCAGGGTGATTAAAATTGCTACCAGCGCTACTAAGAACTATATTTATTGTTTTATTGTTATCCACAGAGCTGTACTCATCTGAACAGCTACTTCTACTTGTCCAAGAAAGCTCTGTTCAACAGTTTGAGGTTTGGCACCTTCTGTTGCACCAGTCCATATGCTGGAGATAACAATGGAGAATACTGCTGCTGAATTGAACTGTGTGTTTTTTTTTAATTGACGACAATAATATTATTATCTGTTAGTAATATTCTAGTGCGCTGCTAGAATCGGTATTAATTATCGTGAGCGTCCGTTGTTAACTCAGTATTAGTATTAATTATTATATCGAAGGGTTTTATAATGTGGCGTCAACATTTCTGGGAAATCCTGGACGTTTAACTTGCGGTTTTGCATGAGAAATGCTTCCTAGGCAACCTTCCATTTTATCTCTAATCCAAACCACCTGCACATACGCTTCAAGTTATGGCTCATCTTCGCATACTGGATGGATGACGGATGGTGCTGGCCCTCATTCAGACAAAGCCTTCGCCTAGCAGAGGGCAGTCCGGCTCTCAGCAGAGTGCCCGAGAAACACACCGAGGAAACCGAACCGGCGGGGCTCGTCTCCAGGCTCTAGGGCCGGGACAGAGGGCGGCTGGTTCTAAGAGGCCTATCTTGGCTAACGGCGGGCAGAAAATCTTGCAAAACGGCGGGCCGAGAAGCCCCCCCCCCCCGCCCGTGGCTTCCTTGCGTGCCGGAAAAGTAAACCTCATTGGGTTCCCTGGAGCCTACTCGCGAGTAGGCGAGAGCTTCTCTCAAAGCTTTCGATAGAGCAGCCAGGCTCTTCACATGTTTACTGTAAAATAAGGCCCGTGGAGCACAGTGGCGCTTACTCCCTTGTAAGCGCCTGCAGGGTAGCAGCCTGAGTCACCGCCGGCGTTCTCTGGATCTGAGCCCGCAATCAATTCAACTGGGGCCACAGTGTTAGGGCTTAGACACCCGGGCGCTGCCCACCGACCCCCAAAGTTTAACCCGTCTTCTCGAACAGGCTTACTTGGAAGGAACACCTCTGGGATACACTTGAAAAGACATCCGCAGGCTTTCCGCCAATGGGACGGCCATTGCAGAGAACCTGGGGAGGATCTGTTCTTGTTCCCGAGGCTTGGGGACCCCCGAGTCTCCCATTGGGGCCACTGATCCTGATTCCCCCCCCCCGGCTGGACAATGAGAAAAGGCATTCAAAACGACTGCGACCGACGCCGAGTGCTTGCTCCGGCGTCCTAGTATTCAAGATTCTCTGCTCTGAACGCCCAAAGCAGATCGACTGAACCGTCCCGTGTCTAAAAGACCGCGAAAGCAGAGAGGGAAGAGATCACGACTGTGTTTGCACAGGAATAACATTTCGTTTTATTTCGATCAGCGGCTGATAGTTAAAAGGTCTCATTATAAGGCAGTTTCCTCCCCCCCCTCAAAAAAAATCACTTAAATCTCTTCTTTAATTTACTTTACAAGGACATGATCAGTAGGGAGAGGAACCCCCCCCCGAACCCAAAGATAAATACAGGTGCAAAACTCGGCTGATTGGATCCCTAAAATAGATCTGACAATTTGTCCAAGAAGCAGAAGAGAAAAGTCCCCCGTAAGAAAACCACGTACAAAATTGCTGGGATTTTTTTCTTTTTCTTTTTTAAAGTATCAAATTCCAGGCGAAGAAAAAGATGTGCAACCATCAACTGGGACTCCAGAGAGGTGTAAGGAAGAACAATCAAACCCACTCTCACCTATATAGCGCGCAGAAATGTCATTAAGGTAGCTTGAAAGACAAGGTCGGACCCTTGCTCGAAGGTGCCTGAAAAGCGTAGAGGTTGGCCAGGAGATGCCTCCCCCCCTCGGTGAGTGCCGTGGTCCTTAGCTAAGGCTCAGGGGAGGGGAGCCTGAATCCGTCGGGCCGTCCTCTCGGCCTTCGAGATCCTCCTGAGCTTCCTTCTTGGCCTCCCCACCTTCTTTCCCCTCTGGCCGGGCCGCCGGGAATTTGTCCTTGTTGTTCTCTTTTTTCCATTTCATCCTCCGGTTCTGGAACCAGATTTTGACCTGCCTTTCGGTGAGTCCCAGAGCGTGAGAGACCTCGATCCTTCTCTTCCTGGTCAGATAAGGGTTAAAAAGGAACTCCTTCTCCAGCTCGAGAGTCTGGAAGCGACTGTATGTTTGTCTTCCTCTCCGCCTACCAGGAGCTGCTGCATTTTTGGGAGGGGGGGAATAAAACACACACACACATACAGCGTTTAAAAAGAAGAAGACACCAAGACGCTCGCGAATTCGCTAACTTGATTTGCAGGACACGGAAATAAGTCCGGGGGTGGTAGGGGAGTCTTCCTTGGCGCACACTTTCTAGGAGCCAGTGGAACGGGGTGGGGGAGACTTTACGCGTGTAAACCTACGTGGGCTTGGGTCGGTTTGTTCCGGTGGACCTCTTTCTTGTCTTTTAAAAGCCAAAGGCTCATTCTACGCACAGTTACTCGAGGGTAAGCCAAGAAAGAAAGAAAGAAAGAAAGAAAGAAAGAAAGAAAGAAAGAAAGAAAGAAAGAAAGAAAGAAAGAAAGAAAGAAAGAAAGAAAGAAAGAAAGAAAGAAAGAAAGAAAGAAAGAAAGAAAGGCCTTTGGCCTCCCCGTTCAACCTAGTGGTCTCATCCGGGAACTCCAGTCAAACTGTTTATGTACATAGGGACGGGGGTCGCTCCTAGGCCCTGCCCAAAGCGGCCCGGTGGAGCAAATAAACTAAGGCGAAACAGGAAGGCAGGCGAGACGGGGCTGTTGAAGGCCGCCGTCCCGAGCGCTTTGGGGATGGCCCGGAGAATCGGTGGTGGGCTGGGAGTCAGCTCGAAGTGGAAAGGAGTTTTGCACACAGTCTTAAGGGGAGGGGATCAGAGCAGCCATCATAAACTGTAAATTATATTTACCGTGTTTTACATTTAGCAAGAGCGTAAGCGCGAGAGAGAGAAAGAGCGAGAGAGCGAGAGCGCGAGAGGGGGGCAGCGCGCCCGAGGGAGGGCCTGTGGCCGGCGCCCAACCTTGCGGTCTCATCCAGGGGAAGAGGGGAGCCGGCGACGCGCCCTGATTTAAGCGCTCTGGGTCCTCGCCAAGGTTCGCGCCGGACGATTTACAGTCGGCGTAGTGGACCAGCTCGGCCTCTTGGTGCGTCGTAAAAAGCGCCTGTCGCTGCAAGTGCTCGTATCCGTAAAACTTGGCCGCCTCCCCTGGACAAGGCGGGCCGGGGCAGGGGGGCGGCGGCGGCGGCGGGTAGGCAGCGGGGCTCCCCCCGGCCAGGTGCTGGTGCTGCTGGGGTGGCGGCACTTGATGGTGGTGGTGCTGGTGGTGCTGGTAGTAGTCCAGGCCTCCTCCGCCTCCTCCTCCTCCTCCTCCGGAGGCCTGCCCGGGCGGGGGCTGCGGCGCAGGGAAGCCGGAGGCGGCGGCGGCTGCCGCAGCGGCCGCAGCGCTGTTCCCGTAGAGCAGGGCGGCGGCAGCGGCGGCGGCGGGCGCAAAGTGACAGTCGTAGTACGCGGGATTGATGGGCGGCTCGCCGCCGCCGCCGCCGCCCGCCGCCTTGTACTTGGAGTAGAGCGAGTTGACGAAGTAGGAGCTCATCGGCGAGCGGGCGGGGGGCAGGCGGAGGCGCCGCCGCAGGAGGAGGAGGAGGAGGGCCGGCCGAGGCCCCGTGCCGCCGCCGCGCTCGACTCCCGCCGCCCTACTCGCAGCTTACTCGCGGCTTACTCCGTCCGTCCCCGGGCCGCTCCGGCTGGGCGCCGCGGCCTCCGCGCTGACCACGGCTGGCCCACAAGCGGCGGCCGACTGACCTGCCTGAGTGCTTGCACTATTTCCTAGTAGGCATCCACCACCACCGACTGCCCCGCCGCCGCCGCCGCCACACACTCACACCCTCGCTGGCTGGCTGGCTGGCTGGCTGGTTGCTCGCTCGCTCGCTCGCTCACTCCCTCGCAGGGGCCTGGAGTTCAGGGCCAGGCAGGGGCGCCTCTTGGCTCCGGCTTTCGCTTTACCTCCCGAGGCAGAAAGGGAACAACAACAACAAAGGAAGGGGGGGGACCCAGAGGGGGAGAGAGAGAGAGAGAGAGAGAGAAGGGGGAAGGGAAAAAAACACCTTCCCAACCAGTCAGCCAGCCGAACTACCCCACCAGCTGCCCAGACTGGCAGCCTCAACCCCCCTCCCGCCTCCCCTTCAGCCCCCCAGCGGTGTGCGCGCTGGCTTGGAAGCGCCCATTTCTTCTCCGCGAGCCACTGAGCCGAGAGAGACGCGCAGAGATCCGGGCCGGATAAAGAACAGGCTGGAGCTGCGAGGAGGACAGCCAGGCCCGGACTCGGCGGCTCCATTGGAGACCAACCCCCCCCCCCGCCCAGCCCGAGGCGGTTGGAGCGGGGGTGGAGAGAGCAGCGTGGAGGAAAAGGGAACAAATTTGGGGGAGGTGAGGGGGAGGGAAGGCGGATCCGAAGCCAAGGCCCCAGACTGGGTTCTAGGCCGCGGGTTAAGACCTCGAGAACGTGTACTTCTGAACATGTGCAAAGTGCTCCTTCCGGAGCCCGCCTCTAGGACTAGGGAAGAGGGACTTCCATTTCCAGGTCAAAGGGCATGCCTTTGGGGCAAGGTGGAAAGGGAGGCGAGGGGGGAGGGCGCGGTCCCCTGGCTCCAACCCAACGGGATCGGTAACGAGCAGGCCCGGAAGCCATCTCCGGGGACAAGGGGCGGCAGAGGACACGACTCCCCAGCCGGGAGGAAGCCGCGGGGATTTGCCAGGGATTGCGAGGAAGGGCCAGTCCTGCCAGACCGGGATCTGCGTCTCCGTATTTTCGGAGAGGGGGAGGAGGGGCGAACGGGGGTGGGGGCAATCGGGAGGGGGCGGCGGTTTCAGGCCCATCGGCCGCTTGCAAATGAGATGCCTGTTTCCCCTTGACGCAGGACGCGCTTGGCTGCGGCTCCCAGATTAATTGATACTTAATGGAAATCATGCCCATGAATAGCCTTTCCATCATTTCGCCCTGGGTGGACGTCGTTAGGCAAGCGAGGGCCGAGGGGGGGGAATAATAATATTGGGTTGGTAGGTGGGTGCCGGATCCCCTCGCTCGAGGTCGGCCGCTGCAACAAGGAACCCGGGAGGGAAAGGAGAAACTCTCCGCAGGAGCGCGCAGTACTTTAGCTGGGGCCCCGAGGGCTGTACCTTACGCGCCGCTGCTCGGCTGAAAAGCGTTTCCTTCCTCGCCAGAGACGCCGAAGGCCGGGCTTGTCTTTGCTGGGGAAGCAGGGGGAAAGGGGGGGAACATGGCGGCGTGCAAAAGACTCGGGGTCGGGTCTCAGGGACCCCAATGAGTAACACCCACCCACCCACACCTTCATTGTTAGAAATAGAGAGGCTGATACGCCTTCGCGGGAGCAGGCTGTCTCCTCCGGACCTCTTCCGGGATGCAATAACTAGTGGGCCTACCGATGGGCGGGAGTCGACTTAATAACATATTTTAGGGGAGAAATTCTGGTATCCAAGTACAAGGGAAATAATTAGAATTCTGTCGCCACAAACATTATTATGCGGGCGAAATACCACCACCTTTCAGACCATATGTAAGACAATTTGGCGAAAATATGGTGGCACAATTTCTTTCTTTCTTTCTTTCTTTCTTTCTTTCTTTCTTTCTTTCTTTCTTTCTTTCTTTCTTTCTTTCTTTCTTTCTCTCTCTCTCTCTCTCTCTCTCTCTCTCTCTCTCTCTCTCTCTCTCTCTCTCTCTCTCTCTTCCCGCTTACTGCTCTTTAAATATTTGTTTTGGGGTTGGTTTTGTCTGTTAACAATCATCATTTTTTTTAAAAAAAGACGACTCCTCACCGAATTCCCTCATGAAAGAAAATTTACACTCTTGTTCCCCGGAAGGCCGATCCTGCTTAGTAAAGAAAGAATCTCTCTTTCTCTAATACTACCGGCGATCTTTCAGTGGGAAAGAGGACACTCTTTTCACGGGCGGAGGGCAGGGACCTAATGCAGATTCTGGAGAATTCCCGCCCCAGGCACTCCTCTTCAGCCCCACTTCTTAAAAACTCGAGGTGTACCAACCGTGGCTGCAGGGGCTGCGGCTCCCTGTCCTTTCTTCCATGGCGTCAAAAAGGTGCAGGCCAGAGGAGCAGGACGGATTCTCTTTCTTCCGAGGCGCAGGCCTTGCCCTGAGCACCTTTTCTTCGCTGCGGACCACAGGCTCAGGACCGCTCGGAGAACTCGAAAAATTAAGGCCTGGCCATTTGGACTCCACAACTGTTGCATCGGCTTCAGATTTATCGGAGCAAAGCTTCACTGCAGAATCGCGGGGGCCCCCTCCACAAAAAACACCTGAACTTCCCTTAGGGTGGTCTTTTTGGGACCTACAATGGCGTCGTCGTCAGAGAACTTGGTGTTTGTTGCCTCGTTTAATTTGCTTGGGCTAGCTGAAGAATTACAGTTCTATTACCTCGAAGAGAACTTGCCTGCGTTTAACCGCCAACTTCGAAAATAAATGCATTTTGCTAAGAAATGTCACTGTGCGTTTGTTTTTACTGCAAAATGCCCCACGGGTCAGAGGACAAAACCCAAATGCAAGGTTAATGGTTAAGGCCACAGAAACTCCTTTTGTTCCTGTTGAACCAGATACATTCCATGCACATGTGTATGTATATGTGTGTGTATATATATATACACATACGTTTATATATATATGCATTCAGAATATATAGGAAGCAATGGGTTCCACACCAAGGAGAACTTGTTTCTTTTTTTAGCCTTCCATTTTTAAAAATTAATTACTATTATTTGTTAATGTACTAGTGACAGTTTGGGTTTTCTCTTATGTTACAGTATATGCTAAAATATAAATAGGTTGCTTTGTTGTTGTTGTTGTTGTAAGAAGACCCTTTTAAACAAAAACAACTTACCTTTCCTCCTGTGGTGAGTCCTTGGTGTTTGTTTGTGTTTAAAAAAGAAGATTTTATTTCATACTTGTGTAGGTTTTGCAAGAGCAGACCAGAAATATGTCAGACTCAGTCGAAAACGATTTGGTGGAAAATATAATAATTATCCACAATGAACCCTTTCTGTTATTATTGCCATAAGCGTTTGGACTAAACACGATCACTCCTTCCGTGTGTGTGCACGTGTACCTGTCTGTGTTGTGAAAATGCTGGAAAAGAATTTTCATGTTGAACTTCCTGTTGATATTTTAAATATTTTAGAAATGGCCTGACCTCGTCCAGACACACGCACACATTTAACACGTCTCTGGTTTGTAATAATCGAATGTAGCGTCATAAGCAAATTAATACGGGGGGACACCACTTTCAGAAGTGCTGACTGCCCTACACTTCCCGAGTGAATTAATTTGATCGTAGTAAAGATCCCTCATTAGGTCGTGCTCATTTATTTTTGGCTGCAAACACCAAATTCATAGAATATTACCAAAAAAACAAAACAAAAAACCCAACCACCAGCCTGTACATATTTAATCAACACACAAGTCCTGCTCAGAGACCCAAAAAAGAAAATGACAGTCTCGAACGACAGAAAATGGAGCAACACCGTCCTCTAGTGGCGACATGAAATCTTGACCCTCAATCCGGCTTCACGAATAGTGTTCCTTCTACAGAGAGTTTGAAGGGAATGTATTAGCTTTGACTCTTGAGTTGTCGAAAGATTGTTTGTTTCCAAAAAATATCTATTTTCAGTCGGCTAAAGATGACTAAATAAGTCATGCGAAAATGGGGGGGGACCCTCAATGAGCGTGCAATTATTAGAAAACATTTACAAATACTGTTGACAAATAAAAACCAGGGCACACCTTTCTAAATCTTGAGTGACAGGGCGTTCTTTTCAACGCAGATACAGTGTTGATCCTGGTTAACTAAGGGCACAGAGTTCGTTCTTTCATTTGCGCTTAACTTAATGAATAGAAGAAGGTACTGAAACGTTGCTGTTAAAATATAGGTCGTGTGACTCCCCCACCGCTAGAAAACGAGCTTAAACTGGTCTACTTCAAAGTAAATCTGAATTTCTTCCATGGGCCTTACTCGCAGGAAAGTGTTTTTAGGGCTGCGGCTCTGGTTCGTTTGTTCAGATTTTTGTTTTCAGGTTCATAAGCATCCTGCCTTGAACTTGCCTATTTCATTCTATTCCTTAACGCAAGACCCGGTCAGATTTCTCTCTCCCGTGCTTATTAACCTGGGGGATTCGAGGATATCCACCTTCCTGATCCACCCAGGGCATGGAGGTTCCGCTAGTAAAACAAGTAGTAAACCCGTTTATTGGAAAGTGTGTCTCTGTCGTCACACCGGCCGCTCTCTACCGTGCCATTTTGCAATCAATAAACCTGGACTTGGGGAGGAAACCGCGGCAAGTTTACACGAGTTTCCGCCTCAAGTGGGACTCGAACCTCCTTTCCCAAGGGGCGTTCCTTCCAAGGTCTAAGTCCCCGCTGAAGAGGCCCCGCTCCAGCCTTTCTGTGGCCACACGTCCGTAACCTAATTCATGACTTCCAAAGAAAAGAGAGAGAGAGAGAAAGAAAAGAAACTCCTGCCTTTCCAAAACGGCGCCCAAACCCACCCGAATGGGTTTTTGATCCTCTCAACCTTTTACAGGCCTCTCCCTCTCCCCTTGACTCTTGTCTGGGCTCCTCGGGCGGCAGACTGAAATTTATAGTCCAGGTTTTTAGGACCTGGGTTTTGTCTGCAGGGGTGTTTTCTCCGGACAAACACAAACATCAAAATAAGATGAGTCTCAAAGAAAGGTGGGGGTGGGGGGAAGGAGAGCCATTGCATATCATAAACTCATTAGGTCCAGACGTCTAGCCTTCTCAATGGTTTTATGGCGGCTCGGTTCTTCCTGTTCTTAAAAAAAAAAGGGGGGGGAGAATGATAGGTAGGGAGAGCTGGCCATGAATGGGGAGGCGAAGGCAACACCTTTCTCCGAGGCCTTTATCACTGTTGTGTGTGCGGGGGGGGGCGCACGGGAATGCGGCGCGGGGGTGGGGGGCAGAGATAGTATCGACAGACCCAACAGGGCCCCTAGGTCAGGTCTCCGCCGCTGTTGTCCTTCGCAGTTAAGTCTTCTTTCAAATTGTCGTGAGCGGCCAGCTCGTTTTGTAGAGTCTAATGTCACCGCAATAACCCGCCTCGATTTTCTCCAGCTAATTCGGGAGCTCCTTCCCTTCCCTTCCTCCCGCCCCAGTTATCCATAAACTCCGCGTACTTGTGCTGCGTCTGCACAGTGGGCACCGTCCAGCCACGCCGAAGTCCCGTCCCTTGCCTGAGCGGAGGGTCAGCGGGCGCTGGCACTCAAATCGGGTCTCGGAAGCGCCAGGCGTGCCTGCCTCAGTGCGTCCGCCCGGCCCAAACACCGGCTGTTGTTCCAACAAGAGCTCCTTTCCTGCCGCTTGGCCGAGGTCGTAAATGTTCATAAATGTTTAATGGAAGAGGGCATATTATTAAATACCCATTTCAGGCCCTGGCGGAGGAGACCGTGTCCAAGAGATTCCTGTCTATCAAGTTAAATTTTTTAAAAGTCGCGGGGGGGGGGAGAAGCGGTGTTTCCAAAGGACACCGAGAAGGCAGTTTTAATCATTACGAGTCAACTCTGTTTAAAGATGTCTCGACCTGCCGTACAGATTCTCGGAGCTGAAATTGCCAAGCTGAATTGTTGGGATTTGTGTGTGTGTGTGTGGGGGGGAGAGACAACCCGGCTTTGTACCTCCAAAGGTCATAAACTACCCGCCATGTACAAATGCAAATCAAAGTTCATGAGGCCCTTATCAGAAGAGAAGGTCGCGGGCAACGGTCTAGAAGGGCGCTCTCTCCACCTACGTGGCTTTGAAAGGTCGAGTGTGGCTCTGGAACCCCTTCCTCTCCCGGACCAGCTCCTGGGAAACCACCCCAGGCCTCCTTCAGGTTCAACTAGAGGAGGCTTCGGCAGAGAAAAGGCTCCAGGCCCAACCGAGACACCCGTTTGCTTCTTCTCTCTGGAGCCAGCAGAAAACCCTCTGCTCTGCGAAGCGTTTCCCTGATCACCGAAAGCGTAAATTCACCTAGAAACACTTCCCTGCCGGCTGGGCACACGCATATATATATAGATACTTATATTCTAAAGGGCACACCCTGAAGAAAGTGTCCTTTTTGTTGTGGGAGGGGGAGGGGGGTTTTCTCCGAGCTCCGGAGCGCTTCGAGCGCGGCCTATCTCCCCCCCCCCCCCGGCGTAGTCGAAACATCCAAACAACAAAAGCATTTCCCAACCTCCTCCCTTCTCATCCCCCTCATTCTTTGGGGGCGGGGGGAGAAAAATCTTCATTTTATTCTGTCAACTTTTATTATCACCGTTACAAAAAAAAGTCCTTAGGTAGGATTTCAGGTCTGGCGAAACGGACCGCTGCTTCTGGGCCCGGCGCTCAATCTAGTGCAGCCCCGAGGAAGGAAGGGGTGAGAGTGTGTTCCTTTTCGTCCTCCTTGTCCCTTGCCAAGCAGAAAGTGCAGGAGAGAATCGGGGAGTGAGACGGTTGCTTGCTTGCTTGTTTTCTTTTTTCTCTCGGAAAATTCTGGATATCGGGCTACCGCCATCCTGATTATCATTCAGTATTACTGTTTTCGTCGTCATTTTTGCCTTTTCTAATTTTTTTTTTGGGGGGGTGGGGTGGAGACTCCCTCGCTCTCTGGCTCTAGACTAGGTCCCTTGGAAAAAGCATGTCCAACATTTAATATTTAGATAACGGCACCCTCCCTCCCGCCCCCACCACGTGCAACCCACAATATCTTGAAACTAAACAGGGAATTGGGGGGGGGAGAGAGAGGACGAAAAAGAAAGTTCAGAAAGACGCTCTCCAGCAAGGTAGAGACCTCCCGGGCCCCCCTTCCTCTAAAAAAAAAAAAATACCCGACACAGACCACATTCACTGCTACCGTAAATCAGAATAAAAATAACCACCGGATCATTTTAACGTTCTGAGACAATGCGCCTGGGGAAAATAATAATATTAACAATAATTACTATCGATAGTCGTGTGCGCGCGCCTTGAGAGGAACCCCAGTGCATCCCACATACATACATACACGCACACACGCACGCATTCCGACACACACGTACAGACCATACAAACGTGCATTCGTCCGTCCATAACCACCCGCGCCACCCAGGCGCTAGTCCCCTTTATTGTTTTTCTCCTTGTTCATTTTTTTCATCTTCATTCGCCGGTTCTGAAACCAGATTTTGACCTGTCTCTCGGTCAGGTTTAAAATCCGAGCGACCTCGTACCGGCGATCCCGGGTGAGGTACATGTTAAAGAGGAATTCCTTTTCCAGTTCCAGGGTTTGGAATTTGGTGTAGGGGCAGCGCTTTTTCCGGGTGGAGCGCGCGTGGATCCAGTTGGCGGCCGGGTTATCTGGAAAGAGGTGGAGGGGGGGGGAGAGAGATAAAAGAAGGGGGGGGAGGAGGGGAAGGTTAGCGTTTCGGGAGGCGAAGCGGGCCGGCGCGGCTGCGGCAAGGGCAGGGAAGGGAAGGGGAGGCGAGGGGTCGTTAAATGCAGTTAGGGGAAGGGCCGCCTGCCCGCCGCCTGCCCATAAAAGCGCGGCCGGGCCCGGGCCCCGTCTGCTGCCTGTCTCCGGGAGGGCGGTGCGCGGTTCCGGGGGAGCCTCTCCTTTCTTTATGGGTGCTCGTAGCAGCGGCTCGCGCTGGGGCTGGGGCGGCCAGACGTTTTTATAGGTTAGTAAAACGATCAGTTTTGCACATTGGGAGCCGGGCAGGTTGGCGCAATAAATCAACGCGGGCGCGATCCCGGGCCTTTCTCGCCTGCCCGCCCGCCCGCCCGCCCGCTCGCTCGCCCGCCCGCTCGCTCTTTTTTTAAATCATAACTTACTTGGGTCGAGTTGATGCTGCTTCTCTTCCTTCAGAGGGTCGCTGCTCGGGCTGGGGTTGCGGCTGCAGGCAGAGGCCGGCTTGCTGGGGGCGGCGGCGGCGGCGGCGGGGGCGCTGGGGAGGGGGCCTGTCGGAGCACCGTTGCCCGCTGCCGCCGCCGCCAGGGCTGGCTTCTCGCGGGCTTCTGCCAGGAAGGGGTTGCAGGAGTACTCGGCCCCGGCCACGGGAGGGACCGCCGCCGGCTCCCTGGGCTGGGCGCCCTCAGTCCTTTTGGAAGGAGAAGAGGAAGAGGAGGCGGCGGTGCTGGAAGCGGCGGAGGCGGCGCTGGAGGCCGAGGAGGCGGCTGCTGTGCCGGTCTCCGGCTTGACGATCCCGTAGTGGCGCCCGGCGGCCGAGGAGGCTGCGCCCGGAGGCGCCCCAGAGTTGTGCCCACCATGGCCGGGGCTGCTGGGGAAGGAGGAGGCGAAGGGCTCGATCCAGGAGCGCACGTATCTTCCGCCTCCCCCGCCGCCGCCCTCGCCGGGCCCCCCCAAGTGGGGCTGGGGCATGTAGGGGTGGTAGATGCCCGGCATGGCCGCCGACGGCTGCGGGTGGACGGCCGACCACGAGGCGGCGAAGACGGCGGACTTGGGCGCGAAGCTGCAGGAGGCGAAGTCCGAGCCCTCGGCCAGCACACCTGAGGCCGCCCGCGGGCTGGCGTGGGGGTTGGGGTGGTGGTGGTGGTGGTGGTGGGGACCCCCGGGCAGGAACCGGCCGCTCCCGCCGCCGCCGCCGCCGCCGCCTCCTCCTCCTCCGTAGGCTTCCTCGCCCTCATGGCCTATCAGAGAATCGACATAGTAGTTACTCAGGGCGCCGCTGGAAGACATGTCGGGCCGGCATACGGGGAGGGGGGGGCGAGGAGGCAAAATAGGTGACTCCGAGCAGTGTCGAGGATCGCCCGGCCCGCAGAACAATCCCAGGATTTTGCGGGCTGCCCGCCTCAGCCATTGGCCCCGCCGCCCACGTGATCATATTTACCAATACTCGGAGTAAATCAATCCGCTAAATGGAGCCCGGGGTGGGGGCCCGCAGAGGTAGGTGGCCGCGATTATTTTATTGAGAGACATCCGCCCAAGCGGGGAGACACCCGGGCCCCCCCCTCTGGATTAATAAAGGGGGGGGGAATAAACACCCACACCCACCCACCCCTGGCTTCTTTCTCCGTTGCAACAGGAGGACGGACCCGGGATCCCTTCCCTCGCCGCGGGACTCCAAGCGGGCGTGGCTCCGCAGCAGCAGCAGCAGCAAGTTCGAGGGGGGGGGACTATTTCTTCACCTCCTGGGAGTGACTCCTGCCATTCGTTTCTCCGCCACCGGCCCCGAGCGCAGAAGGGCTTCCTTCGAACGGCCTCCGAGTCCCCACGCGGCGGGGAAGGGAGGCAGAAGCCAGCCGGAGCCTCGCCTGCGGAAAGAAACACTGCCGCCGCCCGCACCCCCCCCCCCCGCCGCCGCCAAAGACACCCAAAGCCAAGCAAACCCACCCTCCTCCTGGAAGTGTCTAACGACTCCTCGTAAAACGGGGAAATGTTACAGTCAAAAGAAAACGAGAAGCACCACAATGGGGGGGGGAGGGCCATCTCTCCGGAGCGCCTTCCCTTTCCCCCCTTTCCCCCCCCTTTTTTTTAAAAAACCAAAACCTTGAAATAGATCAGAATGGAGTGATTGCGAAAGAGCCAGGCGGAGAGAGAGAGAGAGAGAGCTGCCCGTTGTGTTGTTTTAAAACAGGTGGAAGACCTCTCCGCAATGATTTTATGCCTTTCAATAAAAATTTTATGAGGTGCATTTGATTATAGATTAATGTGTGTCCCTAATAAAACGGACGGATGGCACACGCGGTATAAAAAAAGGAGGAGGAGGAGAAAGAAGCCGGTCTCTCTCCATCTCCCCCCCCCCACCACCCCCGCCTGCAGGATTGACATGAAGCCCGGACCCGGGGGTGGAAAGTTTGGGTTCAGACGGGGCAGGAAGTCTCCCTTCCAGGCACTTCGGGAAGGAAGGAAGGAAGGAAGGAAGGAAGGAAGGAAGGAAGGAAGGAAGGAAGGAAGGAAGGAAGGAAGGAAGGAAGGAAGGAAGGAAGGAAGGAAGGAAGGAAGGAAGGAAGGAACTCCAGATTGCACTACTTAAATCGGGTCTCCGGTGTCTGTGGGAAGGAGCCTAGACAGACAAGTAGCACATTGGGATTTTTTTCGGTCTCTCTCTCCCCCCCCATGTACAGATCTCGCTCTCGCTTTCTGCCACGCACAGACGCACCCCCCCCCCCAAAAAAAAAAGACCATTCAAGGACTCAGCACTCGGTCTGTTGGAACCACCTTTATTTTGGACATGCCAGGAGGGGAAGATTTGTTCGGGATGCCTTTTGGAGAGAGGCGCGGAGGATGCGGGGGAAGCTGCCAGGCAGTTCGCCCAGGCTGGATCTCGGCGTGGGCTCCTCATCCTCCCCCGGCGTCTCTTCTGACTCTCGAGGAGCCGGGCTTGGGGAACGGGTGTGTTTGGACGGGGAGGGGGCGCCGGCAGCTCGGCTGGGAAGAAAACAAAAGACACCCACACACCCACACACCCCAGCAAAGAGGGCAGACCTGGTTTTTCTCTCTTGAAAAAGAAAGAGACCTGCAGTCCCTAACGATTTCGTGACTGTTAGACGCTCCTCTCCAAAATTTCCTAGAAAGCCTCTCTCCCTGGCTCGGTTTAGAGACACAAGGCGAGCTTTACGCAGAGGAGACTCACGCCCACCCCTCTGCAGCTTCCGTGTCTGTGTCCTTATACATGTGCCGATGCAAGACCTAGCCGCCTTCACATACCTGAAATACATTTGCACACGCTCCCACATCTTCATTACAGAGATCCGAAGCTGGGGTGTGTGTGTGGGCTTTTTCCTTGGATTTCTGAAGCACCCCCTTCCAGAAGGCATAGTTCAGAATCGCAGCCCTAGGGCAACCTTTCCCCCTCCCCAGAGAAACATCTTTTTTAAAAAATACAACCCAAATCGACTCGGTGATGAGCATGGGACACATGGGCGAAGAAGCCCGTTTTATGTAGAAGCGACAACGTCAGCTCCACAATCTGTACCGAAAACAAGGCGTGGATCCATCCCCTCCCCCCCCCGCACAGCTCAACCCATGCGCAAAGACAGACAGGATACATAAGGCACATCAAACATATTGTACACGCTTCTGAGATTGGTGTGTAGGTGCACACGCACACAAAGACACATAGACAGGAATTAGAGGTACACACAAGTGGGCTGTCTACGGAAGGGCCTCCTGGAAAGCACGCGTTTACAACTCACAATCTCTCCAAGAATATTGGGGGGGGGGAATGCTCGAATGTGATGTCACCGGTTCCTTTATGAACTGCCTGGGTGTCATTAAGGAGAGCCAATATTTCCCAGCGAGTTTCCTGGGCCATTTCCTGGTCTCCAAGCCCAGCGGCAGCGCTTGCTCTTGGGGTAAGGGGCCGGCTTCCCTGGAGCAGGAGGCGGGGAGGCGCTCTTCGCTCCTCACCCCCTGGTTTGAAGGTTGAAGGCATCTCCCGGCATTTGGACTTCAGTTTGGGAAGTCACGTTCATTTGCAAATTCCTCTTAAACGCCGTTTCTGCGCCGGAATTCCGCTCCCCTCGCTTCCCCCAACTCTACCCCCCCCACACACACACTTCTATCCTCCGAAAGTAGCAGTTGGGGCCATCCATTCTTTTTCCTTTCCTTCACCCCCACCCCCCATCTCTGCCCGGAAAACAAGGGTTAGGGACTGGTGAACTTCATTTCCTTGATGTGGGCTAACTTCAAACAAAACAAAACAAAAACCAACAGCAGAAGGGCAGGGGCGAAAGAGACGGCTGGAGAAACCCGAAAAAGGTGAAGGAGACCTCGACGTAGCTTATTGATCCTCCAGGGCGACTCGGGATCTTTTCTGGGTTACAAAGCCGGGAAGGCCCGGGTCAGAGCTCCTCTGATTTTTTTTCCCCACAAGGCTTTCAGAAGCCACCGCCGGATTATTCCCCTTCCTTTACGAAACTACGTTTATCTGGGAACGTGTTCTGTATTCAAAGAAGCCAAAAGCGCAACAGCGACCAAAATCCTGTTCGCAGGGTGGGTTTTTCTCAGCGATGGATATGGGTTTGTTTGGTTGCTTTGAGTCTACATATCATTTGGGTAAGCCGTCTCAGAATTACCTGCTTGGGCCCTGAAGCCGGCTTTATGTCTTTTTATTTGACTCGACTCGCTTACCCTTTACGAGTGGCTAGGATGAGGGCGTCCGGGTCAGGTCGTAATATCGCTTTTTACAAGCGTTTTTGGAGTTCCCAGGCCCTTAATGCGCAACTCTCGGCTCTTTCCTCCCGACCTTATAGTTCACCAAGGATTCGAGAAAGTCGGTACACACCAGATCGGCCTCTTTTGCCTTCCAAAATCCAGGACTTCGCTGACGGGCACGAAAGACCCTCGGGCAGAAAAAAAGAAAGGAACCGGAGGCCTTCAAACCGTACGATCTTGGTGGTGGTTGGGGGGTGGGTTAGTTTTCTCGAAAGACCAAAGGAACCTCGTGACTTTACAGAGTTTATTGCATTATACATGCGAATAGGACATGCACAACGAAGAAGACATATTGCTTGTTATACGACTAAGATTTCCACGTATGCACCACAAGGGGGAAAAAGAGGGGGGGGGATAGAAGGTATACACTCGAGGAAGAATGGAAGATTCCATCGCTCGAAGGACACATCGGACGCACACGGGAGGAGAGGAGAGTTACATCATAAAATGTGCTTTCTTTCTTTCTTTTTTCCTGTCCCTCCCCCCACGAGGATCCCCCTTTTTTTCTTAAAAAAAATAATAATTCCAAAATATCTTATATAGTCAAAATGCCATGGCCCGTGTCCTAGCACCCCCCCCACATAAATACCACGTGGTTAGTTTAAAAAAACATGAAAAAGTCACATTTTCTGGATGTTCAACAACTCCAATAAGTTAAAGACCAAAATGACCGTGTTCAATCAGAATTTACCCTGCATTACTATGAGAAAAAATAATAATAATAAATTACACGTGCTAGACTTCCTTTTTTAATTATATATATACATATATACTCGTCGTAGGAACATACATAGACACTTGTAAGCACTAGAAAGAATGACAAAAAATCACATTCTATCAGAAATTAAAAAAAAATGGAATTGTACCAAGGGATGTAGTTTTGTTTGTTTGTTTTCTCTCCCCCCGCCCCCCCAAGTCTTCCCTACATGGATAACAACTGGTGGTAACTGAGCTTGTGTCTCGACTCTTGGTCAGCCCCCAGGTGAACGGTTTAAGAGAAGGTCAGATTAGCGGTCAGTTCTCGGATTCGGTTCTCCCTGCTCATCTTCTTGAGTTTCATTCTGCGGTTTTGAAACCATATCTTGACCTGCCTATCAGTGAGGTTAACGCTCTTACTGATCTCTAGGCGGCGCTCTCGAGTGAGATACATATTGAACAAGAACTCTTTCTCTAATTCCAGTGTTTGATGCTTAGTGTACGGGCATCTCTTCTTTCTCCCACTCTTTGCTGTTAACCAATTGCTGGTTGGAGTATCAGACTTGATTTCCTCTAGCAAAATCGAAGGAGAAGAAAGGAAGGAAGGAAGAAAAAAAACAAAATAGAAAGAAAGGGAAATAAAAATAACCTCAGTCTGTTATAGTGTACCCTTGGCCATGAACCCACGTCCATTGTGTCTGGCAGATATGGTGTCTTGTGGGTATTAAACATTGCTTAAAGGAGGTGTGCACAACTGGAATAATGCGGGGTTTACCCCCACACACAAAACGAATATTCCTCCCAGATTCGAATTAAACAATACCAGCACCATTCCGTGCCATCCTCAGGATGGTTTCTACAGCATTTCTGTGCATCATCTGACACATTCTACAGACTACAATATACACATCTCAGCTAGCTCTCAATGGATGGAACAATATTCTCCCTGCCATATGCCAGTGCTCACGTTAGAGCGAGTCCGACCCACGCCATAGATGCCCCCTTACTTAGAAAATGGCTCTGTGGAGAAAACCAGCATTTCCCCCAACCCATTTTGACAGAGACCCTCCTTTCGCTCACCCACGCAATCAAACACAGTCAGAAAATCAGGTGGCCTTTTGCCCCCAGGTAACACCAGGATATTTTTTAAAAAAAGAAAAGAAAAGAAGAACGAAAACACCACCAAATAGGAACCATATTCTATCCCCTCCCCCGTTTTCCCGTGAGAATGTTGTCTTCTTCTCACATTACGGGCAAATTTTTGTCCTAAGCCTTCTTTTAATGTTTGCCTGCAATTGTTTCACATCCGCTTCGTGTGTACAGAGCAATCTAAGACTCATAGCAGGCATTGCAAAGGTGAAATGTCCTCAGGCCATTCACCCCTCGATTTTCGCTATTCTGCCATGTTACATTAGCCCACTACAAAGGACTCCTTGGACACCCCCCCCTTGCTTTAAGGACAATGAAATCAACATGCTGCCCTTTCATTTAAAACCAAAATTAAAAAAAAAAAAACAGCAACAACCTCCCAATCATAGTGGACACTTGGAGACAAAAGCTAGGCTATCTCAAATATTTCATTGGCCGTCTTAGGCGGCAGGGGCTATCAGAGAGAGGGCCATTTCTGATGGTCCATCTCCTTCAAAGTTTGTACAGCTCTGCGGCATCCCATCTGACCCCTCCTTTAAAAAAAAGAAAAGAAAAAGCACCTTGATTTGGACTATTTGTGTTTAGCAATCAGATGATGAGAAGATCCAGTGGGAAGACCTGGTCCCAGCGTGACCCTGGGGTTTTTTTGGCTGCCGTGTGACCCCCACAGCCTTTGGGAAGGTGCTGTTCAAGCACTGAAGGAGGCGGTCTGTTCCAAAGCCAAGAGAAATCTCTAGGGCAGGATCCGAGCTCGGGGGTCCCCCTCGAAGAGTCGGGGGGCGAGGGCTTGGCCTCACGGCTGGGGCAGGAGATCCCACCCCTCCGCCCCCTTTGCTGAAAAGCCAAGGGGAGCCCAGCATCTGCAGCAGCCTGGCAGAGGAAAGGGGGGTGGGGGTGGAGAGAGGAGAAGACCCCCTTTCCCTCCCTGAACAGCCATGGCTGCGCTGAAGCGCGACCTGAGGCGGTCTGAGGAGACCGGCGCGCCCCAGTCCTCCTCCTTCCCCCTGAGGGTCTCCCCCCAACTTTGTGCTTGGCTGCCTGAAGCATACCGACCTTTGCTTTCCTTCTCCTGGGCTTCCGGGCTGGAGACCGAGGCTTCGGCCAGGCAGCTCCTGTCGTCCTGGAGCGCGGACTTGGGCTCGGGGCTCTCGACGTGGGCCACTTTGGAGGAGTTGTCCGGGTGGTGGCTGTTGCCGCCGCCGCCTCCTCCTCCTCCTCCTCCGCCGCCGCCTCCGCCGCCGGCCGGGTTCTCATTCATCTTCTTCTCCAGGGGAAGTTGGGAGGCGAGCTGCGGCTTGGAAGCGCCGCGAGGGTTTAATTGTAACATGACAGTGGAGCTCGTTTCGGGGCTGTTATTGTACTCTTGGGCTTTCCCCGCGGCGTAGGTCTGGCTGAGCCTGAAATAGCCGGGGACGGGGACCTCGGGGTTCTCGATCGGGCAGGAGTCCGAGACCAGCCTCTGATAGGAAGGGACCTCAGAGGAGGAGACCAGCTTGGAGCGCTTATCGGAGTACATGCAGCAGTTCGTCTCCTCCTTAATGTTGGTGGCGAAGGAGCAGGTGGGGACCTGCTGCGTAACAGGTTGCTCTAGCCGGCAGGACCTGTTCGGGTCTGTCCAATTGTCTACTTGAGGTATATACGGATGTACATTCATACCCATGTTTTGATGGTTCACCTCCCTTTTGGCCAGAGACGGTAGCAGTCCACAGGTTTGCATCCCGTAAGTCCCAATGTCTGTGCTGGGAGGCATGTACATGCTGGCGCTGTTGGAATAGAAACTGTCACTCCTGCAGGCACTGATCAGCGAGTCGACTAGAAAAGTATTGGCGGCAGGAGAGCTGTTGGGAAAGGACATTTTGGGGAGGAATTTGAGGAAGAGAGATGGTCTCCTTTGTAGGCTGACATCTCTACGAAAACATTCCCTGTGTAATTGTGGATGCCTCCGCACGACCACATGACGGCTGAGCCAATGAGATTTGAAAATGGCCTTGAGCTGCTACCTCCCCGCCGGTCACGTGCTCCCCGGGACACTCCGGGCTGCGGCGCAAAGGTGGACAACAGCGACACCTAGAACGTCCCGGCGAAAGTGCGCCCGCGCGCCCGCGCGCCCACCCGCCCCGACCTGGGCAGCGCCAGCGCGCAGCACGCAGCAGCGGCAGCAGGAGCAGCAGAAACAAGCCTTATTTCTTTTTCTTTTTTCCTTTCCTCCCCCCCCCTCCCGCCAGTTTCCCTTTCCTTTTCTCTCTCTCTCTCTTTGCCAAAGCCAACCCTTGCTCAACTTGCCCGACTTAAAACAAATACACTACATTAGTTCCCCCCCTACCCTCCCTCTCCCTCTCCTTCTGGTTTTAATTTCATCTGCTTGCCCGAATTCAGCCTGATCCTGACAGCCACTGCTCTTTTGCGCCAAGAGAAAGATGAGGCAGGTATTTCGGCAAAATCCTGGCGGGGCGAAAGGGGAAGGGAAGGGGAGAGGGACCCAGAGATACTGCAGGGGAGCCGTTCAGCAAGCAGGCAACCGGACTGCGTAAAACATGGGGCATTTCCCTCAATATTCCTGCCCCTCTCTCTCTCTTTCTGTCTTCCCCCCCCTCAACAGGATTTTCCAGGATCCTGTTAGCTTCTATAAACTGCCAGCTATTGGAACTATCCCTAAAGCTCACCCGGGGAAAAAATACACTTTTCTGTCTTCCCTCCCCCATCCCCTTGCTCTTCTCAATCCAACCCTTGTTTCGAGAATCAGCATCCAGAGACAGTGCCGGCCACCCCCTCCAAAAAAAGTTGTTGTGGGCGGTGGACGCGGTCTGAAGCCTGGGTGATCCCCCGAAGTGTCCTAT
Organism: Gekko gecko; assembly: GCA_029375565.1. Classification (NCBI taxonomy): domain Eukaryota; kingdom Metazoa; phylum Chordata; class Lepidosauria; order Squamata; family Gekkonidae; genus Gekko; species Gekko gecko. The sequence goes on along the minus strand of JAPDNY010000003.1, from coordinate 14,085,415 downwards.
TTGGGGGGACCATACAAAGGGAGAGTGGGGGCCGGGGGTGGTGGGAATAATGTTTTCCTTTTATGGGTTTTGTAAAAGCCTCGCTTCCTGACAAGTGCAAAAGGTATCAAAGGTTGTGGGATTTATTAATACAGATTAAGAAGAATCAGGGCGATCAATAAAACCCTCATCTGCATTCTTTGGCGACTTGGTAATTTTCTCGCTTCTGAAGCTTTTTCAAGAGTTATACCCTCTATGGCCACACACGCGGGGGAAGATATTTTATGAACAAATCAATCGAGACTTTGTAAAGGATAAGATTAATAGTTAAGCTTTAGCATAATGGTGTTCGCGTTATGAATTATTGAAAATTATACTATTGATTTCAGGGGGGGCGGGGGCGCCCCCCCCACTCACCAAGAAAGGTCAATTTTTGTTTTAATACAAATCGTCAAATATTAAAAGCTAGACTGTTGCTGTAAGTTCAGTATCACAGACAGACCAGATTCGAAAGAAAGAGAGAAAGAGAAAGGGAGAGAAAAAGAGAGAGAGAAAGCCCTCTACATCCTTTCCCATACATCCATGAACAAAAATCCCTTTGCCGGTGAACATGGAAAGATCAGAAAGGGAGATTGGGCTGATGTGACGCCGTTCAACTTTCAAAGCTGGCTCAAGATACGGCCCTGGCTTCGCTAGAAACTGATCAAGATCCGGCGCTGAGGATTCAAAAAAAGGGAAAGACCCGGATCCAACCCTCTCCAATGTGCTGAAATCGACGGTCTCAGCACCTATGGTGGAAATATTTCCGATACGCTTCCTGATTTCGGATGTTCTCGGTTGTCTCTTTCTCCGGCTATCGTCCTGACTTGCATTCAAGAGCAGCACGCTCGTGAAACACCGGGCTGGTTATTTATTTGTTTTAATTAATAGTTCTGGTCTCTCCCCACTCCTGGTGGGATTTATTTAAAAACAAAACAAAACCCAAAGGTTCTCCCCCATTTGGAAGAAGGGAATGGAGGCGCGCGCGTCACGCCTGCCCTGGAGTCTCTCAAAGATGGAGCTCTTCGCTCCCTCTTTATTTATTTGGGGCCTGGAGAGCGCCCACATTCGCCAAACCCTCCTGGCCGCCTTCAAGACAAAGTCAGGAACAGCCACACACACACACACACGCACACAGAAGCCAACAAACAAACAGCAAATCCTCGAAAGGGCGTCTGGCATCGGCCCCCTCTGGCCGGGAGATCTGCGTGCGCCAGGGGATCATTCCCCCAGTCTAGATTTCTCCAGGGTTACCCCACCACCACCAGCAGCACCCATCCACCCCAAACCCGGCCAAGTCTTTGTTCATTTTCTCCTTAGCCCACTTTTATTTTATTCTATTTCCTGAGTACAATAGCCCTGCTGAAAACTCTCGCGGTGGCCATGAGACAGCCCCCCCTTCTTCCAAACCTTATCGCAGCTGTTCAAATACAACATCATGGCCACGTTAAGGAGCCCGCGCCTTTGACGGCCTCCCTCGCCAGCTTCTGCCTTGCCCAAGGAGTTCGAGCTTGACTTCCTCATATCCCCTTGCCTTCCCCCCCACCAGCCCCACACTCTAGCTTCTCCGAGACCCCCCCACACACCGAATCCCTTCGAATGGAAGGCTAGATCGGTGTCCTTATCCTGGACGCGGGCTTGGGATTAAGGTACACCCCTGGAAGGCGGTGGTGTGAGGGTGAAGAGAGAGAGAGAGAGAGGAATTTTGTCTCTCCCCCCCCCCCGCCCCATTTAAGATCATTATCAGAGCCATTGCTAAGATTTTGTCTGAGCTGGGGAACAAAACAGAAGCAGAGGTCAGGATGCCTCTTCTTCTTTGGGGGCTGGCTCTCCCCCTCCCCATTGTGCCTCCCTGCAATTTCCTCCCCCCTCAGCCACCCCTCCCTCCCTCCCTCCAAACAAGACGCCAGACAGCCCACTGAGTTTAAAAGAACCCCATCGTATTCGTTCCTAGTCCTCCCTGGGTTAATGGCGAGATCTAATCAGGGATTTTATTTCCATCCAATGGCCCTCCATAAGCCTTGTTTACACTTCCAAGAAGTGTCCCAGATATAGCCCAGTGGAGACATCCCTGCTATTTTTTTTAAAGGAAATATATATATATATGTATGTATTATCTTGTGGCTGTAACATTGCCCAGTTGTAAAGTTAAAACAATGGCCCAGACCTCTGTCCTCTTGACATCCCTCGAGTGGACATTGTTTAATGAACTGATTCTGGAGCTCAAGCCCGGGTTTGCTGGTGTTTGTAGCACCAAGATATCAATAGCGCAATCCATACTGGCCCGTCCTTTGCTAAATGGGATGTGAGTCCCACAAACGCTCTCCAGCTCCAAATCACTACCTATCAACCCCTTTTGAGCACTAACTTGGAATTCGGCCGGGCATTTGCGAAGGAAAAGGGATTGGGGCGGGGGGGTGGATTGGATAGAAAAGCCGAAATTTCAAAATTGGTTGGACGTGTCTAAAGGTTGAATAAACACCTCTGGGAGGGAAATGAGTTACTTAGACCTTGCCTGTTTAATGCCACTCCAGTTTTCAATCACTTTAAAGATGGGATTGTAGTAATTAACATTAATAAATAAATCAATATTGTGCCATAAACGAGATATACAATCTACATTAACGTAAAGGGTTTTTTCCCTCTTTACTGTCCCATATTTTTTCTCTCTCTAACGGGGGGTGAGCCCCCAAAAAAGATCCATTTATAACTCGATTACTATTTGCAGTAAAATATATGTTGTCACCTCCCTTTTCCGCCTTAATAAATAATTGAAAATGAAACATGGGAGGCCAAAATCCTTCTTTTAAAGTTTTATTTTAACCCTTCTTTCTTCAACAGTCTTTCTTCCACATTTTACTTCCGTTGGTGTGTGCACACACGCACACACACACACAAAAAATGTTTTTTTTCTGCCAACCCCACCCCACCCCACCCCACCCTCCACGATTCCTATACCGAATTTTTCTTTTTTGTCCAGATTTTAAGGCGATGTGCGAGAGGCGAGGGGAATAATGTTCACTCGTCGGTTCAGACCGGCGGAGGGGATGGGAGGAAATATCAAAATTGGCCCAGCCAATATTGCTCAGAAGAGCGGCTGTGTTTGCAAAAAGAAGGATAATCCCTCCCTCCCTCCATCCATTCAAACTTTTGCTCTAGGCGGTATTTACTAATAGGTCCACCCTGTTTCATGACATCCCACCGCGGGGCTTGGGAACGGGAAGGTGCTCCTTTCAGCCCAGGAAACCAATGTCACGGCTACACTATCTCTGGTGACTTCCCTCCACCTAGCCAGCCGGCGAATGAATCAGTCTCTGTCCTGCGCCTCGCAGACCTCATACGGAATAGTGACAAATGTCCATAATAATTTGGATTTTTTTTTAAAAAAAAAATCTTTCTACAAAGCGAAATTAACACAACCTCGGCACACGCAACAGCATGCGGAACACCGTTCTGTGATCATCCATTTTGCCGGAGAACATGGATAGAATAATTCAACAGTTTCCTCCCCCTTCTCCCCCCCCCAATGCAGATATTTTTATATGGGGCGTGTATCCATAAAAGTGTGTCATAAACAAAATTCTCCGCAGAGGATTCGCTTCCTTTGCCTATTGTTTCTCCCAAGTTCTTTGTGTTCGGCAGTACCCAGTTCCGTTTCTGACCCGTTGAGGCTGTCCCCCGAGGGCCTGGCCCAGTCGAAAGTCTCAGGGTGGGGGTCTTTTACACCCTCGAGTCATTAGGAACGCTGGATCAGTCGGGTCTGATCGGTATTGAACTGCTCCTGCCAGCATAGATCTGAAAATATCCATCCAGCGGCCCCTTCTTAGGCTCATATCAAGACAGCCAAAAGACTGCGGCGATTTCAGCCTTTTCTACTGGTAGGTGAAAGTGGCCAAAAGGTCCCAATGGAGACAACCCCTTGTAATTTTTTTTACATCCCTTCTATTTTTTTTACATACTAAGCTTATACACACACACAGTATATATGTATATGTATATATGTATATATGTATATATATCTTTGGCTGTTACATCGCCCATCTTTTTACACTTACTGGCCAAAAGGAATTTGAGAATTGTTTCGAGAAAGAGACTGAAATAACTATTATCTATGATCATTCCCCCAAACACCCCCCCCCAAAAAAGACAGAGAGAGAAAGCCAACATTTTGAATGAGCAGAGTACATATGCATTGATGAATACACAGAGTATGTATAAGCGTGTCTTATGTATGCATATCCATCCATACCTACATACAGGCTTACATACGAAGCTCCTTGTAATCTGTAAAATGCCGGTTCTGAACACGCAGAGGATAATTCCAACCTCCCCCTCCCCTCCCCCTTTTATTTATTTATTTTTAAATCGGTTCTGTAACCATACATGCGCGGGATAAACGAAATGGTTCGCAGAAAACACCTTTGTTCGCCTAGTGTTGATCTGCGGTTCTTTTACACCCGGAAGCATCCCGTTCAAATCCTGACGCTACAAGCCTACACCGACAGCGAAGCGGTCCAACAACGCCCCTTCAAGCCTTCCAAATGTACAATATTCAGCCACAACCTCACATGGCCGGAACAACGCCTTTGTATAAATGGCATAAAGAGGCGGAGAAGTTTAAAAAAGAAAAGGGGGGGAGCACACACACTCAAGCACGCACAAATTGGCATAATTTTATCATGGTGCGATCCGATACCTTAGGAAGTCCATGCTTTTAAAAGAAACACCAAATACTTCCTCCCCGCTGCATTACTTGGTCTCGAAATAGATTCAAAGCACACCGTACCGTTTATGCTGCATTTGAACTAGCAAAATATTGTGTTGCTTGTCCTTCAGGATCTGGGATCTCGTCTAGAGTTCCCCCTCCTATTTATTGCAGACGGGTAGTCTATTCTAGGTAACTGGAGTAACAATGAACTTCTAAAAAGAACCCACACCAGCCTCTGGAAAACAAAGTCTGGGACACTCATTTCCTAGGAATGACTTTGAATGTGTCTAGTAGATTGGACCACACGTTTGCCTAATTATCAGTGGTTATTTCTAGGACGGGCGGGAGCGGTGAAACTCTACTTCTGGTCTTTTTAAAAAACCTATTCTTCAAAACGAGTCGTGGGAAGGACCGAAGCCGGCCAATTCAGTTGAGAATATCAGAGAAGAAATACCTCAAAAGACCTTCTGTTCTTAGAAATAATAATAATAATTCGTGTGTCCTTTAAAGAACGACATCTTTCTGTTCTTTCATGGGGGAATTAAATCTAGTTTCTCCGTTGAGGCTCAAGGTGATGTGAAAATTCTCATTTTTTTTTTAAAAAAAGCGATCATCTCTGGTTAATAAAGGTGTCCTCAGAGAAATTGCTGCTCCTTACCATAACACCCCAAATCAGCTACCGATTAAGTAACAACAACAAAAAAACCCTCGCTACATTTTGTAAAATTGTGTTATCCGCTTGCATTCACCTGAAACTGAAGACCTGATAGAACATTCTAAATAGGAGCTAGGGAGATTTGTATTCGTTGGCTGTTACTCTAACACTTTCAAAAGAAACAATTAGAATTCCATTTGACTGAGGAAATTTAAGAGATAAACTAACTCCTCTTTAAAATCATAAGTTTTTTTAAAAAAATCTTATGTTCCATATGGTAAAAGATTAAAAATAAAATACGTCTTGATCATGTCATGGCTGTGAGTTACTTGTTTAATAAATCTTGTTTATGCTTTATTTTCTCATTTCCCAAGCCCTGAAATCTTATAGTTGCTTATATATTAGGTATTTTATTGGTAGCAGTATTATTAGGGAGGAAATACACTTGGAGCAGCAAGACAATTACGCATTCTGGAATATTAGCGCGCCCTCTTGTGGAATTTAGCTGCACAGCACATGGAGGTTTTCCAATCTGTCTGCTCTATTCTTCTCCTTTAATCTTGAACCCACGATTTTATTCTTTTAAAAATAATAGGAAGAAGATGAAATAAATAGAAATAAATAACAATTACAATGGGTAAATATGCCATGGTGTTATTCTATTTTATCCTAAAAAGTAGGAATAGATCTGATTTCTTTCATGTTTAGAGGAGAAATGTTCTGGCAGATTGGATCAATTACAAGAACTGCAGATATTTGACAAACAGAACAGATATCTGCTTTTTCGCGTGATAGCTGCAAGTCTTTGATAGCCTCAAGATCTTATTTCTCAAGCAGAGGAAATTTTACAGTGTCTACAAAAAGGAGGGGGGAGGAGAGAAATCTATATTCTCTGTCATTCCTATGGAAAGCAAGTCACATTTTTTTGGTCCAAACCACATCCCGTGGTAAGAATTTCTATTAATAGAACAGGGTGGCATCCTTTAAAAATACATATATATGCATTGTTCCTACTCATCTGACGTCCCTATTCAGATCACGCGAGTGAATTAATAGGAAACGGGTAATTTTTCGAGGGGAAATGGCGGGTTGTGTTTTTTCATGAACAAAAGGATGATTCCTAAAAAGAAAAGAAATTAGTTTATAGGGGGGGGGCCGCGAATGAAGAAGGGGTGTTTTGGAGGTCCTTTTTTTTGCAATAAATTAGCGATTCCTTCCTGCCGAGGGAATGACCTGCAAGAGAGCATTCTAGGAAAGGCTCCATCAGCGGCAAAGACCCCTCCGCCCAAAAGGGTGATGGACGCGCTGATGTGGATCGCTCTGCAGTCAGAAGCGTGTTTGTGTGTGTGCCAGCGTGTGTGGTGAGTGCGCGGGCGGGCGGTGTGTGCGTGCATGTGAGTGTGTGTGTGTGAGAGAGGGAGGGAGGGAGGGAGAGGGGAGGGAGGAGAGGGGAAAGCGGAAAGTGAGAAGGGGGGGGAGAGGGGAAGAGGCTGGGTGGTGGCTGAAAATCAGAGAGGAACCTTTCGCGCGCCTAATTATTCAGAAAGGTTAAAGGTGACGACCTTGACATTTTGGAAGTTCAAAGGCAGAGGCTTATGCTTTTCTGGCTTCAGATTTTTTTTCCAAATTTTTAATTTTGCGCCCCGCTTGTCTGGAGTCGGGGAGCGGAAGGTTTATTCGGCATATTCTCTCTTTAGCACTCCGGTTTGGGGTTTAAACGGACGCAAACGGAACGAAACTCTCTCCCGTTTCGTTTTAAAAAGCCAGATCTCCTCCCCCCCCTCCTTTATTGCTGGTGGCGGAAATCATTCCCTCCCTCCCTCCCTCTCGCTCTCTCTCTTTTTGGCCTACCATAAGGTGTATAATATAAGCCAATTAAGCTGTTTAGACCCTGGGCTTTTATGGTGTTGTCTAGACAGTTCAAGGTTTTGTAAACAGCCGGCCAGGTCAGGCAACAGAAAGTGGAGCGAAGGACCCCAACCGAATTCTTCGCACTGAATTTTTTTTTTAAGTTGGCAACTGAGTTTGGCTCTCCCTTCAAGTGGAGACTTCCATTTTTGCTCCGCTGTGTTGTAGGCCTGGCCTGGCCTGGCCAGAAACGGCTTCTAAAACATGCCCTACCTTAGCCATCCTCCCCGCCCCCCTCTGAATAGGTCGCCTTCCTTAATGCAAAGGCTTGCTAAAAATGGGCAACGTTTTCAATCCTTTCCTGTGAGTGGAAACATCAGAAAAGAATGGGAAGATTTTTTAAAAAATGAACCTTTTAATCGGGATGGATCTAGACAAAATGAAGGCATTTTCGAGCGCTCCCGGGTAGCCCTGGGAGAGCTCTGACCCACGTGCTTCAGTCCGACCGGATCCTTCCCTTCCCAAGCTGGGATGCAAAGAGGGAAGGCAGCCAGGCAGCCATGTTGGGCTTCTCCTGCTCTGGGCGGCTCGACAGCGGAGGGTCTTTCGAGCCAGCGAGGATTCGGGCTGGAGGCCCCAACTGCCGGCTTCTAGAAAAATCTGGGGGAAAATGAACGGGGCTCGGAGCAACCCTTTGCTGTGGCCCACTTCCCGCTGGCACCATCCGGGACAAAGTGATATGATTCTTCCAAAAACGGCTCTGCTGAGAATGCGAACGAAAATACAAGTCCAACTTTTCTAGCAACCGTTTATTCACATCGACAAGACAGCGTCCCATGCTTCTCATATGGCAACAGCAACAGAGATATATCTATACAGGGGCATAGATATATCTAGATATATATATATATCGCATATACATTACCACCTTTTTCAACAAACCTGTCAGAACGCTTATTCCTAAAAAAAAAAAAAAATGGCACCAACAGGTTTAACCCAATTCTTTTTTTTTTTTAAACTACCATATACATTTGAGGTGCGCTGCACTTAAACCCGCCGAAAGGGAGAGGGGAAAGAACATCAAGAGTGATTTAAAACGAAAATCAAGAAAATTGACTTTTGGATTTACCCTCTTTCCCCTCAGGAGAAATCAGCTCCGCCAAGTCCTGGACCTCTCCCGTGGACGAGGAGTGCTTGGAAGAACCAGCGTTGCTGAACATGGAAGGAATGGCACCGGTTATGTCCGCAGGGCGGCTGTCCTGGAAACCTCCTGAATTTTCCAAATTCATATGGGCGGTCGAGCCGAGAAAGATCTTTTCTGCCCACCCCCATCCCACCCCACCCCCCAAAGTTTGTCCTCTCAAAACAAGGGGTTCCCAGTGAAATACTGCAGCCGGTCTCTGTTCAGTTTCTTTTCTTTCATCCTTCGATTTTGGAACCAGATTTTCACTTGTCGATCCGTCAGGTTCAACATCCTGGACAACTGAAGTCTTTTCTCTTTGTTAATGTACACGTTAAAGAAAAACTCCCGCTCTAGTTCCCGGATTTGATACTTGGTGTAAGGGCATCGCTTTTTCCGGGACCGCTGGGGGATGGCTGGAGAGTTGGGGGGAAGAAGGGGAAAAGAAACAGAAAAGAGAATCTGACCTGACCTGTTCCAGGGAAAAAAGACCTTCCAAAATAAGCTCTAAATCCAACATCTTCCTTCGGGCCACTGCCCCAACTAGAGAGCTGTCTGTTAACCTCCCCCCACCCCCAAGAGGTAACACTCAGGGAGCTCCGGCATCACTTTTGATAACTTTGACCCGAAGTAGTTGGCTGTAAAAGAAAGCCGCCACATTTCCCTTTAAATAGATTTGCTGTTTACAGCAATTGAGGGTTGTTTTTTTTAAAAGAATTGTTTGAACGAGGGTTCTTCCAGGCCAGAGAGGAATCCCCATTCTGCCCCAGGAACAGCCCTGGTTTCCCTCCAACCCTCGCACACCGGAGCGTCGTTTCACGAGGGAAAAGGGGGCTTCGTTCTTCATTCTTTAAGAGGGCCACACCCCAAAGCGACCCAATCAACCACTCCGTCACAATTATTTCCCCCCTCCAAAGGATACCTTTTTTAAAGCCCACCTCAATGGCTTTCCTATCGTAAACCGGCTTTACGGGGCAAAAGGAAACCGGATCGGATATATAAAAGCGCTTTGGATGCTTATAAAACCGCGCGTAAAAACGCAAAAGCAACAACAACTCCGGGGCTGACAACGCGGTGGCCTGATGCCCCGTGGAGGTCTCCCTCCGTGCCCCCACCGCCGCCGCCCTTCTCGGTCCGGAGCTCCCCCTCCGTCCATCCCCCCTTTTCCCGCCCTCCCCCCAAGCCCCGAACCGCTGCCCCGGCGGCCTCGCGCCCTACCTGAGCCGCTGCTCTTCTCCGCCCCGGCCTCCCCAGCAGGGGACTCGGCGCTGCCCGGCCCGGCGGCCTTCTTCTCCTGGCTGGGGAGGGGCGAGGCTTTGCCACAAGTGCCGCCGCCGCCGCCGCTGGGGGACTTGAGGTCGCCCTTGGCGTCGCCCTCCGAGCCCTCCTGCTCCGGCCCGGGGGCGGCGGCGTGGGCCGTTTCGTAGAACTGGTCGAAGCCCTGCGGGAGGATGCCGTTCCTGCCCACCGCGCCGTAGAAGTTGGAGGCGGCGGCGGCAGCGGCGGCAGCGGCGGCGGCAGCTCCGGGGTGGGCGCCGCACACCGGCTCGCCCTTGAAGAGCACGTCGGTCCGGCGGGCGGGTGGCGGCAGGAAGTCCCGGCCCTGGATCACCTCCTCGTAGTAGGGCGCGTAGGGGCCCCGGTAGGGCCACTTGCCGCCCCCGCCGCCCGCCCCGCCGCCCCCGCCGCCGCCGCCCCCGGCATAGTCCCGGAAGGCCGCCACGTCGCGCCCGGGGGGCACGTGGGCCGGCAGGCTGGAGGCGTAGGGGAAGGGCACCTGGCAGGAGGGCGACTGCGGCAGGAACGGCGCCTTGTTGGGGAAGTCGGGGGGCGACATGTAGTAGGCGGCGGCGGCGGCAGCGGCGGCGGCGGCGGCGCATCCGGGGAGATACATGCCAGAGGCGGCGGCGTGGCTGCCGCAGTCATCGAAGTCGCTCATGTCGCCTTCGGGGGCCGCCGCCCGGGGCCGGTGTCCGGCGGGCAGCAGGAGCAGGAGCGGCGGCGGCGGCGGCCGGAGAGGCGAGCGCCGGGGCGCCCGAGGAGCCCCATCTATGTGCGCGCGGCGAGGCTGTGGGCAGGAGCGGCGGCGGCGGCGGGGGGAAAAATCCCACCGGGCGCTGACGTGCGATCCATCTTGATTGATTCCGAGTTGGTAATTTGGGTCACGTGACGGCGGGGGGGCGACGGAGAAATGTCCTTATATCTATATCGGGCCCCCCTGCCCGCCCGCCTCGCGCCGAGGAGAGCGCTTCCAAGGAGCCTCCCCGCTCCCGCCGCTCAGCAGCAGCCGCCCGCTTGGCAGAGTGGGGCCATCGCCGGCGCTTCCCTTCCCTTCCCTTCCCTCCTCTCCCCCCCCCCGCAGCCTCCAGCTCCCCCTCCTCCCCCTCCCCCTCCCCCACTGGTGATGAGCCGTAGGTAGGGCGGCGAATCACCTGGGAATGCCACCCCCTACGCCGCCACATGCCTCCAGCGCCCTGCACCACCGCCAAGCCCCGCCAAAGAAGCCCCCCACCGGGAAGGGGCGCCCGCGCCGCCGGCCCCTCTTGCCACACACCGCCGGGGCACCACCGGAGACGAGAGAAGCCCACAGGCACCGGAAATGCAGTCGGGTGGACCTAGAGGGCCGGGAAGGTGTCCGAGAGCCGGATCGCGCCAAGCCAAGTCTTCTCCTCCCCCAAGTTGACCACCGACCAGACCACCATTCTTCCTGAGGAGCAGATGAGGGCTTGTCGCGGCTCACACTCACCCCCCCCCCGAGGGCCTGGGGAGGCTTCTAGGTCTCTTTCTATGTCCTCACTTGGGAGTGTCTCCACCGCCTGGCTTCCACAGGTCTGGTTCCAGTAATGATTCATATGATCCCCCCCTCCCCCCCGCAACACTTTGCCTCAGTACTCTGCCTAGGTAGCAACACTGGACATTTTTCAGAACGATCCTACCCAAAGCCTCCACACCAATCCCGCTTTTCACCCAATAAAGAGCTGGCCCAAATTCTAGGCTGCATCAGACATCTTGAGGTGGGGCTTTCGAAACCGAACAGAGTAGCGATTGCCTTGTGGAAAACGCCGGGTCCCATCCTGGAGAGGCGCGCCGGCCCGCCCCCACCCTCCGCCATGTCTCTCCCCGAGCTAGCGGATCACCAATGTCACTTGAAGGGGATACATATATATATATATATACATATATATATATATATATATATATATATATATATATATATATATATATATCTATATCTACACACATACATACATACATACACACATACACATACATACATATATACATACATATATTCAGATCTGCAAAGAACAAAACAGAGACACACCATCTGTCCTAAGATCTTGACTGTGTGTTTTCCAGTGGCCTCTAAAAACATTTCTCCTTCCAAAAATATACACATTCCAGGAGCAGGAAACCAGATAGGGGAAAACAAATCTATAATACCATAATAAAACAACTCTATAATACACATATGCTTCGAACGCCTTACGGCGAGAAAACCCAGAAAAGAAGAAAACAAAGACCCTTCCATCCGGCCACGATACAATGTCAAGTTTACCCAGCCTCTGCTCCTTCCACCCGCCACCGAAAACGCCTTTCAATGCCAAACATTTTTTCTCAGGACAAGAGATGGAAATCCCAGTTTCACCCCCGCCCGAGAACCAATCTTAAAGTAAGACGAATGTGAGCAGATTCTCATAATTGCCTATGACAGTATATTGAAAGTTCGAGGCCGTATATAGATGACATTCGGGAGAAAATAAAAACAAGAACCAGGGCAAAAGCCACGGCGCCACAAACTTGCAACTTCCCACACAATAACAATTCATCCCCTGGCCCGCAACACTGCAGAGGAGAAAGATCCCACGACCAACTTGTTGTCCAGGCGCTTCCAAAAATTGCCTTGGATTCATTTTGGCTACAGCGGGGAACAGGACTGGCTCGTCTGCGTGGACTTAATGCCGGCTGCTTAAATATAATGAACATGTTTTATATAGTTTTAATAAGACACGCTCTGCAGGGAGCCAGCGACAGAAATGACTGTGGTTATATTACATTACATGATGTGTCATATAAACATAGCTCTTTGCTACCGCAGAGAAACCCAGAAGAAGAGGAGATAACCGGGCCATTGACTGCAAAGATATTCAGAACGCGGAAAAGCCTCTTGCTTGCCAACCACAATGACAACCCCATGAGACACAATTCCGCGGCGCTCGAGACAGGAAGCCGAGATCGCGGCTCTGCTCCTGGCAAAACATCCTCGCCTCTTTGCCCGGTCAACGCCTAAATCTGAGTCTCTTTCCTGTCCTGGGAAGGGAAGAAACAACAGCTCCTCCTGCGCCCAAAAGCCACCCTCCAAATGTCCCTCATTTGACTGCGCTCGCCTCCTCTGCGCTGGGCGCCATGAACGCCACCCACAAGAGCCTCCAGCAGAGAAGCGCCATGCCAAGCCTCACCAGGGGCAAAGGATTTCACCACAACAGCAACAACAACGAAAATACGAGGTCGCCTCCTCTGTTTGTGGATGTTCAGGTTGGGGTTCTGCTGCAACGAATGGACCTCCCTCCCTCCCTCCCTCCCTCCCCCCCCAAGTCGACTGCGCAGCTAAAATGGCTCCTGCGCCTCCTTCTCGCCATGGGGGAAAGGCAAAAAGACCTTCATCGGGAAGGGTGCCTTCAGGAATCCCCCAGAGCCAGAGGAGCAGGGCTCCTGCAAGACAGCAGACAAGCTCATCACCGTTCTCTTCTTCTCCCCCAAGTCGACCACCAGTTCTTCCATCCACCATTCACCCTTTCTCGCCTCCCACCCTTGAGTCGCCACCCCACAGGAAACCATCCGCCAGATCCTCGCCAGCACAGCCATAGATGCTTCTCCTCTGCGCAAGACTCCCGCATCTACTGCAGATTCGGACCGGAGTCGGTCAGTGGCCACCGCTTCAAGTTCAAGGACACCTCGACCGCTGGCTTATGGCGGACTCGCCAACCCCACGGGTTGTTTTTTTGTTTTGGTTTGATTTTTTTTGCAAGAGACCACTCACGCTCTGGAGAAGCTGGTCCAAGACCCCCCCCCCAGCTGTGGTTTCCTTGGCCAAGGACAAACCTGGACTCGTCCGATTTCTAGCGCTTTCCCTCGCCTGAAAAACAGAGCACTCCTAAACCGAGTTACGCCCTTCCAAACCCCATTGGCTTCAATGGACTTAGAAGGGTGGTAGCTTCGCTCAGGATGGCCCCGGGAGGTCCTAGAAGGCTTTTCAACACCATCAGCAGATCCCCTGACCCGACGCATTAGGCACATCACACCAAAACCCAGCTGTGCATAGCGCACCCAATGCCATGACTTTACCGTTCGCCGTCTTGCCAGCGCCGCGCTTCTTGCCTCCGGGCGCAAGCGGGGATTCTAGTCCAAGTGGCATTTCCCAAAAGAAACAACAACAAAACACAAAACCCTTTGCTGGAAAATCAGGACGATCCGCAAGAGACTCGGGAGGAGGTGGAAGGCAGGCAGGCAGGCAGGCAGGCAAAAAAAAAAAATAAAAAATAAAAAAAATATCCCAGGTCCTGGCCGGAGAAGGTGCGGTATTTTGTGCCACCCAAGATAAGACACTAACTTGACCTTAACTTTGTTATGGCGCCTCCAGTATCTGGAGAACGTGAGCAGACGCTGTCTGGCAGCTCTCGTAAAAACTGACTGGAGAAGAGATTCTGAGTCATTTCGTTTATGGCCACGACGGTGCGGCAAGGAGGCTCCCCCCCCCCTGCCGAACTTTAATTATTTATGCTCTTTTAGGGGGGGGGACACAAAAGCGCCCAGAGCCATTTAAAACAATCGGAGGGGACGGTCCCTTTTTGCCTTATCAAACTCCCAGGCATGGCTGAAGCGCCTCCGCGTAGCCTATCAGAGAGGAGGACGGGTCCCCCACGCCAACAAGATGCGGATTTGGGGCTGACTGGAGAAGGAAGATCGATGGCCGCCACGGATGTGTCACTCGGGAAGCGCTACAGGCATGGCGGTGCGTGTGAGTGTGTCAGTGTGTCTGTCTGTGAGTGTGTGTGTGTGTGGGGGGGGAGATCGCCTTCTTAGCTATACACACAACCACAACCTCACACACAATCTCTCTCTCTCTCTCTCTCTCTCTCTCACACACACACACACACACACACACACACACAGACACGGGCCCGCGCGCCCGCGCGAGATCTCTCTACGCCTCCATGACCACCATGCCCCGCAGCAACGTTCGATCCCCATTTCTTTCTCTGCATGTGGGGAGGGGGAGATGATACAGTTTCTCCTCTCCTTGAAGGAACAGGCACAAAAGCCAAAGGCCGGTCTCCAAGGCTGCGATCCCAACCGCTGTGACTCAGGAACGAATCCCAGAACGATTAGGGGACCCATTCCTAAAAGAGCACATTTGAAGCCCAAAACCGGGTGCGAATCCATCCAAAATTCCTCGAAAATGCTCCTTGGAACGCTGCAGGATGTTAATTCCACCCGCAGATGCGCCTTTGCGGTAGCCTTTTGGATCGTTCTCGTCCAAGCACCTTTGTCCGCAGTCACATAGCGGACGTTCCAGCCTCCCCCCAAATTACCCCCCATTATGACCTGCAGTCACACATGATGCAGATACACCTATAGTAGCAACCCCCCCAAGAGCTGACCACCCGAGCAGTACTGGCTCCTGAAACAGCTTTGTCCCTACCCTTCACCATGACAGCCGCATCCTGCCCGAGCCTACTCAGAAGTAAGTCCCACTGTGTCCAACCGTGCTTGCTCCCAGGTAACTGTGCATAGGGTCGAGCCCTACATAGAGTCTTTTTCTCTGTTCGGACCCTGTTGTTTGTATGCATCGGAATTAACCGGTTTTTGAACAGGGATACATTGTTCAGCCAGGACTCTGTACATGAGTGACGTAATCAAAAATCCGGGGACATCGGAGAACATCCATATGATACACCCTGCCTGTCCTCTGGGCTCTCTTTCTCCTTCCGTCTCTCCCCCCCCCTACTGCTTTCCACACCTATAAGGATTTCATATCCTCCGCTATCCAGAACTGTCGGGCTAAACAAGCTAACAGTAGGCAGGATCCTTTCTACTTTCAGCTGTGCTGTAGTTTCTAAAAACCGGGTTGAATCCAATCTTTGAAAGCACCAGCAGCAGCAGCAGCAGCGAAATTAATCCCCCCCATTAAAAAAAGGGATCAAGACCACCGTTTCCTTTTTGGGTTTAGGGTCGGGGCGCGAGAATCCTTATTTGGCGACTGAACCGCCGGCAGATCCCGCCCAGAACGGCCTAATGCGAAACCGAAGGGGCTGATCTGAGGGATTAATTTTCGCAAATAAATCCAGACTAAACTTTAGCTGTCAGTATTTATTTCTTTCCACTGTTGGTGTTTTTTTTAATCGCCCCATTTGATTCTCGAAGTTCTATCTGGGAAGAAGAAAACGAGAGAAAGAGTGGGAAGGCAACGGGGCGGTTGTAGCCGGGTTCGGCCTTCGGCCTTGGGGGGGAAAACGCCCTCGTTCCTACCTCCTCCTTTTCGTATTTTGAGGCCTCGTGAAATATTTATCCTAGATATATAGATGGAGATCCAGAGCTAGAGAAGAACAAAGGAAAAGATTCACTTTCGAACAGCTTCTGCGGAGGAACCCTTGCCCGCTTTGGAAACGCGGGTTGCTTTTTGCGCCGGTTTATATTTCACTGGAACAACAACCTGCAATTGTAAATTTATTGTAAGGAACTTGGTGGGGATGCCTTGAATGAATATATGGAAATGCATTTTTTTCCTAGATGTGAAAATAACAACACGGACGACAACAGCGCTTACGGCGCTGCAATGAAATAACTCACATTTACATTTTAAAAAGGTCAAACCAAAACCAAAACCTGGGTTTCAAAATTGCATTTAAGAGACTACATTTCTCTTTCTTTCTTTTTTTAAAAGCAATGCTTCCATTAATACAAAATCGGTAAAGTATATAAACCTCCTCTCCATTTTATTTTATTTTCCTTCTTCTTACACAGATTACACAGACAATTTCCCCCTCCTTCTGAAGACTGGAGAGATCTCCGAAAGTGAAGAATTCTTCTCTCGGTCATAACAGGAACTCCGGAGAAAATCGAATTACAGGAAAATACCCGACATTTCCATCTGGGCCGGCGCTATTTTGTTTTTTGTTTTTCAATTTACAGCATTTGATTTGCAAAACACCCACCCACGAACTATGCCCTGCGCCAAAATTACAGTACCCCAAACCTAAAAAAACAAAAAAAAAAACCCTCGAAAGCCAGCTCCCCCCCCCCCTCGGTTTGTATACCGAAAATGGAAACACATTCCCAATTATCCCCCCGTTTACTGGATTGTTTCTCTCTCCCCCACTTTGTGCTTAAAGCTAATGGGGGGGCGGGCCAGGCGCGACCAGCGGAGTCTCCGACGGCGCGGCGGCGGCATCCCTTTGTGCCCCGGCCTTGTGGTTGGCCTGCCGCTTTTGGGCAAGGCCAAAGTCAAGCGACACCCGAAGGCGAGCGGGGCAGGCGGCTCCGCCAAGGGCAACGGTGAAAGGCGAAGAGAGAAGTTGTGGCCAAACAAATGGCAGGAGGCGGGGAGGCCGAGGCTGGGGGAGGAAGAGGAGCAGCCTGACGGCGGGGAGGCGAAAAGGGGCTCCCCTCGGCCTGGGACGGAGCGGTCCTCCCTCCCTCCCCACCCCACTGGACTCGGGGGCTGGCCGATGGGGGGGCGCGCCTGGGCATTGTTTCCCGGCGCCCACAAAACGAAGGCGAACAAAAGAAACACCTTCCAGGGTGTCGGGCACACCGGCCAGGGCGGGCCTTTGGAAGGAGGTGCAAAAGGGCCTTTGGAGTCGAAATGAGACCAGTCTCCACGAAGGGAAGGGACTTCACCTGACCCCCACCCGACCCGGTCCCCGGCAAGTCATTCCCCGCTGAGCTCGATGCTTCGGGGGTAGGCCGCGGGCGGGATGACTGTCCTGCGAGAGGGCTTTCGGCACTTGGCGGGGGGGGGGGCTTGACTGCTGGGTAAACCCACCGTGGACGGGTAAGAACTTCTGCAGCCCTCAATCTCCCCCCCCCCCGCTGTTGGGAGAGTCGCAGAAATTATCCTTACCGAGCTGCCTTTCCTGTTAGTAGATCTCTGTCTCTCTCTGTCTCTGTCTCTCTGTCTCTGTCTCTGTCTCTCTGTCTCTGTCTCTGTCTCTCTCTCTGTCTCTGTCTCTGTCTCTGTCTCTCTCTCTCTCTCTCTCTCTCTCTCTCACACACACACACACACACACACACACACACACACACACACACACCAGGAGGGCTCCAGAAGGGAGATTTGTTGTAGCAACTGAAAATACTCCGAGGGAAATCGATTGCTCCTATCCAAGTCGCAGGCCTTGGGGGTGGGGGTGGGGGAGGCTGCCAGGCCCAGCAACTGAGGCCAGTTAGATCCCATCACTTTTCCTGCAAAGTGATGGGCCTCAGTGGGCCACAAAGGCCGCCGGTGACAACCTTGCCCTTCCCATCTTTTCCCAAGAAGGAAGGAAGGAAGGAAGGAAGGAAGGAAGGAAGGAAGGAAGGAAGGAAGGAAAGGAAGGAAGGAAGGAAGGAAGGAAGGAAAGAAAGAAAGAAAGAAAGAAAGAAAGAAAGAAAGAAAGAAAGAAAGAAAGAAAGAAAGAAAGAAAGAAAGAAAGAAAGAAAGAGAAAATGGGAAAGGCCTGCTGTCTCAAAACGTATGTTTTAAAAATTATTATTCATGGAATTTCTCCCTGGCTGTCCCTTTAAAAGAATCCCTGGGTCTCAAGAGCATCCCCCCATCACACAATCACCCACATGCCGGAGACCAAGCAGGGGCCCCGGCTCAGCCCCCCCCCCCGGCGAGGGGACCCCAAGAGCGCTTTACCTGCCATTCTGCCGCCTCCCCCGTCTAATCGCTCAGGGCCCATCGCTGTCTCAAAGCGGTGCCGGGAAGGGGGGGCTCCCATCTCATCCAAGCTCCAGACTGAGAGGAGGGATGTACCAATTTTTTAAAAAGCAAAGTGGAGGGTGGGGAGACTGACACCCCCTTTCCTTCCTTCCTTTCTCCCTTCCAGCTGTGGGGTGGGTGGCTTCGACGAAAGGAGACGCCTGTCTCCCCTTTCCAAAGCCCCCCAAGGAGCGGCTGGGAAATCTGAGAGTCTGGAGGGGCTCTCCGAAGGGAAAGATGGCCGCTTGAGATCCCCCCCTCTGCCTTTTCTCCGGGCGTCCTTTTATGTCCCTCCTCCGGCTGAGAGCCCGGCCGCAGCAAGGCTACAGGCAAGGTCATGATTAACCGGGAGGCCAAGGCGGCGAGAGGCCCCCCCCTCTCCATCCCTGGCCCTGGCCCTGGCCCTGGCCCTGGGCGGCGTCTTCAGTAGAGGGCGAGGGCTTGCTCGCGCATCACCGCCCGCTTCTTCTTCATCCGCCGGTTCTGGAACCAGATCTTCACTTGCTGGTCGCTCAGGTGGAGGCGGTGGGAGAGCTCCTTCCGCTTCTGCCGGTTGATGAACTCGTGGCGGACGAACTCGCTCTCCAGCGCGGCAGATCTGCTGCTTGCTGTAGGGCCGGCGCTTCTTCCTGGACGGCCTCCCTTGGGTGGGGCACCAGGGCAGACCTGCAACAGACACGGCGAGAGGGTTGGGGTGGAGAGGGGGGCCTGTCCGGGGTCTCTCTTTCTCTGGGAGGGCGCGAGGAGCCGCATGCGAGGAGGAGGAGGAGGAGAGCCCTCGGGGGGGCGCAGCCAGGGCCTCCGGGGAGGCTGAAGGGGCGGACGACGCCTCGCTGGAAGCGGCCCTCTTCCTGAGGAGCGAGTCCCTCTGAAGCTGGCAGGGCTGACTTCCACGTAAACGGGAGTCGGACCGCGAAGGAAAGAGGTTGCCTCGGCACTGAGGCCCCACCGAGCCTCCCCCGGGTCAGTCAGGGTCTGCTTGGGAGGAGCGCCGGCCTGGCCTCGGGCGTCCTGGTGCTTCTTAAGGAGGGCTCTCGGGGGGGGGGGTGTGAGGGGGTTGGTGGTGGTCGCCCGGGGCTGCATGCGAGCCCCTCTCCATACCGTCCTGCAGGGCCGCTCTGGGGCTCAACTGGGCGGCGGAGGGCGGCAGCGTCACGTTCAAGTTGACAGCCTGGTGGTGGTGGTGGTGGCCGCGGAGGTCCTCCTTCGAACCCGCGGCGACGGGATCCGCCTCCAGCAGAGCGCCCGCGGGGCCGGGCTCGTACTTGGGCCCCTTGGCCTGCCCCAGCTGCATCGCGCCGCCCGGCTCCCGGGGCGCGCCCTCCCGGCTGGGCCGGTGCCTTTCCGGCCTGGAAGCGCCGTCGTGGGGGTAGAATCTGGGGGGCCCTCCGGAGCCTCTTTGCTGCCGCCGCCGCCGCCGCCGCCGCCGGCGGGGTGGAGGGCGACGGGGAGGTAGGGAGGAGGCGGCTGCGAGGAGGAGGAGGAAGAGGCGGCGGCAGCGGCGGTGGCGGTGGCGGCGGCGAAAGGGTGGCTGGCCGGCGGCGTCCAGGCGATGGAGCTCCGGGGGTAGGAGAGGGCGGGCAAGGAGGCGGCCAGCTGGTGGCTCCCGGTGGTCCGCAGGCCGGGGAAGTAGAAGGAGTCGGCGGCGGCGGCGGCAGAGGGCAGGTTCAGGAGGGAGCCCACGTAGCCCGGGCGGCAGAGGCTGCGGTCGCACATGGCCCGCGAAGGGTAGCACTCCGGCCGCCCGGCCGCGGCGCTCTTCACCGACCTCCGGGAATCAGCCGCGAAAGCCCGGCCCGGTCCGACGAGGAGAACGCGGGGCCGGCGGGGATCCTTCCGAAGCCACCATCTCCGGGCAGCGCCCGCCGCTCCCAGCCGCTGAGCCCGCTCGGCCGGAGGGAGCAGGGAAGAACTTCTGGAAATGTTCAGAGAGACCCAAACGCGTCAGGGAAGGGGAGAGGGGAGGGAAGGAGCGACCAGGGCAACTGGTGTGTGTGTGGGGGGGGGGGGAGATGCCTTCCTTGCGGTGAAATTTCAGAGGGCCCCCCTCCCCCTTCCCCCCCCCAAGTTCAAGCCTTCAGCCTGCTCCATGGCGCCGCTTCCTGCTCCCTCCTTGTCAGGGTCGATTAAGATTGGCTCGACGTTTTCTGCCTCCATCATGGCTCCCCGCATAGTCCTGGATCGTTCCGAGAGTCGGTGAAGTGCCACGGCCGGTGCGCGGGACACCCCTGCCCGCCTCCCGCTCCCGGCGCGCGCTCCCGCCCTCTCGCTGGCCAGAAAAATACATCTACTCGTCTGCACTGCTCTGTCCTATGCTCGACTCTGCTGTGTTATATACTACGCTATACTGTATTGTGCTACGCTGCGCTACACTATGCTAAAGCTATACTATGCTGATGCTGAGCTGAGCTGAGCTGAGCTGAGCTGTGCTGTGCTGTGCTGTACTGTACTGTGCTATGCTATACTATGCTATACTATACTATACTATACTATACTATACTATACTATACTATACTATACTATACTACACGGCTCCATACATAAAGCTATATATTTCTTATAAACTGTGTAGTGTAGTATATATTATATTACATCATACTGTCTAAAGATGTAACAGATTCTGTCTCGTCTCTCTCTCTCCGCCTCCCCCGCTCTCTCTCGCTCTCACCGTGGTCAGCATTTGTGGCTGTTGAAGCCGGAGCCCGTTCTAGAAACCAAGGGCGTATTATGGGGCAATCGAAGAAGGCACATTTCGGCGGTGCTTATTGACCTAGGGTGAGTAGCAAGGGAAAATTAATAGCGGCTCCGTTTGGACTTAGAGACTGAAATTCTCCACATTCCCGACTATCTGGTTACCAGTACTTGAATAACTCAGATCTCAAGGTGAAATCCCAAAACTGCTTGTTCATTTGGGCCTTGATATACTTTAAAGAGATTTTTTTCAAACTTGATGTATTATACAAATTCTGCCTTATATTTATTACGTACAACTTTGAATGAATCTAACTCTGTTTCAGCATACTATTGTAATTGTTTGGTATTATATTGTTTGTAACTATTCAGCTTCATATGTATTGCGTGTATGGTTCTTATCTTAAAAACTAATAAAAATGTTAATCCCTGAAATTCTGCAGGACTCAAAGGTGTCAGAGCAAACAGAAATGTAAAGCGTGTACCGGAAAAAATAAAATAAAAAAGAAGTTGCGGTAGTTCCGATATGTATTTGCGCCTTCGATAGATAAGGTCGTTAATGGCAATTCTAAGTGCCGCCGCTTGCAAGGTGTCCCCGTGATCACCACACAGGCCTCGAAGGGCCGGCTAGCGGCTCTCTCGCCGTCTCGTGGAAATGAACCGGCTCCCAGATCCGAAGCACCGGGGCAGAGGGTGTGTTTTGCCATCGCAGCTCTTAACTTTGTTGGAGATAGAAAACTGTGACTTTTCATCTCTTTCCAGGAAAAAACAAAACCCACTAAATCTGAAGTAATTTCCCCCCTCCTGTCTCTGACTCGTCCCCTGTAAGACGATCTACAGGATATTGCCCTCGTCTCCCTTTCCTCGAACGGCTCTCGCCTTCAGCTTCACAACCTTCCTCTTCGGCCCCCCCCCCCGGCTCGTTGTTAGGGTACATCCAACACTCGTCCACACAAGCGCCGCATTCCCGGCTCTGTCCGAAATGGGCAAAACCGAAGCCCTCCGGCTGAGCCCGAGGAGGAGGCTGGTCGCTTTGCAAGGCCTCCCGCCGATCCCGCTGGCTGAAAGGCCCCTGGGTACCCGAGGCCCTTTCCTCCACCGGCCAGGGCCGAGGAAGGCCCGCTGCTTTGGCGCACGAATCACGCCTCACGCCGGAGGAGGAGGAGGAGGAGGAGGCCCACGGCCCGGGGATACCCTGCGGCGGGGAATGCCCCCTGGACAGTCCTCCTTAGCCAGACGCTTCTCCGGGCAGAAACCGGGCTGAGTGGAGAAAGTCAGCTGAAGCAAGGGAAAGAAAGGGAACCGGGGCCTTTCGCTTCCTCCAGGAAAAGGCAGATAGGCTGCGGTCACACACCCCAAATAATCCACTTTCCACCCACTTTCAGTGCACTTTTCAACTAGATTTTGCCAGTACACACAGTCAGATCCAGTGGGAAAGTGCCTTGAAAGTGGATGGAAAGTGGATTATTTTACGGTGTGTGCCAAGAGCCTTAATCTTCCTCCGGCACACTTGCATTGATTTAATGACCCGCGGGCCCGGTGTTAGGCCCGAAAGAAGTGCGCGCGCACCCACACAAAAGCTTATACCCAAAATTAAACTTTTTTGGTCTTAAAGGTGCCCCCCCCCGGACTCGAACTTTGCTCTGGTCCGAAAGAAGTTCATCCGCCGTTCAGTGGGCCTGACACTCAAGGAAGCCAACACAAGACCGCAGCGTTGCTACTTCCGCTACTTCAGTGACCAAGCAGAGTCCCAGGCTGGAAACTTCCGAGAGTCCCGGCTCCCTTCTTCGCGCCTGACAGGGGAGTTTTGACTCTGGAAAGCTTACCCCCCCCAAAAAAATCTGGCTGGCCCCTAAAATGCTGCTGGACTCGAAGGGAGCTCTTTCCCTGCAGACCCACGCGGGTTCCCTGTTTTAAACCAGTAGCAGCAGCAGCAGCAGCAATATTGGACTAAGATTTGAGAGCCTCGTTCAAATCCCTGCTCTGTCATTAATCTCACTGGGATTCCCTCTGTGTGTGTGTGTGTGTTTTGTGCGTGTGTGTGTGTCTCCCTCTCCCCCTCTCTCTCTCAAACAAGGATAACAAGACTAGCAAGAAAAGGCCTAAGCGCCTTTCCCCTCGGTGAATGCCGACAACCGTGTGCGTGTGGAAAGATTCAGACGGGGCAGGGGGCAGCCGCGTTGGTCCGAAGCCGCAGAGCCAAGCCGGCGTCCAGGGGGGCGCCTCGAAGATCGACGACGTTTTATTCTGAGTCTGAGCTTTCCTGGGCCCCGCTCGGACGCGTCGGGAGGAGAGTTGCAACGGCTCTTGGCTCTAGAGGAGGTTCCCGTCTAAAACGGGCCGGATCCGGCATTTTGAAATCTGTACGAGGAACTCCCGAACTAGTTTGAAACCTGGGGTCCGGTCCCTCCAGTGTCCGCAAACAGCCAGGCGTTGGGAAACGCCGGGCTCGGCGCAGTGCGGCCTCCAGGCGAAAGCGAGAGCGACGGGGAAACCGAGCCCGGGAAAGCCGCGGCCGGCCCGGCCTCGGGGCAGACTCTCCAAAGGCGCGAGGGGCGGGAAGGGGGGGGGGAGAGCAAAGGCCTCGGCTGCTTAAGGCGCCGGTATCCCCACCTCCCTCCCTCCCTCCCCCCACCCCCCTCAACCCGCAGGCGCCCGAAGGACTCGGCCGGGCTGCTGCCAAGATGTCGGCGCTGGGCTCCCGCAGTCCTTGGAGCGGCTCCTCTCCCGGGTTTCTCTCCGCGCGGTGGTGGTCCCTCCTGCGGCGCCCGGGGCCCTCGGAGCTCTCGGCCGTCCACTTCCAGGACAGGCGCGGGAGGCCCCGGCGTGGCGCACGGCCGGCGGTCCAGCTTCCCCGCGGTTGTCCCTGCGCGCTGGGCCGCCCCGGCCCCGGTTTCCTCTCGCAGCGGCCATCCACCGGCCCGGCTCCGGAGTCAGCGCGGTCGAGGCGCCTCTAAAAGCCATCGCCGCCCCCGCCCCCGCCCCACCCCTGGGAATCCCTGGGAAGAAACCGTCCAGTCATCACTCCGCCGCCCAGGCCGGACCACACAGGCGACGCCGGAGGGGATCGCTGGCCGCGGCCTGGGCCGATTGATCCCTCCCCAGCGAGACGCTCGCATGTCCGGGAAAGGGGAGCTTCAGTACAAGAACCCGCTTTCAGGTCTCGGCCAGAAATCGCCCGGTCAGCTTCTTAAAGAGGGAGTATCAGGGTGGAAAAAATGGACAGATGGACACGGACAGCGCGAAACTTCTCCTGCCCTGGAGGTAAATCACATCACTCGGTAAATAATATCCCATTAAATATCTCTCATCAGGCTGTTGGCACGCCTCCTCTGGATGGACAGACAGACAATTCCGAGTCCAGTGGCACCTTTAAGACCAACAGAAGTTTATTCAAGGTATAAACCTTCTTGTGCACAGACACCTCCCCAGATGCATTGAAATGGAAAGTAGCAGTTCAAATAAACCTTTGTTGGTCTTAAAGGTGCCACTGGACGCAAACATTTCTTCTGCTATTTCAGACCAACACGGCTGCCCACCCAAACAGATTGACAGATAGACAGATGCACAGACAAAGAGACAGACAATTCTGAAGGGAGAGAGAGAAAGAGTGTGTCAGTGTAACAGCCTATGCCCATTGATTTAAGTGGTTTTAGAAAGGCGTGTTCAGCATTGTAGGGTACATCTGACAGACACACTTCCTTAATAGGAGTTCTGTCACATTTAGTACCAACCAAATTTATTTCAGCATGAGCTTTCAGCCCTGAAAGGAGTTACCAGGCAATTTCTTGCAGCAGTCGTCGTCATCATCCTCATCCTCCATGTCTTTATGTGAATGCACCCAGTCACCAATGTTAGAGTCTTACGTACTCCCACAGATATATAGCCACCCTCCCTCCCTCCCTCCCAAGCAACCACCCACCCACCCATCCACCCCGTTTACTGAGCTGTTAGTTTAATCATAGTAAACCTTCATCCCTTCCTCTGAAGTGAAGTCCTTCTATCTAACTAAGTTATGCACAGTGCTGAAGCCTCAGTCCAGTTTACATTAAAAACAGGTAGCAGCACAGAGACTTGCAGAGCCATCCTAAACAGCCTTGTATCCTTCTAAGACAGGGGTCATTGTAAAAGAGAAAGTATTTCACAGGTTTGTTTTTGTTTTGTTTTAGTATTCAGTGGGTTTAGAAGGGGGGTAACTCCACTTAGGGTGACACTGTATTTATTTTATTTATTTAATGTATACCCCGCCCTCCCTGCAAGAGCAGGCTCTGGGCGGCTTACACGGTTTGATACACAAATAACAATTAAAATCCACATAAGTGTGAGTGGCCATTTTAATGTCTGATCCTTTCAAAATGCTGAAATCATGGTTGCGGTCACACATGCTAAATGATCCACTTTCAATCCACTTTCAGTGCGCTTTCCAACTGGATATTAACTGTGTGAACTGGCAAAATCCAGTTGGAAAGTGCATTGAAAGTGGATTGAAAGCGGATTATGTAGTGTGTGTGTGAGATCGCAGCCTCAGTATGGCCAGTGCTGTTCTGGTTTGGACCCAGAATAATCATGCCTCCGAGTTTAAAACGTTTGGTACCACCAACCCCGTGAACGGAATCCTTCCTCCCTTCCAGTTACCCCCAGTCTAGCTTTCAATTCACTCTTCCCTCGGAGGCTCAGGACGGTGTATGTGATGATCCTCCCCCTCTGTGTTCTTACCCTGACGAACAGCCCTGGGAGGTCTTTGAAGACCCCATTGTGAACCGATGCAGAGTTCCCTGGCCCTGAATATCCCACAAACTAACGAGCTGCAAAGCAACAATATGGTGTTTGATGATGCAAAGAAAATATCAGTTCTGAGATAACTAAGGCCTCAATCCTAAGAACACGTTTTGGGGAGATCTGCGTAGATTTGTTTTGTATGTGTGGGTCATTCTCCAAATAACTGTATGTGACAAAAAAAGAAAAGAAAAGAATAATCATGCCTCCAAAGTATCTCCAATAATTCTACTTATCTTAAAATATAAAAAAGGCAAATCAGACTAACCCTGTCAAAACCTTCAACTGAGACATATCTAGGGTCCTGCACATTTATGGGGGAGCAAACCCTGTTTACAAGATTGGGACTTATTTCTGAGTAAATGTGCATGAAACTCAAGTGCCATTGATTTCGCTGGAGAATTAAGTGCTCAACTTTGGCTGTGTGTATGTTTGTGTGGGGTGTGAACCAACCTGCAGGTACACCTGATTATGCACACACACTTTTGTGCATTCTAAACATATACGTGTGACAGGCAGTAAAAGGAAAGGAGCCGGTCCTCTGGAAAACCTATATGCCAAATTAACATACAGAACATGAGTGTAACAGTCAGAAATATATTTTTACCATCTACAAAACTCTCCATGTACAATAACATAAATGTACAACTCATGGAGATTGATAAATATTTGCAAATATGAATCTCAGGCATCTGGACCCACACACACACACACACACACACACACACACACACACACACACACAGGCCTCCTGGATCAATCCTGCACAGAACTTCCTGTGAAGTTTTTTTTGCCAATAAAAATAATTCACTTATTAAGCTGACAGTGATCCATTGATCCCTTGGGAACCAGCTCCTACAACCTGATCTGATGTGCGATCACTCTGGAATTTTAAAAGGCCACTCACTTCATTCCTGTCACTCGTTTGTCCCCATTGCTTTGGGGAGCCCCCTCTCCTTTTCCATGCGTGTTTTGCTCCCTCTGGGACTACTAGAGAGAGCAAAACACATGGGGGGGGGAATCGCTGAAGCAATAGGGACAAATGGATGACAAAAATGACAGTAAGGAAGTCCCACTGCGTATAAGGGAAGGAAGCAAGTGTGGTGGGACTGCTGACCATTCTGAACTTTTCTTGTGTAGAAGTTCTGGGCTCCAGTTTCCACCCAAGCAGGACTGGGGCGCCAGGATCTGTCTAACTGGCTAGCTGTCCGTTTCTGAGGAAGCATCCGAGCCCCCCCTTTCAATGCTAACAAATTATTCTTGAGTGAGAAATTTCAGAACAGCTGGAGGCACCTGACAAAAGAGACAGGGACAGGCCCCTTGACGGATACCGTAGGATAGTTGTTGTGCTTTATGTATATTTGGGGGGGGGGAGTCCACTCTCCAGCAGAGACTTACCTGTGTTTTTCCATTACTGTTTTAAGTTTCCTTAAGAATGACAATATGAACATTTAGAAGAAGAATAGGAGAAGAGATTGGATTTATACCCCACCCTTCACTACCCAAGGGAGTCTCAGAGTGGCTTACAAACTCCTTTCCCCTCTCCTCCCCACAACAGACACGCTGTGAGGTAGATGGGCCTGAGAGAGCTCTGACAGGAACTGCTCTTTTTCAAGAACAGCTGTGCCAGAACTATAGCTTGCCCAAGGTCATCCAGCAGGTCCAAGTGGAGGAGTGGGGAATCAAACCTGGTTCTCCCAGATTAGAGTCCAGCACGACTGGAAAGCCTGGGCAGCCTGCGTGACTGCAAAAGCCTTTGCAGAAGCTGCTCCAGTGATTTCATAGGATTGTGTAGGACTGGACTTCAAGGGTCTTAACAGCAAACCATCTGTCTCTCTCTCTCTCTCTCTCTCTCTCTCTCTCTCTCTCTCTCTCTCTCTCTCTCTCTCTCTCTCTCTCTCTCTCTCTCACACACACACACACACACACACACACACACACACACACACTCACCTCTGATAACATGAAAATAACATCATTGATCAGAATGATTATTTTTTCCAAGTCAATGTTTCCGACTGCAGTGGAGTAGAATCATAGCTATGTGTTTGAACTGAGCAAGTGTGCCTGCACACAAAGCTCACACCTTGAATGAAACTTTGTTGGTCTTAAAGGTGCCACTGGACTCTGTTCTGTTTGAACAAAAGTTTGCATTAACTTCCATAGGATGTCTTCTTCCAGTGATTAGGCTGCAATATCATAGCAGTCAGCAGAGTTTACTTTCCAGTAAAGGTTGCCAATGCTGAAGACCAGATCTCAGATTCCACTCCCCCTTATATTGCGTGTGAAAGCTGTACAGACATAATTGCTTTCTTTCTTTCTTTCTTTCTTTCTTTCTTTCTTTCTTTCTTTCTTTCTTTCTTTCTTTCTTTCTTTCTTTCTTTCTTTCTTTCTTTCTCACCATCTCTCCCTCCCGTATTTATTCTTGCGTTTATATAATATATTTGTTAGCACATTTAACACATATAAATACACGTGCTCCCTTGTGGGTGCATAAGGATTTTCCCCTCCAATAATGGGCTGACTTCTACAGCTACAGGAAAGAAAAATGGCTAATTCTTCAAACTATTTTTATAGGACTACAGAAGCACACGTTTTCCATAAGGCCCCAACTAGTATAGAAAGAAAGAAAGAAAGAAAGAAAGAAAGAAAGAAAGAAAGAAAGAAAGAAAGAAAGAAAGAAAGAAAGAAAGAAAGAAAGAAAGAAAGAAAGAAAGAAAGACCACTTACTTCCCACATTTTCTTGAAAGTATCTCGGTGAGTCTTACTCCACAGTAACTTGCTCTACACTTAATCCACTGGGCCCAGGGAGACGTCTTTCCCTCTAATAGGGCTGCCATTGATAATTTATGGAAACAGGAGTTTTTATTAAGTACCATTTCAACATTCCAATAGAATACAACTCTACCCTTCCCTCCCTCTTAATGTTCTTGGCATTTCTTAAACGTACCGCATGACATTTATTCTTTTCGACGAATAAAGCGGTTCTGCTGGGCTGCGACTGGGGAACTCGCGGGAACGCTTCTTCACGGCTCCAAGCGCTATGCCGCAGTTTGTCCAGCAGATGGCAGTATTGTACTACATATTTCCCAGCCCTCCTCTTGCCCGGCCCGGAATCCTTGCGCCTTCGTACGTTAGCTACGGCCCTCTCTGTGTCGCTGGTGTCACAGGGTATTAGCGGCCACTGTTGATTACAAGCAAACAACCATCCCCTTTCCCCAGGGGTTGTTAGGGATACGCGCTGAAGGGCGACCGTTAACACAGCGCATGGTGTTCTAGTTGAGTACAAGCCAGCCTGGTTAGCGTCAGCTTGGCCAATAATAACAAAGAGGTAGCAGATTTGGGCCTCCGTACTTATCTCCTGGAACCGCTCCGAGTTGCATCGACCTAGTCCCCGTTTGATTCTAAAGTAGAGCGAAGGAAGTCAGGGGACTTGCTATTGGATCTAGCGTAGATTGCAGATAAAGTCCGGGGTGTGTGTGTGTGTGGAGTTTTGTGCCTGCAGTCTTTCTCTGCTCAGAGGGAGGCCTTGCTTTCTTACGCGCGGAAGTCTATGCGGCTGAACTGAGTACAATTCCTAAGATAACTTCTTCTCCCCGCCCCCCCGGTAGTTTTCTGTACCTTCGGAAGCTTTAAGGGCCACGGGAAAAAGGGTGGGAGCGCCTTTAGCTCTGTTGATTCAGCAGACAGGTCGACGTCCTCTTTCCAGCGTTCCTTCTGTTTATGTGGCGGAGGTCTCCCGCTCCGGAGCGATCGCAGGTATTTCCGCAGGCTCATTCTCGAATAAGTAGCTCCGACCGAAAGCCGTTCCCTTGTGGTACAGACAGTGTCGTTCCACACAAGGGGGGTGGGAAATGTGACTTTACTACTATTTAAAACAGTTAGACTCCAGTGTCACCTTTAAGACCAACAAAGTGGTGTGGGCTTACACACGAAAGCTCACACCTGAATAATACTTTGTTGGTCTTAAAGGTGCCACCGGAGTCTAACTTTGTTCTGTTCCTTCAGACCAACACGGCTGCCCACCTTGAACTACTATTTAAAAAACTATTTTCACATGCGCTTGATAATGCACCTTCAATGCACTTTCTCACAGGGAAATCCCAGTTGCCAATAATCACTAAAGCACATTCAAAGTGTATTAACCAGCACGTGTGGAAGCAACTTGAATTTCACTGGATCACAATAGAATTCGCCTTCAGTTAAGAGTGACTGGATGTGGGAAGATAACTTGATCAAAATCTCTGGACACTTTTTTAAAAAATGAGTGCAAGGAGGCGTAGGCATACCAGTTGGGTTGGTTATTTTGTTCTGGATGTGAAACGTAACGAGGCTGGGGGATCTGATCTGAACGTAAGAAAGGCAGAGGCGCGTGGAAAGAACGGCTGGTGTTATCACTTGCTACCACTAGCATGATTTACTACCGCTATTACTGCTCCTCCGCCACCAGACATCTTCATCTGGCCTGCATTCAACAGAAGTAAATCTTTCAAAACCCAAATGTGTTCACGAACTTATGTTTCCACACATGTCAACTGATCTTAGATTGATTCTGGCTGCAGGGAGCTTTAATAAGATAACGTTAATCGACATCCCAATACGTGGCCATGTGTACTGAGGGCCGTATATAAAACGCAATATTGTTATACCTGGCACCATCGTTGAACGAACCTTTTTCTATTGATAGATATTTCTTCTGAAAAAATCATGGGACTTGGTGGTGGTGGGGAGATTCACCGAAAGGACGGTGGGGTTTTATATACCTCAGGTACCACAGGGATCTATTTCCCTCCTCGCAGTGCTGCGACCATTGCTCTTTCTTTCTTTTTAATCCGTGGAGGCGAACCCCGTAACCCAGCTTTTCACTGCAGGAAGATGTCAGTGCTTTTACTTTAAAATAAAGTTCTTCTGATTGAAAGAGGGGATGGAATATCCAGAGGAAAGGAAGGGAATTCTGGTAAAGGGTTTGGAAAAGAAACGCTAAGCTGGGTACACCTACAGAAATGTCAGCTGTCATTCGGAAGGCCAGTGGAAGGAACATTCTCCCCCCCCCGGAAGAAGAAAGTTAAAATGCAAGGGGGGGGGAGGGAGAAGCTCAAAAACCCCAGTAGTTCCACGCCCACTTGAAAACCCCTTGTGGATTAAAATTCACCAACGAGGCCCTTGAATACTTCGCCTTTCCAGTGCTTTTATGTATCTAATCTCAGCCAACCGCCTTCCAACATATCAGTGAAGGCGAACTAGACCGCTTTTGCATTGGGACAGATCGCACAATGTACCTGCCTTTGAGGGGAGGGTCGTTTCTCATGTTTGGACACATTTAACTTTTTAAATACTTAAACACACACACAAACAGAAATACACACACACACACACTAATAAAGGCCACCTTTATATATATATATCTCCCTAGATGGCTACAAAAAGAAAACGGCTATTTTCTCCTACCCTTTGGCATTTAAAAAGGGATCGTTTTATCCGGGGCTGTTTAGACGTAATATGGGGCAAAATCGTTAACAGCTTGCGAGGTCGAGGCTCTTGCCAAGCAGAGATGAAAGTGGAACAGAAGATTAAAACAAGAGCTTGAAGGGGCGGGGGGGGCGGGGAGGGAGGAAGGGGAAGGGGAGGTTATTTTGTATAAAAAATTAAAAAGGGGGGGGCACGCAATTATCCAGACCTAGCTGGGCACCTTTCATCGCTTTTAATGACCTGGGACCCAATCCCCCACGCACTCAGACACGGAAATAAGTCCTTTAAAAAAAAAATCAGAAGGGCATAGACCCAAGGAAGAATGCAAGGGGCAGTCCTGGGAATGTCTACTCGGAAGTAGGTCTCACTGCGTTCAGTAAACGCTGCAGAATGTTGTAGCCTCGAATCATAGACATAGCGTTGGAAGGGACCTCCAGGGTCATCTAATCCAACCCCCTAAATCCGTGTTCAGATTTCTTCTCCTGAATTTGGAGAGCAATCTTCAAGCAGGTCTACTCTGCGTTCGACTATTCGATGAGGTATACTCCCAGGAAAGTGTTCTTAGGATTGCCTCCCTTTAAACAAACCAACCCTGGATCGTGTCCTGGGCTGCTCACCAGTACCGGCAGGCAAGGGGTTAATAGCGCAATGGTAAGGCGGCACGTGTATTCCAGACTGCATCCCCACACAGGCGCACGCACACACACGCATTCGGCCTGCACGGATCCCTCGCTGATTAGCACAGCGAGCGAAGAAAAGAGACGATTAATCGGCCCCCGTTGTTTTACAGCCAAGTTCGGATCTTTAAGGGAACTACCAGAGTCCTGGGTGCTAATTCTGACGTTTCAGGCTAGCACCACTCCCACCCACCCCCTCTCCCCAACAGATACTGAGGGTGCTATTTCCCAGGGCGCCTCGATTGTCCCCTTCCGGGCTTTGTGCCCAACGAAATGATCGAGGAAATAAAATACCAAAAACTCTGTCGGCTCGTGAACCAGAGGGCTTTTCTTTCTTTCGTCATTTATTGCTTCTTTCATTGACACCCGTTTCATTTCCTGATTAAAAAAAAACAAAGGCCATTCACAACTTGCACGTTTTGGAGCAGAGTTTTTCCAAGGCTGGGAAAGGCGAACAGAGAAGGAGGAGGAGAAGAAAAAGGGCGCCCGATATTTATATAAAAATACACATCGATTTATACACACCTTTATACAACGAAACACCAGAGGCACGGTCGGCTTTAGCCGCTGGAGCGCCCGGCCACGGCCACCCCTGGCCCGAACCGGGCCCCTTCGAGCGCCGCTGGGTGGGCTCCCGGCGCTTCGTCCGACGGCAGGGAAAGGCGAGAGGGGGCGCCTCGCTCCCTGCCGGAGGAGCAGCAGCCAGCAGGGCGGAGCGGGAAGCGAGACCCGCGGGCAGAACTGGCCGAAAAGGGAGCCTTTTCACGCACCGGCGGTTTCCACGGGAACGAGGGAGGCAGGCGCGTAGCGGGGCTCTGTTTTCACGCGGCGCTCCTCTCGGCCAGATCCTGCCCTTCACCCCGACAGAGAGGAGGCTTCCTTCCAACCGTCCATAAGAAAACAACCGATTTATACCAAAGAGAGCTGGAGAACCTCTTGCCAGTGCCGCTCCGAAATATTCCTCTTTATAAGGGGGGCGGGAATAAGGTTGAGTGTAACGCGACGGGGGAACCACTCCGATTGTCAAACGCATCACCGACGGGAGCGAGTCGGGAGTCAACCGCGCCGGTTTCAGTAAAGCATTCCCCCCCCCGTTCAAGTGAGCGCTGTTTAAAACCGGAGCGGCCCGCCTGCCTCGGCGTCTGTACCCAAGGGCGCAAGAACCGGCAAGGCCTGGCGGGATCCATCTCGAGCGAGGCGATCTAGGCAGCGCGGGACCCTCCGAAGCCTGGCGCAGGACAGTCCAAGAGGTCCGCCGCCACCCCGGGTCGCCACCCGCCTCGGGAGCCGGGCCTTCTGGCTTGGCCATGACGTCACTGCCCTCGGATCCCTTGATACATTCGGGGGGCGGCTAATAAGGCACGGGGTGCTGGTGGGGGGCTGGGACCTTGCTTTGCGCACCTGCGTAGTCTCAGACAAGTTGTACAGTTCTTTGAGAAGAAGTTCATGACTGCTCCGACGCCCATCGGGCCTGGAAGACACGCGCGCGCGCGCACACACACTCACACACTCACACGCACAGGTGACGCGCCCCGAACCTACCCAAATACAGCGAAAGAAAAAGAAAAAAATATCAAGGCATTCGAGACCTGCAGCATTCCACGAATCCGAGACCAGATGGCGAACCTTGCCTTAAAAAAAAAAAAAAGTTTCACAAAATATCACCACCCTGCCTGAGAGGGGTGGGGGTGAGTGGGGATGGGATATTAAATATATTTCAAGTTTCTTTCTTTCTTTCTTTCTTTCCTCTCTCCCAGAAAGTCTTTGGACCGCGGCGAGCGTTGCCACCCGATGGATCAGGAGACGGTGTCCTTCAGCTTGGAGACGATCTTCTTGTCCTTGACGCGCCGGTTCTGGAACCAGATGGTCACCTGCCTCTCCGAGAGGTTGGTGGCGGCCGAGATCCGGCGCCGCTTGTCCTTGTTGATGAACTTGTTGACGGCGTACTCGCTCTCCAGCTCCTTCAGCTGCAGCTTGGTGTAAGGCACCCGCTTCTTCCGCCCGCGCCGGTACACGCACATGTCCGGCTGGTTGAGCGCCACGTCCCCTGCGGAAGAGGAGGAGGAGGAGGAGGAGGAGGAAGAAGAAGGCACCCGGGAAGGTGGGGTGGGGGGGAGAGCGAGTTAGCAAGAGAAGCAAGACTCACTTCCGAAGAATCCCACCCCGCAGGCCGAAAGGAGAGAGGCGGCTGCCTTAGGCCGCCTCCGCAGAGTTGCGCGTGGTTCAAACGGGAGATGATAGGAAAAGGGGGAGAGAGATCTATTCACTGCCCAAGCAGAAATAAAAATACAGAGCTTACAGTGAGGGGTGAGCCCCGCTCAGCCATTTCCAGGAAATCTGGCTACCAGTGTTCCCTCTAAGCTACGCTGGTGTGAGCTAGTTCACAATTTTTTAACCTCCGGCTCACACATTTTTGTCTTAGATTAGGCTCCGGAGCAAACTAATTTATGCAGCAGCCAAATCGCTCGCTCACAACTTTAAGGCCAGCAGCTCACAAAGTAGAATTTTTGCTCACGAGACTCCACCGCTAAGAGGGAGCGTTGCTGGCTACGATGGCTGGCCTGAGGTTTTGGGAAAGGGGACAGAGGGTAGCTGTGGCCGGAGTCCTCCAGGGCACGGATCCAGCAGCAAGTCGTCACGGGAGGATCACAACCAGCTTCCCCAAAGCCCCGCACCGGAACAGGCCCGAGAAGGTGAAATAACCCCGACCTTCTTGGTGAGGAAAGCTGCGAGGCCACGGAGACTTTCGGGGAGT
The DNA here is from genome assembly GCA_029375565.1 of Gekko gecko. Lineage (NCBI taxonomy): Eukaryota > Metazoa > Chordata > Lepidosauria > Squamata > Gekkonidae > Gekko > Gekko gecko. The sequence continues at coordinate 14,050,671 of JAPDNY010000003.1, read as the reverse complement.
GGGGAAGGACTTCCGAATGAACTTCGACTGAGAAAGAAATGGTTCCGGTTTCCAGGGGACTTCGCAAACAGGGCGAGGAGGGCCGCACTTTCGAGGGGAAGCCAGTCTCGATGAAACGGACAGGGCTGGCGGTTCAGGTGGGGAGGATTAGGACGGAGCCCCCTCTCGAATTTGAGGGGGAGATTAATACTGGGGGGGGGGGAGAGAAAGAACTACGAAGGACCCACACACACACACATTATGCACCAAAAAATCTACGGGGCCTTTGTACAACTAGAAAAACCGAGGTCGGCTTGCTGGGAAGGCAGTCTCGCTGGACTCAACACGATGGACCGTTTCAGGCTCGCAGGGCGAAGGGAAACCCCAGTCAGATCCGGAGAACTGACTAAGCACGGTTTTTTGGAAGGGCCGCAGAAAAAGGGCCGCAGCAGGGCCAGGCCGAGGAAGGGAGGAAGGAAGGGCCCGCCGCGGTCGGAGGAGCCGGCCCCCGAGAGAAAGCCCCCCCCCCACTGAGCCGCGGGGGACCCCTCCAGAGTCAGCGTGCGCGGAGCTGGGTACGAAAACCTGGCTGCGTCAACGAACCCTGTTGCTGGGAGACGTCTTTGGACCTGCGGGGTCGGGGCGAGGGAGTCCGGACAAAGAAGGGGAGGCATGCGCGGGGAGAGCAGGCCGCTCTCCAGGTCTCTCTCTCGTGGGGGGTGGGGGTGTTGAAGTCGAAGGCAGTTGAAGGAAGGTCCCACCTCCCCTCTTCTCCACCCGCGTCTCTCTCCCCCCCCCCCAGCGTCGCCCTGCCTTACCCGGGAAGGAAGACTTCCAGAAGTGGGAGCCCTGGGCCTGGTCCTTGGCGCAGTACACCTGCCCGTTCCAGCCGTTGGCCAGCGTCCAGGACTGGTAGCCCTCCATGGAGATGTAGGTTTCGTGGCGCGGCTCCCCCGCCGCCGCCGCCGCCGAGCCGAAGGTGGAGACCACGTCCAGGTAGCCGGCGGGCACGTGCTGGTAGGGGCCGGTGGCGGCGGCAGCGGCGGCGGCGGCGTAGCCCTGGTAGAAGGAGACCTCCTTGGCCCGCGAGGAGACCGGGTCGCCGGCGGAGGGCACGCTGGTGCCGGCCAGGCTGGCCACGTCCATGTACTTCTCGCCGGGGAAGGCGGCGTGGGGCGAGGCCTTGAGGGCGGCGTTCTGCTGGAGGCCGACGCCGTGCGCCATGCGGCAGCTGTAGTAGCCGTTGCCGAAGGGGTGGTAGCCTGGGTGGTACCCCAGCGCGGCAGCGGCGGCCGCAGCGGCGGCCGTGGAGGAAGCCGAGGGCGCCGCCGTCGGGGGCCCGCTGGAGCAGTCCTTGGCCGGGCCGGCCTCCGAGGAAGACGACGAGGAGCGCGCCCCGCCCGCTGCCGCCGCTGCCCCCGAGCGCTCGTAGCCGAAGCCCGCCGCGCCCGCCTGCCGCCCCGAGGGCGCGGCCCCGAAGACAGGCGCCGAGAGGAAGTTACGGCACTGCCCGCTGCCGCCCGACTCGCCCCGCAGCGCCTCCATCTCCCAGCCGCCCGCCGCTCGGCTCATGCCGCCCGGAAGCCCCGACGCCCGCCCGACGCCGCCGACGCCGCCTCCTCCTCCCCGCCTCGGCCCGGCGGAGGCCCAGCGGCGCTCATGGCGGGCCAGCAGAAGGGGCGGCCGGGCGACGGGCTGGCTGAGCGGCTCACCGACCGACGGCCTCTCTCTGGCCGCGCTCCGGATGCCTTATAACAACCGAGGCCCGACGGGGAGGGGGCAGCGGCGCCGGGCTTCGCAGGGAGCCCCACCGGGCGCCCCCCATTGGACGCCGCCGGCCCACGTGATCCTGACCCGGCCACCGGCGCGGGGGCCGCCGCTGCGCCTGCGAAGGAGCCTCTCGCCGCCCCCTCTGAGCCCCCTTCCTCTCCGACCCCCCCCCCTCCACTCTGGCTGGGAAACTGATACTGAGCCTGGAAGGAGAAGCAGAGCTTTTTGCAGGCGTGGGTGTGTGGGTCTCTCTCTGTGTGTATATACCCGCACAAATGCGAAGCTGGGCGTGTGCGTGTGTCGGTCCCAAAAAAGCTTGCGTTTGTCTATCCGGGAACTTCAGCAAGCCACGAAGCAAAGCCTTGGTGTCGGAGGGTGGGTGTGGATCCAGAAGGAAACATGCGGCGGGGGAGGAGGGAGGGAAGAGTGGTTGAAATAAGATTTAAATATTAATGGCTCTGGCTTGCCCCGCCCCCTCGCTTTGACGGGACCTGCCACATAATTCGAACCAGGAGGGCCGGAGGAATCCGGAGGGCTTCGCCTTCCCCTGGCTAGCCTGCCCCTCCCCCTCCCCCAGCCTAGTTGCTCTCCTCGCTGCACAGACCGACCTGTGGGTTGGCCGCCCTGGCCAAGGAGGGTCGCGATTCGGGAAGGCAGAGGCGATGGAGGAAGGGAGGAGGGAGGGGGAGGGAGGGGAGAGGGAGGGGGGAGAGAGCCAGGCCCTGCCGCCTTCTTGCAACGCTCGGTGGTTCTTGGGGGTTGCCCCCCCTTCATGAGAAATGGGTCCCCCCACCTTCTGCATCTTTCCCTTGAGGTTCGGGCGGTCAACGGAGTAGGGCGGGCTGAGGCCGCCTTCCAGAAGGGCTCCGAGGTCCCTGCACGGATCGGATCCTCCCATAAGCTAGTCGGCTTCGGAGCGAGTGAGCCTTGCCGGCGCCTTTGGACCGCTGCGACTCCGCGGGGTCGACTACTCGGTCCTCCCCAGGGCCACCAGGCTGCCACCGCCCTCGGCACCCCTGGATTCGGGACTCAGCTCCCCGGGCGGGTGGTGGGGCTCCCTCCCGATGCGCCAGGCGTGGGGTGGATCCGCAGGTCGCCCAGCGTGACTTGGCACTGTAAGCCCGGCGTCGTGTTCCTATGCGTAGGTTTGGGTTGTTTTCCCTCGGGGGTCAGCCCCATTAAGGTAAACTGCCAAGTGACCCTTACAGCGCAAGTGGTCCAAGTTTTACTCTGAAGCAAGTCCCGTGTGTTTAAGTGGGACTCAGTCTCTTCCCCACAGTTCGCGTCCAGGGGCACTTTAGGACCAAGGAATTTTAATCCTGGGTCTAAGCTTTTCACTCGAAAGTTTGTACCCAGAATTAAACTTTGTTAGTTTGAAAGGCCCCCCTGGACTCGAACTTGGCTCTGCTGCTTCAGGCCCACAGGGCTGCCCCGCCTGACTTCATCTCGACCCGTGCGGATGCCAGCCACCACCACCGCCTGCGTCCTCCGCTAAGGCCTCGGGGCTGAGAGCCCGTGGAGACGAATTCGACTGAAATTCGTGAAGGGTCTTTGAAATGGAACAGAAGTCTGCCTTTGAAGACGCCTCTCGCCATATTTTGCTGGCTGCCCTGGGGGCTCGCTTGGTCGTCGCCAACAGGCCTCAAAAGAATAAAAACCAAACCAAACTACACACACACACACACACAAACACACACACACACACACACACACACACACACACACACACACACACGCAAAGAGTGCCAAAAAATCCTTTCGGTTCTTCTCCTATAGACAGACAAGCAAGAAAAGAGGGAGAAAGACCTCCAACGGGCAGGCTGAACCAATCTAATTTAATTCCTGGACTCCCTTCATGCGGGATTGAACCGAAGGGGGAGAGCTTTGAAAGAGGGAACCGGTTTTTCGGGGGGCTCCGGGACTCAGGCGGGATTCGGCGCGGAGGGCGCCCAACAACCCAGCCTGCCGGCGGTGGCTCCCCAGGGCCTTCGGGCTCCCTCCGCTCTTCCCCACCCAGGTTTCTAGTCCTCCTCCTCCGCCTCACGGCCGGCCAGTCCCTGAGCAAAAGGGCGCGGGATGGGATGGCCGAGCGGCGGCAGCGACCCGTGGCCGGAGAGCCGCGCCAGTCCCCCTTCCCCGCCAGGCCTCCTGCGCTGCCTTCTTCCCACGGCCCGGTCGCGCCTCCGCAGCGCCGCCGGCCAGTCAGTGGAACTGACAAAAGGTCAGGCGGGTCACTCCCGCCCTCGGACCAATCCCGGTCTGCTTCCAGGACGTGTCAAGGAGCGGGCAACTGGGAAGTGCTTTACTAAGGGCACCCGGTTTTAAAAAACAAAACAAAACAAAACACGATTTCTTCTACTCAACAGATGTCTACACTTTTTATTTCAAAAAAATCTTACGCAGTTGTGCAGAATTTGGAAGTTGCCCCCCCCCCGCCACACACACCGGGATACGTAAGTAACGGAATCCCTCCTCGCGCACCTTAAAAACTGCGAGCCTCGGAACTTCTTGCTCGGCCAGTCCTCCGAGTAATGCAGGGTGAACGTGGTCGTGTAACACGATTCCATTTCCGCCCTAAACAGGCAAACAAGAAATATTAACAGTTGTTGTTGCCCGCATCCAACTGAAAGGATGCGATCTACGCCCCCCCCCCACTTCCTTGGATATCAACGCAACTCCAATTGGGCCTGGATCCTGATTTTATTCTGGGCGGTGGGGTGACAGATGATTGCCAGAGACTCCCTATTACGCGGGTGGCGCTCTTTTCTAGAGATCAACCTTCTGAGTCATTTTTTCTTTCTTCTGCGAGGTGTGTAGAAATGTGGGGCAGCAGGATGCTGTGAATGGGAATCAAAACAGTGAGCTCACCAGGGAAGGGGGTGGGGAACCCAGAACGAAACGCGCGCACGCATACATAACGCACCCGCACCCTCGCGCCCTTCCTCGTTTGGCCCCACTTGGTCCCCTTCAGGGGTTGAGACATTCCAGGGGACCCAGGTCTCTGGCCTGATTCACGGTTATTGCTGGTGGAGCAAGAGGTCGGGACGATCTTGATCTTCAAGCGAACGGGGGGGGGAGGGAGGGAAAGCGGAATGGCCCAGACTTTTCCAAGCTTGCGTCATCCGGGCCACCCTTGGCGATTTCTCTCCTTCCTCAGCTCTCCGAAAACAACTCTGTCCGAGCTGGACCAGGCCGCTTTGTCGAGACACCGCGCGAAGTAACGGGGGGGTACAGTATCTTCCCTGAATATTTTGCCTAGGCCAGGCCTCCCCCCCCCTTCCACACACGCCTTTGGCTGGCATTTACTCCGTGCGTCTGGCAGCTGACATCATATATCGACATTACATTTTCCACCCAGGCATCAGGATAGACCGTTTTTTCAGCTGTCTCTGGGAGTATCCAGGGAGACTGCAAAAGCGGAAAGGGTGGGGGGAGGTGATTGAGTTTTGAGTTTTGAGAAGAAATTATTTCATCCCCCCCTCCAAATATGCAGAGCGACCTAACCATCCAGCTATGCGGCGTCCTTTCTTAAAGTCGGCAAGGCGCTCGCTCGGTGAATCTCCCGCATCTCCCCGCGCGGCCTTCTTCAAATCCCGACACATTTCTTCGAGGCGAGGCACTCCTGGCGCTCACTCCCAAGCCGCCGGGCACTCGAGGACTTCCCTGCCCCGGAGAACAGAGCTCCCTGCCTCCTTCGTTTCGATCCCTTATCGCTTTGGCACCCGCGCCTTTTCAGACACGCATTGCCAGGAAAGCGGTATCACGGGTGTGAGGCGTCATAAAGACAAACTGGGGTGCGAGAGGATGAGTCTATCACCGCTTAGGCAAGAAGGTGGCACTCACACCCGTGGCGAATCCGAATCCGCCTCGGGTACGATTCGGAGGCTTTGTATCTGTGGCTTTTGAAAAAAAGCTGGGTCTGACTGGCTAATATTCAGTGGATGCGACGGAGGCGCGAAGGAGAGAGGGTACAGAACACTTTCAACATCGGTCCGTAGCTGCCCCCTTTCCAATCATTGTTGATTCGCTGACTATCGTTTTAATTCGTTATGGGCCGGTCAATCTGAAACGCTGGTGCGGGAGTAATATGGATCAGAGCGGAGGCTGAGCTCCCTTGGAGGTCGGGAACAGTACATCCCGTGGGGCTAAAATAATCAGTTTAGGGTCGCCCGCATTTTGCTGCCTCGATTAATCGGTGTAAAGGAGAGCAGCTGCCTGCACGGGTCTGGCTAAGAACAGGAGTCCGCTCCAGGAACGTTTGATAGAAGCCCCCACATTTGAGGTCATTGTGCCACACCTTTCCGGGCTGGCTCCCCAAAGTGCCTTGATTCTGGGCGCAAAACAGGTACTGTTCTGTCCCAGCGGGGACATCAGGCAAGCGCATCCAAACAGACCCCTGACTGGGTCGTTGGAATGGTGTAAAACGAAACATCTCGAATAAAAGGGACCTTAACGCCATCTTTGTTCTTTAAAGCATCTATTAGATCAGGAACGGGTGTCAGAAATCCTCTATAAATATCAGGGGCTACGACCTGTTCATAATCCTGTTGGTTTCAATTGGAGAGTTAGAGAAAAGTTTACTCAAAAGTTTACTTCTTTCCACGAGTATGGCATCCTTGAATTCCCACTTACCGACTGAGTTTGAAAATGAGGAACTTCAACTCATGCCAAACGCAACCTTCTCCCAGGGGCAATTCATGGTAGGGGGTTAGGGTCACCATACGTTGAAAAGCAAACAAGAGGACATATTTCCCGACTTCAAACAAGGGATTCCTATGACAGATCTCATTTTAAATACCCCTACTGTTTTAAGCTGCGATAAATACTACTAACGAAGAATGTTCCTAACCTACCAACCCAAAAGGAGGACATTTTCATTAGTTTTTTTTTAAAGACCCCAAAAGACGAGGGACACCAAACAGAGGACAAGTCCTGTAATACGAGGACATCTGGTAACCAGTGTTCCCTCTAAGCTGAGTTAATGTGAGTCAGCTCAGTGTTTTAGCCTCCAGCTTCCACATTTTTGTCTTAGCTCAGGACGGATGGCCCCAGAGCAAACGAACTTGTGCAGCAGCCAAATCACTCTTACAACTTTAATGGCAGTAGTTCACAAAGTAGAATTTTTGCTCACAAGACTCCATAGCTTGGAGGGAGCATTGCTGGTAACCCTAGTGCAGGTAGTAGCGATAAGGCAGCGACAGCCGTACATCTCTTTCCCGTTGCGGCTTGGCCGCTTCTGTACCCCTTCTCGTTGGCATCCACTCACCTAGAAGAAAAAGGTTTTAGAAAACACAAGCAAGGGGACCAGAAAGTTAGGGGCGCAGGATAAGTACCTTACCCCCAATCCTGCACAGCCCGCCTGGGCATACACTCGCCACCCCACAGGAGCCAAGCTGCAGATCCCTTGGCGAACTGAATGAACGTTAAGTTGCAAACTGGCCGAGAAAAGACCATTGCTTGGCTTGCAGCCTAGAAAGGTAAGAATCGCCCCGTTCAGCTCTAGGCAGCGGATCCTACAGCCCCTCGCGGCACGTTTGCAGCAATAACATCAGGGCAGTCGCGTGCTTGAAACAAAACCAAAGCCCTGCGACCCTGAATTCGCAAACTTGGGGAGACTTTCTTCCCCATTGCAACCGCCGCCTTCTCCAAGCGGTTGCCTTCGAAGGTTAAGTTCCCACACTCAGCCACTAGATGGCCCTCCAGTTTGCCTGTTAAAGGCTCCGGGCTCGCCGGGCGTGAGTTTTCGCTGGACCGCTGCCCGGAATGTTAGAACGAAACCTGAAGCCTCTGAGTATCTAGGTTTAAAAGAATTTTTACTGCAAAAGGAAGAGAGTTCTCAGGGGGGGAAGAAAAAGCAACTGTCGCATTAGTACAAAATTTCCGCTACGGTTGTCTACCAGTAAGTCAATAAAACCAGGACTGGCTTTGTTTTCTTTAGGAGTCTCAGAAGGCGGGCGGGGGAGGTAAACACCTTGACAGTACAGGCGAATTTCTAAGAAAATGCTAAGACGGGCCAGGAGATACGGTATGAATGTGAGGTGTCTTCATCTACGCTGCTGCGTCACAGCACAGAGAGAGGCTGAAAGAGCCTTTGAGATCCGTTTCAGTTGATGGCAAAGCGATTTGTTTCAAGGGCTCAGGGTTACCTTCCTTTATGTATGCATGTGACTTTATGATAACACCATCTCCATGTAATCAACCCTGCGTTCTCATCGAAGGCTGCAAGCGAGACTCCCCTCTTCGTCATTTCACATTTTGCACGCGCTTATTGCAGGTTGCTTATTATACCCGAATTTTCAAACTTATCCCTCACCCGGAGGCGCATTAAAACGCCTTCAGAAAGCGAGAACTGCAAGTCAGTCGGCTGCAAGGGTCACGACTGCGACAGATGGGACAGGAAACAAGGGCTGCGGTCTCTCTCTCTCACCCACCCAAATAATCCACTTTCCATCCACTTTCAGTGCACTTTCCATCAGGATTTTGCCAGTTCACACAGTAAAATCCAGTTGGAAAGTGGCTGGAAAGGGGATTGTTTAGGGTGTGTGGGACTGCAGCCAAGAATGAGGAACACCGTCCAAAGGGTTTTTTTTGGGGGGAGGGGCGTAAATCACCGTCCTTAGCAAAATTCCCAACAGGTCCACGCCAGGAATAGACCAGCCACGGGGAACGGCCTTTCCCTGCCCCCTCCTTGCGTTGCTAATGAACACACACACGCACCCGGTTCTTCTGCAAACTTGGAGAGAAACGCCCGCGGGCTGACCCTCCACTTGACCCTTCCTGTTCTCGCTGACCCCGGCGGTGAAACCAAGTTCACCCCCGACGAGCTGGCCATCGGCAGGGTCTAGACAGCTGTAAACACAGCCGGCCCTGCGAGAGGGGCTGCCTCCGCGGAGACTGGCCTGGTTGGGACGCCCGGTTTATTACCTGCCCCGGCGCAGGAAAGCCACCGCCGTTCACCTCACAGAACCCGCAGTAAAGACGGAAGAACAAATATTTACTCAGCCTGCCGGTCGGAGCGCTGCGGCTCTGTAAGAAACCGGGCCGGCTGGGGACGGAAGGTCCTCTTGGAGACTTGCGCTCCGTTTCAATTAAGTGCGGGTGAGACCTGAGCCATTAAAAACTCAGCAAACAGGGATCGCCGGCGGTCCTTTGATGTCACAGGGAACAAAGTTGTTGGGGTGGGGGGTGAGGGTAGGAGGCCGGCTTCCGGGCGGCGGCACCTCCACCCCGACGTAGAAGAACAACGGAATCGACAGTGCCAGGCGAAACCTCCCCTTCGTGTTTCTCGGTTCTCCTCACCCTTCCAAAGAGGTCCTTGGAAAACCAACTTGGAACCTCATCCCCACCCCGGAAATAGTTTCCCTAAACGATAAATAGTTCTAAAGGTTCTTCGAGCCAATTAATCTGCGTGTCTAGAAATATAAGCATCAAGGAAAGACTTTATTAGTATACTGGGGAATTTCTTGTTCTTTTTGGAGAGCCGCAACTAAGGCGGGCGCATTGCGGTCGATGTCTGTTACCTAATATCTACTCAGTCGAAGATCATTAAACTCCTTTTTATGGCGTGTACTAAACTTTCCTCCCCCCCCCGCATATGTATGGATAGAGCCACACTTCCAAAGAGGCTGCGTGTAAACCCTGCTTTGGGGTATTCTTTCAAAGGCGCAAAATCCAAAACAAAGTAATTAAACCCGGAACTCGCTTGTCTCGCTTAGTTGTGCACACCTCGCCTGCTAAATGTCATGTATGTACACATATACATGCATAACTAGTACATACATGTATGTGGGTCGGGTCCAATCCGCTTGTCTGTTGGAGAAAAGGGGAGGAGAGCTATACTGGTCTGGGGGTGGCAGTGGGGGGTCATGGGATCTGAATGGGGATCAGCCACGACGGAGGGGTTGCAGTAAGCAGGAGAAAGAGGCAAGATATTTAACGGCGGGATCCAACCCTATGTATGATCTATACCTACGCAAGGAGTGGTCAGGCTTAAGGATTCCAAATGAATGGAGTTGTGTGCATACATGAACAGAGATGAAGTTATCTCCTTGAAGTTTTATCAAACTCTTGGTGGTGGGAGGGGAGGATACCAAGGCTGTTAAAGCCACCGAGAAAACAGAGGGGGGCGCCAGATGACAGCGAGAAGAGTCTCTCTCAGCACTTCCGCTTCTCATTTTATGACGAGCTACTCGTCCGGCTTGGCTGAGGATTACACTGAGATCGATCAGGAAAAGGGAGTCTTTAACATAATAAGAGCCATGATTTCCACTTGTCGGTTGAGCCGAGATGGCTCTGGCTCCGCGGTTAGTTTGTGCCGGGACGGGAAAGGCGGGTGGGGTGGGCGGAAGTATTCCGCAGGGTCTGGAGACCTCCTCTGCCGTGGAAGTTTGGTGAGCTTAACCTCTGGTGCTGTTTTGTAGGGATCCCAGCGCAGAAGTGAATCCCAAAAAGGTATTCCCAAGAGACCTTTATTCCAAAAGGTGGACGGTCAGATGTAGGAGGTGGAAAAGGTGTGTGTGTTGGGGTTGCGTGTTGGGGTGTGTGTGTGTGTAAACGAGGTGGGAAAGGTGTGTATGTTGGGGGGGGGTGTCTAAACGAAGTGGTCTTTGGAGAACTGGTCAGAAGAAGGCGAGTTTGTCAATTAACCGGGAAAAGATTAGTCTTCCAACCTGTTATGCGCGACGCTGCAGCGTCTGGGCAGAAGTCGATAAATGGTCAGAAAAGACAGCGTGAACTTTTGGCAACACAAGAGATTCTCAATAACAGGAGATCACAGCCTGAAAGGCGTCTTCACCAGCAAGGCTTCCGGTCCTGATTCCGATGCGTTGGCCACCCACCACGCCCCCTACATTCTCAGCTTCTGTCTGCCACTGTTCCCAAGGGGCCAGATACAGACAACGAGGTTTCGGCTTACCTGGCTGCTGGACAGGATTTTATGAACGGCAGCCTTCAGTACAATCTCCAAGTGCCTAGCCTAAGCAATTTACTTCTGATTAATTCAGTGGAACCCGGTACTCGCACTTAGTTGCACGTAGCGCTCTGAAAATCAAATTGATGTTGATCCTCAGTTGGGTGGCCCCGGGAAATCCACGCGCTCCATCCTGAATAAAGTTAAGGGGAAAGAAATCTGATAAAGTCCAGTTCATCACACATTCAGGTGATGAACACACACTTGGAGCTGTCCGGGGATAATTAGATACGTCTAGTTCCCATGGCCCAAGCTAGCCCGACTGAAAAAGCTAAGCAGGGTCGGCCCGGGTTAGTACTCCGGGTTAGTATTCCGAAGAGAGACCCCCAAGCCCCTGGTTAGTCCTTGGATGAGGACTCCAGGGTTGCTACTCAGAGGCAGGCCAAGACAAACCACTTCTGAAAGCCTATTGCCTTGAAAGACCCTGCAGGGTCGCCATAGGTCGCCTGATTTTATTAAAAGTGTTCCCTTCCCTTGACCTCAATACAGTTTCTGCACCTTGAACTTTCTCGGGATTTCACCTTGGTGTACCTTATCCCAAATAACAATTAAAAGTCTCTAGACATATGGTGTGTGTGTGTGTGTGTGGGGTTATCAGCCACGTGCTTAACACTGTTCCATTCAGAGCAGCTGGATTCGTCCGGGACTTATCCTGTCTCAAGCAAACTTTATTTAGGATCAGCCAAAGGAGTCCTCGAATACTCGTTTGGCCGTGTGAACCAAGCAACCTGGCAATTTCAAGTGTTTGACCCAAGAGCGCATCTCTGGTTCTGGCGGCCACTTGCGGGCGTTCGATCGTGAGAGAAACACGGAGGGGTTTGTTGTATTGTCCCCTCACCATCAAGAATGGTAAACTTTAGCAGAGGAGGAGGAGGAGGAGGAAGGGAGGGAGGAACGACAGGCACGCGAGCCTTGAACGGAGAAGGCTGGACGGTCGGTCTTGAGCGGGGGGCTCCCGGGACGCTCGTGACAAAGGCTTTTATCTCCGTCTAAATGCCTGCCCTCGGCGCCGTCCTAAGAATCCAAGTGGTGAGGGGGAAAGAGGGTTGCGGAGCGGAAGGCCGGCCAATGGCTTCCCCCAGCGTCCCTTAAGGCGTCGGGAGAGATTGGCTCTTCCGCAGACTCTCGGAAAGGAGGGAAACAGAGGAGCCAACTACCTGCCAGGTAACTTTGCGCCCAGGCGAGTGTGTGTCTGTGTGTGTCCGGGGGGGGGGTGTTATCTAGGGAAAGCTGATGAGAGTCTTTGCTCCTAGCGAACGCCTTTGGCACCTTGAAATCCGGACTTTAAGGTGTAGGGGGGCTTGGATCGAAAGGGGGTGGAGGAGCCTGGAGAGGAACCTAGGAAGAGATTGAATGAATAAACGAACGAAAGGGTTTTTCCTCTCGCTCCTGTCTGTCTCTTTTTGCGCCTCCGTGGCGCTTTAAATCATGTCTTTAAGGTGACCCGCCACATTTCTCGCGCTCCGCCGCTCCGCCGGAGACAGGCTTCTTGAGCCAGAGGAGAAGGAAGGACTTTAGACGGGTTCCGTCAATAAACAGGCTTATAGAAAGCCCCCTTCCCCTTCCAAACGACACCAACAGCGAGACCCTGGTTTGTTGACGCCTGCAAAAGAAATGTATTGAACCCCCCCCCCTCGGGATTACAATCCATGGCTCCCTGCCCAGGCGGTGGCTGGCGGTAGAGACACTGGAGCTGGTACGTATATGCCAGAATAGTGATGAAAGTCAGCAGGAAGGGGGCCTAGGGGTGGGGGAAGGGAGGGCGGAGGTCGAGTCGCTTTCTTCCTTGGAAACCTGCGTGTTGTTGGAGATGCTTTCCTCTTGCTCCCCCCCCCTTAAATAGGGAAGGAAGGTGAGGAAAAAGGCGTTCCACTGGGGGGGGGTTTGATTCTCGCCTCCCCAAATCCACCTTTGGCAGCTTTGCTGCTCCCTAGGTTGTCTCTCCCCCCAAAAAATAAAAATCCGCCTCCTTCGAAACTAACCCCCTTCACCTTGTTTCGCCTGGATGCCTTGGCCGAGGACAAGCGAGAAAGACGCGGCTTCGTTAGGGAGCTCCAAAAGGCAACACATACACATACAAAAGCAAAAGGGAGGGAGGAAAGAAGAAAAGGTGGTGGTACTGTTGGTGTGTGTGTGGAAATCAGAGCATAATGATGCACCTAAATGAAGGGGGAAATGTTGCTCTGCTGGTTTTATTAATCAGACTGTCAATTTCACCCCAGAGGCCAAACCCCAGAGCAATCGAGGCAGGAGCTGCGCGAGGAAAGGACAGGCGCTCGCCTCTTCACTCCGGGTCTCCCTGCCTCTCTACCTGGATCTATTTGTCTACTAAAGAAGCCGCCTTCGTTATCCGCTGACAGGAGCCGGTATTTATTTGCTTATAAACCTGTTACCTTAATGACGAGCGCTCCTTTTCGTGATGAATGACATTTCGGGGCCAGGAAGGATGTATGGGTCATTTTGACCAGTCATTCCCTTCGCTTTGGCATCTCGCGGCTTCTTCTCCCTTTTTTTTTTTTTTACGCCTCCCTCCAAAAGGGGGTTAATAATATTTAGAGACACTCGCCGGGCTGGAGGCGAATTACCCTCTGCCGCAGCCTCATCATTAAAAGGGACTCGGCTTGGCAACTTTGACATTTTTTTTTGTATATATACATATAATTTTTTTTTTCCTTCGAGAGGGGGAGAAACACACAGGCACGCACATACTCAGGCACGCAACCCCCCCGCGCGCGCTCACACACACACACACACACACACGCGTACACACACAACCCGGCTGAGATGATGGAAAGAATAAGAAAGGAGATGATCCTGATGGAGAGAGGGCTCCACAGCCCGACGGCGGGCAAGCGGCTGGCCAATCTGTCGGACTCGGCGGGCAACGCGGTGCTGGAGGCCCTGGAGAACTCGCCCCACGGCGGCCGCCTGAGCCCGAGGCTGACTTCCGCCTCCCTGCACGGCGCCCTCGGGGACCTCCCCGGCAAAGGCAAGTTCGAGATCGACGCTTTGTTCAACCTGCAGCAGCACCAGAGCAGCGAGGGCGCCGGGGCCGCCGAGCTGCCTCCCGCCGAGAGCAGGAAGAAGATCGGCCATTACTCAGAAGTGGCGCCGGAGGCAGAGATGAACAGCGACGTGGAGGTGGGCTGCTCCGCGCTCCGCTCCCCCGGCAGCCTGGCCGCCTCGCAGCTGAAGGAGAACAACAGCAAAGGTAACCCCCCCCCTCGGCCTCCCCTCCCCAAGGCGGGCGCTCGGTGGGGCAAGGACTCGGCCGGCCGGCCAGGCACTCGGCCGCGCCCGCTCTTGGGCTTGCAGACGGAGCCCGACAGACGAGACGCTGCCTCCAACCCCCGCTTGGATCTGCTGGCCCTGGATGGGACGGGGCCACCGAACAGCAGAGGCGCCTCTACCCAGGGCTGGAGGTCAGACTCTCAAGTCTGTGGACAGGGCGGGGAGCGCAGGGAGATCTCTCTTCTGGAGCTTGGGTGGTACTTAGACACCCTCCCCACCTCCCCGTAGTCCAACTCACGACCCCTCTTCAACTCACGGCAGGATTTCGCAGGCGTGTTTGGGCGCCCCATCTGTGGGCATCCCGGATTTGTTGTTGTGTGTTTGGAGACCGAAGCCTCACTTCCTCCGCCTTCTTTAGCCGGATATTTTCCAATCACAACTGTCTAGGCAGGTGTCTCTTGAGCAGTTTGGGAGAGGGCATGGGTACGGGGCGTTTAGAGCCGGGCATCTTCCGGTGAGCAGTTCGGCTTTGTGTTCCGAGGGTGTGTGGTGGCGCCTCCGCGAATTATTTCCCATTCTCTCGGCCTTTTCGATTGATTATTTTCCCTAAAAATCCACTTTCTTTTTCAAATGGCCTCTTCTTCCCGCCGTGCCATTTTTTTACTTTAAAAATTATTCACCTAATTCTGATTGTCGGTATAATTCGAAATAATATTTAAAGGCAACTTTTTTTTAAGTGAGAATGGGAACAGATCCCGTTCTGAGATGGCTTCCAAAATGATAGTAACAAATCAGAGGGGATTTTCCCCTCCTCTGCGATGGAGTTTCACTCTCTCTTTCTTTGGCCGCATTTACTTTAGGAGGAAATTAATTTACAGCCCGAGCCTTTCGGCTCAGGGCGTCTGTTTCGCTTCTGTGACAGACGAAGGAGGCAGGCGCGCACCCGGTCCAGAATCAGCTTCCTTTCCCTCCTTCACAAAACGCGTTTCGAACTTTTCTCCGGGTGAACTGAATGCCTAAGGTCGAGAGGAGGTAATTTTTTAAAAGAAAACCTCTGAATTTCCGTAAGATCTTTCGGTGATGAAGCCATTCGTTTTCGGTTTAGAAAAGAAACTTTTTTTTAATTGATTCGATTAACGGCGGCCATTCGTATCCGTGACAGTCGGTATCAATTTCCAGACGGTCCGCACGGCAAACGGTTGCGGGCCGCCCCCGGGAAACACGCCTGTTTCCAGAGGCCGGGCTGCCCCAGACTCAACCTCTGCTTTGTTGTCGTTCCTCAGGCTATTCGGAAAACAGCTCCACGCCCAGCACCACCACCTCGTCGTCGGGTTCGAGTCTCAGCAGCCTGCACAGCGGGAGCGCTTTGGGAAACTCCGGCTCCAGCGCGGACCAAGTCCGGAGGTATCGCACGGCCTTCACCCGGGAGCAGATAGCCCGGCTGGAGAAGGAGTTCTACCGGGAGAACTACGTGTCGCGGCCCCGGCGGTGCGAGCTGGCCGCCGCGCTCAACCTGCCCGAGACCACCATTAAGGTACGGCGAAGATTTCGGCGCGGGAATGGGGCACGGGGGAGGGGGGAGTGAAAGAGGCTCTCGTCTCACGCCCGGATTTGGGGCTCGTCGGGCCAGTCTTTCGGGCTCTGTAGTCGCCCCCGAGCGCAGCCCAGGTCCAGCGGCGTCGACAGGGAAGAGGCAGCGGTTTACGCTTCTCCTCGGGGTAGCAAAACTGGGCCGATGGTGTAACGACACCCCAATACTCCAGGCAAACGAACAAGAGAATCGCCCCAGCGCCGGCAGACAGACCGGGTGCTTGTTTTGGACTCCGCGCAGTCTTCTCTTTCGTTCTGTCCCTTTCTCTCTCCGAAGAAATAAGTTCACATTTCCTTCCTTTCCTTCTATTGTTTTGCACATTTCCGGAGAGAGAGAAAGAGAGCGGGTGTAAAAACAACAAGGGAAAGCACGCCCTTTAATAAAAGAGCAACAAAAAAATGTTTGTGGAATGGGAGAATGAATCGATTCGTTTTGGAACGGACTTGCAGTATGTCCTCTCTCTGGCTGCTTTCCTTTTTATTCGTTTTTCTGTGGAGGGTTTTTTTGTTTTGGTCCGGGGGAGGGGAGCTCAAGTGAGAGGGCCTCTTCGAGCTCCCTAAAGAAGGAACGCGGCCAAATAGAAGTCGGGGAAAGAGTCGCAGCCTTCCACGTTTTCTTAACTCGAGAGGCTGGCTTGTTTTTCAGGGCGAGGAAACAACTTTAAGGTCTGCTCTGGGACTGACAAGGGCAATTTTAAGCAGTCTAGGCAGAAGCCTGTTCAGCATCGGGGCTGACTCCCAGGAAATTGTTCCCGGGCTTGTTTTTGTCAATTGTTGTGGAAGGGATTTTTAAAAAAAAATTCTTGCCGGGCAGGATAAACGGGAAGGGGGAACTGTGAAGTAATTGTGTCGAAATTTAGGTAACGATGCTGTTTCGTTGCACAGGCCTTTCCCCGCGGGTGAGATCCAAAACCATGTGTGTGCGTGCGTATGCTCCAGTTGCCCAAACAATCCGTGCAAAAATTGGGCACTGATGTACTGTTGCATCTGCAACCCAGTTTGCCTGAAACTGGCTTTCAGCGGGGCTTAAAACAAAATTCATACCAATGCTCCCTTTAAGCTCTGGAGTCTTGTGAGCAAAAATTCTACTTTGTGAGCTACTGATCTTAAATTTGTGAGCAAGCGATTTGGCTACTGCATAAACTAGTTTGCTCTGGAGCCATCCTTCCTGAGCGAAGACAAAAATGTATGAGCTGGAGGCTAAAAAAACTGAGCTAGCTCACACTAACTCAGCTTAGAGGGGACACTGATTCAAACCCAAACGTCTTTGCTTAATTTGTTTACGAATCGGCTTGTGACGAGGCATCGCCTTCCCGGTTCCCTTTTCCCGGGTCTGTGTGAGCGCGGGGGTGTGGAGCGTGTGTGGAGGGGGCGCGGATTCTCTGTTAAAATATTAGTCAATTATCCCCGACGGTCCTGAGACAAGCTGTAGGGCGTGAGTGGCTCCGTGAGGAAAACAGCAGTCCAGACGCCACGCCGGGTGCTTCTTTCTGCTGCCGGTGCGTCACAGAGGCTCCCCGAGAGCTTCGCTTGATCCTGCCGTCGGGGCTGGTCAGCGTCGACCTGCGCTCCAGTGGACAGAGGGGAGGTCGGCGGAGGGCCTCGGCTTAAGACCTTGGCGGAGGTGTGTGTGTGTTGCGCTTTGTTTCTGGAGAGGGGCTCTTGCCTGGTCGGCGTCTTTCTTGGGGGGCGGGGTGAGTGGGGGCGGCTTGCTCCTCGGGCTGCCCGAAGCGCCCCTGCCCCCGCCGCCGGGGTGCCCGCTGCTGCCCCTCCGCCTACCCTCTCTTCCTCCTCTCCCCTCCAGGTGTGGTTCCAGAACCGGCGCATGAAGGACAAGCGGCAGCGGCTGGCCATGTCGTGGCCCCACCCAGCGGACCCCAGCTTCTACACCTACATGATGACCCACGCGGCGGCCACGGGCAGCCTACCCTACCCCTTCCACTCCCACGTGCCCCTCCACTACTACCCCCACGTCGGGGTCACCGCGGCGGCCGCGGCGGCCGCAGCCACCGGGGCCGCCGCCTCGCCCTTCGCCACCTCCATCCGCCCGCTGGACACCTTCCGCGCCCTCTCGCACCCCTACTCCCGCCCGGAGCTGCTCTGCAGCTTCCGCCACCCGGGCCTCTACCAGGCGCCCCCCGCCGGCCTCAACAGCAGCAGCAGCGCCGCCGCCGCCGCCTCCGCCGCCGCCGCCGCCGCAGCAGCAGCAGCCGCCGCCTCCTCGGCCCCGCCCACCGGCCCCGCCCCCTGCGCCTGCCTCAGCTGCCACAGCAGCCAATCAGCGGCGGCGGCCGCGGCAGCCCTGGGCTCGCGCGCCTCCAGCTCGGATTTCACCTGCAGCGCCGCCGCCGCCGCCGGAGCCGCCGCCGCCGCCTCGCAGCGCTCGGAGAGCGGCTTCCTGCCTTACTCGGCGGCGGTGCTCAGCAAGACTGCCGTGGCCTCCCCGGACCAGCGCGACGAGGCACCCCTGACTAGATAACCAGCCCCCCCCCAGCCCCCACCGGCCGCAGAACGAGTTTCCTCCTCCCCCGTGTTGCAAAAGGGGAGAGGAGGGCAGAGCCGGAGAGAGAGAGCGAGACACTGGAGCGCCGGTCGAAGCTGGCGCTGTTGTTAGTCTTCTTGTTGCTGTGATTGCAATGTTGCTGTTCTTGCAGTGACCCTGATTCAATAGGGAACTTTCACAATGGAAGCAAAATAGGGAGGCTGCTGGGGAGGGCGGCTGGAGGGGTGGCAGCCCCGGTAAGGGACCAAATCTCCTTTTTGAGTACCTCTTCAGCCCCCCTCTCTTCACCCCCCCCTGGTCTCTTGGGGCGAACTGATGGCAGGTTTCCTTTCCAGACCCTCTCTCTGTACTTGAATGCTGCTGCTGGCCAAGCGTCCTGCGCTGCTCCCCCTGTCGGCCACGAAGGGAAGTGGTTGAGTACGAGCATCTCTCTCTCTCTTTTTAGGGTAGCTGTAGCCAGGTGTTGTTTTTTTTTAAATGATTGGATATTTTAAAAAACATAACAGCCTCCAAATTAACACGCAGACACCCAAATCCACCATTAATGGGGATTTTCTGAGGACGAAGCAAGCAGAGGAATCCTGAAGCAATTAACCGTAGGTTAGTGCGCAAAGAAAGAGAGGCATTCCGACCAAGGGGAAATGCGATCCTTAGGATGGTTTCCGCTCAGTCCTGACCTATTGAACTGGAAACGACTGCGTGTGTTTGGAGGGGACCCCTGTAGAGCCGAGGATAAGCTCGTGAAAGGAAAAGAAGCGTAAAGTTGACGGCAAGGTGGTTTAGAAAAAAATAGGGAAATTGTTTTTTGGGGAGTGGGTTCTTTGGGGGCGGTGTTATGTTTGAAACGACCATAGTCCACGGTATCTGGGAAATACTTGAAGCTTTCTAGGCATGTAACTGATTGTTCTAAATCACTGACCTTCGGATACTTTATTATTACTATTAATTTTTATTAGTTCAGTTAGTTTAAAACTTTTTTAAAAAACGGAAAGGGGGAAACCATGAGTCTGGTCTTATTTTTCTCCCAGTCTTTGGCCCCTGAAAAGCCACCCCCGGGTAGGCGAGACCAACCCCCTCTTCCCCCCCCCACGACTGGAGGGACTTCTGCGAACTTGAAGGCGCCACCCAACCCCCCCGGCGTTATAGCCGTGTCAGTTCTGATGCTAATAATGTGCAGATTATGACGAAAATTGCCAATCATGTTCTCTGATGGACCTCCTTTGAATGTGGAATTGGGGGAAGAAAAGTTCCCCGCGCGGAGACCTGCTGTCAAGTACTAACAACCCGCAAAGGGAAGTCATTAGAAGAGACAGATAAGAGACTCGGTACATAAAACATTGTTCTCGGTGCAAAGAATGTCTGTTATTTAATGTTATCTCTGCTACCTGGGAAGTGATTTTTGCACAAGGAAGCCACGGTTCTTATCATCTCAATTGCCAATTTTCATTTTGGTAACTTGGACGCCCCGGGTAGACTTTTTTCTCTCCCTCCCCCTTTCTTCTTCTTGTTCTTCTCTTCGAGTTGATATTCCAGCAATGTGAAAAGCCTCATTAAATCAAACTCGGAGATTTCCATAATGCTCCCCACAGAGCCACTTCGCTCTTCACATAATGAGATTTTTCTGAAGAGTTGAAGCCCTCAAATAACTAGCTATTGCTTATTTAGGCCCTGGGTATACCGAGCGAAGGCAGACACCGATGCCTACCCATTTTCTCTCCAATTTATATATGTTTCAAATAAGTGTCCAGAATTCTTCTGTTTTTAAGACACTGGATCTCCCCCCCCTTCAGATTCTGATAATAGACTTTCAGGAAATGATTTTTTTTTCTTTTTTAAAAAACCTCTACTGTTTTGTTCAGTGAACATAAACTAGGATGTGTGTGTTTGTGTGTGCGTGCGTGTGCTCAAAGGATGGAGACAGATTGCTTGAACGGAGGTAGGACAGGATTTGGGGGGGTGGAACACAGCAAGGAGATGCGGGAACCAGAGAAGGATGGGCTATCTTGACCAGAACCATGCGAGGGTTATTTAGAGAACTTTAAACTAATGACCTAACTCGGAAAAAAAATAATTTTTGTAAGAGTAAGGAACCAGACTACTTATGTATTAAGAAAGAGGAAGAAAATATACCAGCTGTTCACTGAATTTATATTTAGATTTTTTATTAATATATAATTTAATGCTAACTGAAAGGGAAAAAAATAGACCAAAACGCGGGATTCTTTGACCAGCTTCACCTTTTTTTGATTTGTCGAAAATCATTTGCCATGGTCCCCTTTATTGGATGTAGAGATAATTTTGGCAATAATGTTTACATTTCCCCTCCAAATATAAATATAAATATATATATATATATATCTTAGAAACGATCGAGAAGGTTTTGCTGGTTGGAGGAACAAATAATAAGATGGCTCTAAAATCGTTTTATGTTTGGTCCGTTGGACCTGGTTATTATTATACGAAAACTGTAAATAAAGTGTTTGTGCTTCAGATATTGCTGGCTGTAAGGAACTCCCTGTAAAATATTTTACAAATGTGCAATAACGACAAAGCTTTGTATATTACGTTATTTATTGTGTTTGGTCATGTAAAATAAATGGTATTTAAATCAAAAGAAACCAAATTTTGGTGAAGCCCCTGCGAATAACTTCCATGATGAGAGTTGCTGGTTTTGTTTTGAAAAGATGTTACTCTGGCTTATGAAAATGTCTTGAAATAACCTATTTAACATGGGTTTCCATACACATATCAGACGGAATATATATATATATATATTCCCCTCTACTACCAACGCAAAGCATTGCTCACATTTATAGCAGAGGGGCAATGTCCAAACAGTTGTTTAACTTTAATTGGCTGGCGTTTACAAATACCGCGTGCATAGTCTGTAAGGGGAGAAAAAAATTGTCAACAGACATTAATTTGCCCCCCCTGTTTAATGTATGCGACCGTTTTAGGGCTTTCCCTATTTTCTGTGTAAATACCAATCTTAATTCATTCTGGCAGAAGGGCGGGTTTTATCTTGTGCCATGAAAACTCTTAAATAACGTCTTGCTTCTCAAAACAAAATAGAAATAGTGGTGCGTGTCCCCCACCCGTTTATCACACAGGATGTAGTTGAAGATATTGTCTCCAGAACTACTTTTGAACCTTCCTTCCTTCCTTCCTTCCTTCCTTCCTTCCTTCCTTCCTTCCTTCCTTCCTTCCTTCCTTCCTTCCTTCCTT
The DNA here is from genome assembly GCA_029375565.1 of Gekko gecko. Lineage (NCBI taxonomy): Eukaryota > Metazoa > Chordata > Lepidosauria > Squamata > Gekkonidae > Gekko > Gekko gecko. The sequence goes on along the minus strand of JAPDNY010000003.1, from coordinate 14,029,405 downwards.
CCTTCCTTCCTTCCTTCCTTCCTTCCCACTGTAAGATCGATATTTCGATGGGGGAAAATGTGCGAGGAGATGGTGTGTGTGTGTGTGTGTGTGTGTGGTACACCAGATAGGCCCTCTCCATTCGATTTTTGTTGTCGCTGCCGTTAAGCCCAAGATGTCCCTTGCACGAAATTCGCCTTTACCAACTGCTCACCCTGGCATTAATTACAACGACGCGGAAACTACAGGGAATACAGAGGCTGCTATCACAAGCCATTTTGGCCCTGTAATTTACCATTATTATTGCATTAGCTCTAAATGATACAAGCTGATACTGTCTTTAATTGCAGTTTGGTTAAATATATACTGGAGTGTTCCCAGGGGTTCTTTGTTAGATAAGCCGCACACGGCCCCCACCCCCCGGGCTCCTCTCTCTCTCTCTCTTGCTCCCTGAACACCCCCATTAAAGAAATACGATTATAGCAGCACATTTGGAACGGTGATGTATCGCCCTGCTTTCCCCTGCTCTTTGCTAACGTGGGAGTTGTAACCCTTAAAAACAAAGGCATTGAGATAGATGGGGCGGCTAACCGGAGAAGACAGTGGCCCCCAAACCCCCTGTCCAAAAAGAACAGCATCTATTCTCTTCTCTCTCGCCCCCCCCCCCGCGCCGCCGTCTCCAGCGTGCAGAAGAATAAGACGAGAGAGAGAGAGAGAAAAATAATTCATCATAAAACGCAAGAAGACTGTCTGTCATCACCCCTGAATTGTTTTTGACAAGAAAATAAATCTGTAGGTTGTTTAATATATTTTTTATATTTTCTTTATTTCGGGGCGCTAATAGAAAAACCAAATTAAATGTCCACGGGCAAGATAGAAAATGCAAAGATCGATGATCCGCCCCTCCCCCCTCCCACTGTCCAATCACCCCTATTTAATTGACTGTATTTTCTGGGTAATTGAACTGCTTGTTGTAAATTGGAGATTTTATAGAAACGACATGAAAACTACATTTACTGACAGTCATCGCATCTTTGACATTGATTATCTGATCAACGCATGTCATGCTAACCTCCAATTCTTCATTACATACTGTTTATGAGCTGTTACAGAAGAACTGGCTTGTTCCAGGGTGATTGATTGCCTTATTAACGCGTGTTCTTGTAAGTGTGACCGAACTGATTACGATGCATATGTTTAGAATAATGTTTCATTTAGCTGACTGCGAATAATGCAGGGTGACAGCTGCTGCAGGGAGGACAAAAAACACACACACACACACACACACAAAAACCCCACCACCCGAACTACAGGGCGCGTTTGGGACCAAAAAAAAAAGAAAGAAAAAAGCCCAAGTTATTTAAGGTGGAACCAATCATCCGGAGGGGGGGGAACCTCTGGAGCGACTGAAGCGCTCGACAGTGGCTTCCTCGGTTTGGGGCTCTGGCCTCTAAATAAATATATCAGCGCCGTTTAGGAGACAATAGCCAAAACATTGCCGGGTTTATCTATGGACTGGAAAGAATCGATGAGAGGGAGAGAGGGAGATCTCCCTCCCTCCCTCCCGTTTGGGGTGTGATCCTGCTGCCAAAGGTTACGAAAATAAACAACTCCCCCATGCCCGTTCCCAAATCTTGGGAAATGAAATTTGATTGGGAATTAATTTTTTTCTTTTCTCCTCCGCCCCTACCTTTAGGACCCTAAAAGATGACGCTTAATAGTGCCGGGTAGATGTATTTATTTCTAAGTGACAAGAGTCGACCCTCGCTTCGATGTTGCCCCGGGTGGGAGTGGGGGGGGAGGGAGAAGGTGTTTGTCTGGCCGGCGCCTTCTCAGCCTGCCTTTGAAGCCTCTGGCCGGCCTCGGCCTAATGGCTGGCCCGTCCCCTCCGTACCCACCCCATCGCCTTTTAATCGCCCTCTTTATCCACTCAGCATTAGAGTATTTAAAAGCCTCAGTTGAAGAAGGAGAAGAAGACGGGGGGGGGAGGAGGAGGGATGGAACAGCCTGGGCTGTCGGATGGAAATTTCTCTCCCGCCACGGTGCCTTCCGCTTTCCAGGAGTTTATAGGTTGACAGCATCAAGCTGCGCTTTAAAAACAACACACACACACAAACACACACACAAATCTGAGCGGGAGAACGGAAAGGCAGCTTCTAAATGGACCCAAAGGTTCTGCCCAAGTTTCTGCGGTTAAATAAACGACCGCCTCCGGCCTGGCGGACCCGCGAAGCCGCCAAGTGAACGCTTAGCCGTGGAGCAGAGAACCGGGGGGAGGGGGGCAATATTTCAGACGTGCAGTTTGCAATCAGGGATGGGCTTCTCCGCACACGCGGTTATTCCCCCCCCCCAAAAAAAAGTAGGCGCAACCGGATCCTAAACGTGGGGTTGATTTCAGCGAGAGGGTTTCCCAAGGACTTGTCAAGAAATGCGGCGGTGCGCCCCACAGTTAGGCTGGCTTACTCCGAGCAGAAAGTCCCCCCGAGGTGAATGGGGTTTACTAGCGGGTAAGAGACCGCGGTTTTCAGAGCCGCCGCACGGTTTCACTCGGCAGCTCCTCTTCGCCTCATGAGGTTCGCTCCTGTGCAAGAGCACAGGATTGACCCCCCCCCCGACTGACCTATCCCCCAAGAAAGCGGCCGACCCCTGGCAAAGCGAAGGGGCATCTGAGCTCTCCTGTTGGAGGCTGGACTGCGCTCTTGTTCTCCGCTTCCGCCTCCCTCTCTTGCGGGCCACTCACCGGGTATCCACCACACCTTCCCGGGACACTTTCCTTGGGACCAGGCAGAGGCTTGCCGTCTCCCAGGCCCAAGACTGCTTGAAATCAAGCTCCGGATTCCTCCACTGAGACCCTCCTCTGAGGTTCCGTGGGGCACTCGTCTGCGGCCACCCATCCCGGAGTGAAGGCCCTGGACGTGGCCTCCTATGTCCTCCATGGAGCGACTCAAGGAGCGGCTGGACAACCTGGAGGGTCAGGCGTTCTTTTCGGAGAAGGGAAGGGCGGGGTGGAGAGCTGGAGGGCCGGTGGAGGCTGCGACCCTTTAATCGCTGGAACAAGCCAAGCGTAGACCCCAGTCAAGGAAGTAGCTAAGTCCGCCTCAAGGAAAACAACCGGGTTTCTTTGGGTGGTGGGGGAAAGGGCCGTCTGGTCACAGGTGACTTATGGCGACCCCTTGGGATTTCCAAGACAAGGGACCTTCACAGCTGTTTTGCCGTTGCCTGCCTCTGCCTCACAGCCTTGGTATTCCCTGGAGGTCTCCCATCCAAATACTAGCCAGGGCCGACCCTGCTTAGTTTCCGAGGTCTGACGAGATCGGGCTAGCCTGGGCCACCCAGGTCAAGGCCCAGTGTCCTTTGGGACCTTAAAAACGAAGACATCTACTTCAGCAAGGGTTGCCAGCCTCCAGGTGGGGCCTGGAGATCCCCCACACCCCACTTTCACAACTGATCTCCAGTTGACAGAGGTCAGCTCCCCTGGAGAAAATGGCTGCTTTGAAGGGTGGGCTCTATGGCATTGTACGAAGCGGAGGCCCCTCCCCTCCACAAACCCCGCCCTCTCCTGGATCCATTCCCAAAGTCTCCAGGTATTCTCCAACCCAGACCTGGCAACCCTAATTGCAGCACTGATCTTAAGGAGGAATCCAGACCTCCAGAGCAGAAGTCGCCCTGCCTTATTAGAGCAAACGGGGTTTCTTTTCTGGGGCTCAGTCCCCTCCTCTGAAGCGGAACCAGATGAGGTTGGCTTGAGGAGGGGGAAAGCACTTTGCACATGTGGCGGAGCCTTCACCTTGACAAGGAAGTTCTGGGCCAGCAAGTCCTGGAATCAATCAATCTCAGTTTTGTAATGGGGAGGGGGGAACCGGACGTGCTGGGCGCCTCACCTTGGCCAAAGGAGCCCCCGAGAGACCGACCCTTGCCTCTTTGGGCCCTCGTCAAAGGCACAAGGCCGCGCCTCTGGCTTCTTGTCAGTGGGGAGGAGGAAGATGCACCTTTCCCCCGGGCGCCTGTCCTCCCGGCTATCCCTCCCCCGTTTTATTTTCATATAAAGCCATCCCCGGGCATTATTTACAAGCGCCTATAATTTACCTGTGCTGTTTGGCAACGCAACTTCGGGAGAAGTGGCGGGTGGGGGGCGGGTGGGGGGCGGGTGGGAGGGAGAAAAAGCAAAGTGAATGAATAAATACTTCATAACTGCTGGTAGAACAGACTGGCTCCTGTAATGAAGAAAAGATTTATGTCACGTTATTTCAAGCCCAAATAGCGGCAGCCTCTGTTTGTCTCAGCCCAGTGGTTCTATTTAAATGTTACTTTCATATATTATGTGGCATTAATTTAACTATAGCTCATTAAGGCAGAATGAAATGGTTAAATTAACTTATCAACCCATAATGATGATGAATGAGGTATTAATTCAGATACAAGCTGGGCAATTTGCAAGTTTACGCATTCTGATGGTTCTCAAATAACATTTTGAATAGCGGGTCAGCGCCTCAATCAATTACATAAGCATGTAAAGTCGCTCTCGCAGAAAAGGGGGGGGAGACACCCGCCCACCCCCTTTTTCATGCATATGCATTAAAACATGTTCGCAATTACGCTCGGAAATTGCCTTCATTGGATTAAGCAGCCGGCTTGGACGCCGGTTCTGGGCTTTCTCCCCCGCCCGCCCGCCCGCGCCTTTTATTCAAGAGCCGCTTTGGCAGCAGGAGAGGCCGGGCGGAGAGAGCTGGGCGGGCGGGGGGCGACCGGGGCTCCCCGAGGCAAAGAGAAGGCGGCGGCAGCAGCAGCCTTTCGGAAAGGCGGGTGCCCGAGTTCCCCCGTTGCAGCCACGCTCGCTCCCTCCGGGTCGTTGTTTGGGATAAATAAGGACCACCCGACGCGACCCTTGGAAACGCGGGGGGAGGTCAAGCTCCCAGGCCTGCGCAGGTTTCCTCGGGAGTAAGCAAGCCTGACGCGAGGTGGAGCTGAGAGGGCGAAAGGCCTAGGCCCCTGATCCCTCGAGCGGCCCAAGGGGGGGGGGGCACAGGTCATCTGATCTGCCTTCCAGCGACGTCTAGGGTTGGTTGAGGGTGGGTGGGTGGGTGGGCTGTCCGGGGAAGGGCTCTCCTTAGCCATGCAGTCGGTAGTAAAGACTTCAGAGTAAGCCCGCCTCGGTGGTCTCGGATCTGGCTGTCGGGGTTACCCGCTGTGACACGTGGGGCATCAGACAGCTCTCACCGTCCTACTCGGAATCCGGGGCCCCTCCTCTCCAGTCCCGAGATAAACGGGCTCGTGGTTAGCTGGTGAACTCGCTCCTCTCTCCTCACTCTTCCTTTCCGGCTTCGTTCGATCCCCCGCTTCCTCCGCCCACCTGGGTGGATGACGGATCCCTTCCTTCTTCACCCTTCCTCCGCCGTTTCCCGGGGGAAGCTCCATCCCAAAGCAAAGTTGTTCTTAGGCCCCTTTCCGAAGTGAGTAGACCAAGTTGGGAGTGAGCGCCGTTGGCACCCCAGCGCCTTCCTCCGTCCTCGGGCAATGGGTTCGCTCCCTGCGGACCTCTGCTGGGGGCGAGTGCCTTCCCCAGCCTTTCAGGACAGCCTGCATCCGTGGGCCCCAATCCAGCACAGAAGCCGGCGCATCTAGAGCCCATTCAAGTCGCACAACGCAAGTCAAACGCAAGTCAAACCTAAGAACCCCTTCAAGTCAAGTCATGCACCGCCTTTACCAGCTTTGGCTCTTTTGAGAAGGCCCGGCGTTGACCCCACTGCTGGCCCCTCTCCCTCTCCTCTCTGATCCCGAAAAGGAGAGCTTAGCTAAATGGCCTGGGAGGGAACGGGGACCAGGCCTCTCTGGGTGAGAGAGCTCGGCCAGGCGGTTTGCTTCGCCACCAGGTCCGGGTGGAGCGACTCCGGGTTTTAAGCGAGGGAGTTGCCGCTGAGCCTCGGACTAGTGGGGCCAGGTGGTCTTTCCGGCTCTTCTTCTTTAGAGCTCGTGGCTCTTCCGAAGGGCCTGGAGACCGAAGGGACGAGCAGCAGACCCCGGACACCAGAGAGCTTGGGGCCTCCCATTTCTCCCGTTGAGCCCGCTTGGTTTTCATCGTTTCATTCATTCCTTGGGGGATGGGAACTTGTCGACGCGGAAGCCAGGGACCTGACACAAGGCACGTCCATCATTCAGTCTGAGTCTCTAATTGGGGAGGCTATTCTGCCCAAGAAAGGGCGCTTCCCTCCGGGGAAAACCCCCAGCCATCCTCAACAGATCCCCTGCAAGGAAGGGCGCATTTCAATGGGATTTCCTTCCAAGCGGGGTTTAGAATCGGGGCAGAGGAGGGACTCCACCGTTGTAGGAATCGCCCAGCCTCTTCGTTCGGGAGTAGGCCCACTTCAAAGGCAGGAGCCGACCAACTGGTGCCAACGACGAATGGATGGTTTTTTCCAGGAAGAGGGGAAAGTCCCCGAGCGGAATGTTACCGCGCAGGCAGTCCCCTGCGACCAGGCGGCCGCTCCTCCGCCCTGCCTGGAGACTGTGACGTCTAGAACCAGGCGGCTGCTTCGGCTGGCCCTCTGGCCTCTCTCTCCGGGGAGGGTATTTGCAACGTGTGAAGGGGCATTTCAAGGGTCTTTTACGGGCGGCAGTTTGTATTGCCCGTCAGTGGCTGAAGAACAGGTAAATCAGGGACACACTACAGGATCGGTCGGGGCCTGGTTCGACTCTCTGGGTTCCGGGTAGCCTTAAAGAAAGCGGCATAGGCGGCTTAGGATAGATGTGACTATTGAGGGCCCTTTCGTTGGAAAAGCGTAACTCGGTCCTAAACAACCTGTGCGGGATCCAGCAACATTTAGCCAGGAACAAGGCCCCTTAAAATGAACGAAAAGGCTATTGGCCGTGGCTAACTTTCTCCCCATTCATTTCAATGGGGCTCATCCATCCATTCCCCGCCTCCCTCCCCCACATGGGGACATAAAGTAACTACATCGATGCCCTCTCCTCCATTTCATCCTCACAAGAATCCTGCGAGGTAGGTTAGGCTGAGCTTTTACAGCAGAGGGAGAGTTTCCACAGCAGAGGAACCTGGGCCTAGAACCGGCGTCTTGCACGTCCCAGTCGGACCCTCAGCCCCGCTCACCGCAGGGGCTCACACAGCTCGCGGTGCAGATTTATCTCCTGTTCTTTTCAACTGCATTAGCTTCTAAGTAAAGGGCTCAGAATGGGAAGTTCGAGATGTGATCCCATTTCCTCGGGTGGAAGTCCCATTATAGAATTCAACGGGACTCATTCCTGAGCAAATTATACAGCCGGATCCATTCACGATTCCTCAGAAGTAAGACCCCAGTGCATTTAATGGCGCGTATTGCCCCGCAAGTACGCACAAGGTCGCGCCCCAGTTACTTGGAGGGAAGGACCTGGGTATTATGCAGTTGTTACTCTTGTAGAAGGTTGCTGCATACCTGAGAGTACGTTCGCGTGAAAACAGCGGGCCCTTCCTGAGATTCAAGAATCTGAAAATGTTAATTGGATCTGAAGGATACAGTTGAATTCAAAACACTGGAGGAAGGCCCATCTTCTGGTGCCGTTTCTAGCAACCACTGCAGCCAGTGGTAGCGTTGTGTATAACACAAGCTGCTATGGTGATCCAATCCGAAGGCTGGAATAACAGACTCCGGGTAATATTCTTGTTTCTTTTAAGGATTTATTCCTCGCTAAATGCTCCTATACATTTGATCCCCTGTTGCAAAGAAGAAGGTCAAAAGGGCAGATAAGCGCATATGTACACGCATTAGGTCTCTGGAGGACGTTGCCAGGAGGTTGTGAGTCTAAGCTCGCTTCCAGCTCGATCCTCACCAGAATTCGGTCCTCTGGTCAAAGGCATTTGCCAGTCCTTTCACCTTCCTCGCATTCTGATGCCGCGCGCTGGGCATGATAGGACTTGTGCCCATCGAACCAGCCTTGACCAGCCGGCAGAAGCCCAAGAACCACGTGGCACCAGCCATTCTGGGTGGATGGCCATCCATCTGCTCCGAAGCTCTGACCAGGCGGAGGGGGAGACTTCGGCTAGGGAGGGGCGGGGGGCCTGGGCTCGCTTGCAAAGCGGAGGGGCGAGGAAAGGGAGTCATCTGGACAAGAGCAGGTGGCTGCCGAGGGGTCCGGCGGCGGGTTCCCAGGCGCTTCCCAACCGGGCACCTCTTGGCTTCCTTGTTTCTCAGCAGGACGCAGAGGCCTGAAAGAACAAAAGATCAAGGATCGTTTTAATGCAGTCCCCCGTCGGTTATTTGCATGACCCAGGTAGTGGATGGGGGGGGGAGCAGTTTCCTACCAAGAAGCATCAGCACCCAGGCGACGCTTTCCAAAACCTTGTTCCCATCCTTATTATCAGGTGAGCCTCAGACACACGTCAGGGAAACTGGTGGGGAATCCTTTTGTCCCCGACTGGTGGGGAAGCACAACAATTGGATGCAGTTCAAGTTGTAAATGTGAGCGTGCCCCCCCCCGTTATTCAGGCCCAGACAAAAACGTTTGCGGGCAGCGCAACAGCACGAAATAGCCTGTGTGAGCCAAATATCCAAATCTACTTCTACAGAAGAGATGGCTTCTCCTTGGTATTATTTCCCCACACAACTGTTTTTAAAATGTTTTAACCTGCTTCAAAGTGATGTGCGTGAAGGTGTGGGTCGCGTGGCTTCCTGCATTTCACGGGAAAGTGTCTCGTGGATCGTCTGAAAAGGATGGGGGGGACACACACACTAGAAAGGGTTTCATTCAGATACGGCCAACTAGTCCGGGTGTCTTTTCGTCTCCTCTGTAAAGACAACTGGCATCATGCTCTTTGGAGGAAAACCGAGATTATTTCTACTGAAATCATGGCCTGCTACCACAGAGCGGGAGGCGGCTGTCCTGTGCGAAGGCGGAGTCGTCACAGAAGGCTTGCCATCGCCAAGAAAGGGGCCTGCTAAAAAACCCGACATAGAAGAAGCTGGGGAGGGGGGTTGGTGAGGCCAAGAATGTTAATCATCCCGAATCCTCGCGGGCTCAGGAGGTAACATCTCGGCCTCCTGCATCCGTAGACCGAAGCGCCTGTAGAAGGGCCCAGAGCCAAGAGTTTCCCGGTGTTTTTTGCATCGGTGGGTTCCTTGGGAAGATTCAGAGCCTTCCAAATTCGGCTCCCGCCCTTTGAAATTGACAGCGGCTCTTCTCCCCAAGGGGGGTTTTCTCCTCCCAAACACAACGAAACCGGGGCCATGGCACAGGCGGGCAGCGTATTGGGAGGACCTGGTTCACCCACTGGCAGCACATTGCAGCATCAGAGGGAGAGAAAAAACCTTTCTCTTCAGGCAACCGCTGCAAACCAAGGCTGTGGTACACTTTCCATCCACTTTCAATGCACTTTCTCACTGGATATTGCCAGCTCACACAGTAAAAATCAGTGGGAAAGTGCATTGAACGTGGATTGAAAATGCATTATTTAGTGTGCGTGATTGCAGCCCAAATCACGCTCTACAGTATGGAATCTAAGGCATCTCCTTATAATGTCTCCACTGGCAAAAGAACAAAGTTTGAGTCCAGCGGCACTTTTAAGACCAACGAAGTTTAATTCTGGGTATAAACTTTCCTGGACATGCGCACTTCAAATACCACCTGAATCCCTGGATGCAGTCTGCCCTGGATGCAGTCTGCCTTTCTCTCTGAGACTCAAGGCGAGTTACACTGGCTTAGTCCATGCAGTCAGTAGGATGAGTGCTCTAATAAGCAATGCAATAATACTAGAATTACAGAGATGAGAAAGTGGAAACTGATCGCAGAGATGAGAAAGAAAATGTGTACCTGCCTGCAAAAATGTCACAGGAGTAACTCTAAATAGTTGGAATGCCCCTTTCCCCTACCGGCTGCTTGATACCAGAGTGGTGTAGTGGTTAGAGCAGGGGTCCCCAACATGGTGCCCCTGGCAATATCCAGTGAGAAAGTGCATTGAAAGTGGATGGAAAGTGTACCACAGCCTTGGTTTGCAGCGGTTGCCTGAAGAGAAAGGCATCTGATTGCCCACTGGAAATTCGATTGGCGGGTCCAGACTCTGAAGAACATTTTGGCATCTTCACTGTGTGATGTGACTGAAGGTAAGACCCAGGCCTCCTTCAGCACCCGTTTTGTGGCAGCCATCTTGTTGCTGCACCCACCATGCCCCATCAGGCCAAGTTCAGGTCCCCACTCTTCAAGGAACGCTTGCTGGATGACCTTGGGCCAGTCACGCTCGCTCAGCCTATCCTGCATCACAGGATTGTTGTTGTGAGGATAACATGGGAAAGAAGAAAATGATGCAAGGTCCCCGGAGTTCTTTGGAAGAAGTGAGGACTATATATATATATATATAAATAATATAATCTAAAAGCTTTAATAGTTTGGGGCCTAGAAACGCCTCTGAGGAATGCTCCCCTTGGGCTTCCACACCACTTGTCTTTCGCATCAGGTTTCTTCTGCGAAGCCGGAGTCAACACGCGGACAGTTCGGGGAAAACCCCTGGCCCAGTTTACAACCCCAAGGGCCGTTTTGACTGGCCCACTGAAGTCATAACGGCTCATAAGCAAAGGGGGGGTGAGCTGTACCGGAAGCACAGAAGTGACGCCCGCAGTGGTAGCCCATTGGCTAAGCCTGCGCCCCTTGAACTGGGAGTCGATCCCATCGAACCCAGGCCGCTCTTAGCTCCGCTAACCCTGAATGCGAGCAAACAGCGAGATGAGACCCCGAAGCCTCACCACAGGGGCCCTCAAGCCAGCTCCAGTCCCTTTGGGTCTCCACAGTCATGGAAAGGAAGACCCCCTCTGCCTTAGGGGACTTTTGTAAGGGTGATCGAGGTTCAGGCCTTGAACACCCGAGACGCACTTGGGAGGAGGAATGCCAAGGGCCGTTATGGGGGGGGGGCCGAGGGGGACACACACACACCATCCAGCAATCGGTTCCGCTCATGGATTCGTTAATTGCAGGTGTTAATTGCAGCTTCCACTCTGATCGCCGTCGGAGCCGTCCGCGTGGAAAGGTCTCTCCTCGTGTTCTTGGCGCTCCGCGAACTCCAGGGGGAGGGGGGCACCGCGGGCGACGCGCGCTTCTTTCCCCGAGACCAAAGTTCTTCGTTTGTGGCTGCAGCCGCTGAAGGGAGAGTCTGTCCTGGGGCCTGTTCTCCTAGATCCTGCCAGCAGGGGGGCGGGCCAGAGACGCTCTTCTGCCCGGGTCAATATCGGTCTCCTCCGAGGAGTCTCTTCGGCAGCAGCGGGGTTGGTCAGTCTCCAACACACACTTGGCTGTTCGGGCCGCCCCTTGGACTGACTGCCCAGCCAGTCTCGCAGAGCTCCGGAGGACGGAGGAAACATGACCGGGATTCACCTGTAACGTTAAGGGCCTCGGAATCCGTCGGATATCCTCCCCCTCGCTACGAAGTGCGCGCTGCTCGGCCGCCCGCTTCTGTCTACATCGACGGGAAAGGAGGTGGCTTCGATTCCAAGGCTGGAGGTGAACCCGGCAGCGAACCGAGAGCGCGTTCCGCCTTTAGTGATCGGATTCAAGGGTCTAATGATTGATTTCATAGTTCGATTTCTGTTTCAACGATATAGAGGGGTGGGATCAAAGGGCAGGAGGGGCAGCACCTTCACTCGGCTGCGTCCTACCCTTCGGAGGCTCGCCGGGCTAGGAGCCCCGACGGCGCTCGCGCTCTCTCTCTCTCTCTCTCTCTCTCTCTCTCTCTCTCTCTCTCTCTCTCTCTCTCTCTCTCTCTATCTCCTGGTCGCTTTGTAACCTTCCCAACCGCAGAACTCAATTATAAGAGCTCTGATTACAACGATATATCTTTACAGCGCTCCAAACGCGGGGATGTCAAGGGTAACACTCTGAGAAGGAGGCAGGGCGCAGCCAGTCAGCGAGGAGACGGCTGACAGCTGCTTTGATGGCAAAAATGATGCTCTCTCGCTCTCTCCCCACTTGACCGCCCAGAGATTAAAAGGGGCTCAGCGTCCTAATGGAGTAACCAAGGCAGGGACTGGGACAAAACCCGCGGCGCCCCTGAACCGTGGGCGATTCCGCCTCTAGCCTTCGCTCCACATTTTCTCAACTGGGAGGGGAAAGGGCAGCTCAAAACCACATTCAGATTCCTCGGGGCAACGCGGTACTGACTGCAAAGTCACCCCTGAACGGCCATAAATCTAAGCAGAAGATACCATAAAATCCGATGATCAAAGGAAGCGAAAGCGGCAGGGAGTGTCGTGGAGGCTGCCATAAAATCCGACGATCAAAGGAAGTGAAAGCAGCACGCAGTGCAGAGGGGAATTTCTGTTCCAACGTGGGTTTGCTACCAGTGCAGAATCAGCCCGTGCTGGCTGGCTCAGTGGAGGATCTTAGTCACCCCGTCCTCAGGGGAGGTCTGGAGGTTCCTGAGGGGCTGTTTGGCGGTCTCCCCTCCCCGCCTGCCCTTAGAGTCAACCAGCGCCTGGGGGGCGGGGGACCCATTCACTCCCACGGTTGACGTGGCGCTAACTAAGCCGCGCTGATCTCAACCAGGCTCCTTTCCAAGTCAAGGCAGCAGGCTGTAGGGGGTTTCTGTGGCGGGGCGTGATCCGGCAGAGGCGGGTTCAGGTCCCCAGTCTGCCATGAAAGCTCCCTGGGTGTCCTTGGGCCTCTTTCCGCCTAGCCCATTTTAGGAGAGGGTTGTGAGGATAACACGGAGGGGAGGGGGACCGATGCTGCCGGGCATCCCGCGCTCCTGGGGCAGCTTTGAAAAACGTTCTAAACGAAACAGATAAAGGATCTGGGCTCCTCTGCAGCAGAGATGCTCGGGCCATAGCGGCCTTGAAAGTGCAATCAGTGCTCCCTCGAAGCTGAGGTAGTGTGAGCCTAGCTCACAGTTTTTTAGCCTCTTAGCTCAGGAAGGAGGGCTCCAGTCCAGAGCAAACTAATTTATGCAGTAGCCAAACCGCTCACTCACAACTTTAATGCCAGCAGCTCACAAAGTGGAGCTCACAACTTAGAGGGAGCATTGGTCCTAAACGGAGTCAAAGCCTTCTAACCCATTCACTTTAGTGGATCTAGGAGGGCTAAACTCTCGTTTAGGATGGCACGATTAACGCCTGGTGGGCAGCCCTGTTGGTCTGAAGCAGCCGAACAAAGTCGGGGTCCAGGGGCACCATTCAGAACAACCAAGTTGTATTCAATTCAAAGGATTAACTTCTGAGTATGCAGGCCTAGGGGATCGCTTTAAGGTCCTCGACGGAAGTTCCTCGTCTTGGGTATTAGAATTTCCTCTTTTCAGTTCGCATTGGCCATGGAGCTGCCTTGCTCTGAGTACATCCTTGGTCCATCGAAATCAGTATGGCCTACATAGACTGGGAGTGGCCCTACAGGGTCTCCAGGCAGAGGTCTCTCACATCACCTCCTGCCTGGTCCTTTTTAAACTGGAGATACGGGAAATTGAGCCTGGGACCTTCTGCATGCCAAGCAGAGGCTCTACCATTGAGCCAGGGCCCCTCCCCAGCTGTTCAAAATAGCCTTAAAAAAACAACAGCCCCTCTCAGTCCGCTTAGCCTCAACCAGGGCCAGGGCCTTTTCTGCCCTGGTCCCAGCCTGGTGGAACCGGCTCCCACTTGAAAGCAGGGCCCTGCAGGACTTGTGACAGTTCTGCAGGGCCTGCAAAAGGGAGCTGTTCCACCAGGCCTTGGGTTGAGGGCAGGGATGTTTCTACCATCTCGGTTTCCCCCGACCCATAGTAAGCCTACAGATGCCTACTATCCTGCTAAGGTCTAGCAGGAAGCGGGCTGGACTGCTCTGGAGGAAGGTATGTTTAGCGTCCATTCTGTTTTATTTAACTGGTTTTTAAATATATATATTTATTGTATTTTATTCATGCTGTAAACCATAGGGCGGGATGTAAGTGCAATAAAAGGGCACAACGTGTCTTTGTTGTGTCTCCCCCCCCCAACACACACACGCACAGAGACACACACGGGGCAGGCCGCAACAGCCTGGAAGTCCGGGCCAGCGCCTGCAGCCGCTCCCCTGCAGTTTGCCTCCAGCAGCCACAGCCCTGCCAGCTCCGGGTTCCTGTACAGTGACAGGCGGGAGCCAAAGGAAGGGACCGCAGGCCTCTCCCCCACCCCCCAGGGCCAAGGCAGGGCAGCCCTCAAAGGAGGCCGGGACAGCTGGCTTCCATCTCTCCATTCGTCTCCGCCGCCTCCTTCCCGGCGCTCAGGGGCTCTTCGGAGGGCCACCAGCCTCTTGGAGGACTCTCGGGTGGCCCGAGGGAGACCTTTGGGAGCGCTCGTGGTGCTGGTGCTGGCGGTGGGGAGGCTTTGCAGAGGCCTCGGAGCGAAGGATTCATGTGGAGATCTTTGCACAGCCATCTCTCCAAGGCCGCGATGCTTACGAGGGAGTCCCAGATCACTTGTGGACAGTGGTTATCCGGCGGCGCGGAGACACACGGCACGGCAGCCCCCCCCACCCCCAGCCGTGATTCACCCTCAGGAGTTCCTGTATGGTCGAGTCACAGGTGGTCACCTGACCTGGGTGGCCCTGGGTAGCATTTGGATGGGAGACAGACCACAGAGGCGGGCAATGGAGAACCCACGACCTCTGCACGTCCCAGCGCGGTCGCCATAAGTCGGCTGCGACTCGACGGCGCTTTCCCTACCACCTAACCTGTAGCTGGTTTTCCCTGAACCTCTCCTGGGTCGCTTCTCTTTGCTTGTCTCCTCCCCGTCCCAGTAAGTGAAGTGAAGTGGAGTGGAGTGAAGTGGAGTGAAGTGAAGTGAAGTGAAGTGAAGTGAAGTGAAGTGAAGTGAAGTGAAGTGAAGTGGCTTCGCTGGGGGAGGAGGGGAGCATTCTGCACATGTTCAGAGCACATCCTCATGATAGCACTTCCTCTGCTTCCGAGGGGGGGCGGCCGGTGCCTTGGAGGGCCCCCCCGGGGAACTTAGGCGCGCCAAGGGTCGTCTCGGAGGCCGCCTCGCGTCCCTCGATGGGCACCTTAAAAAGGCCTTACCGATTCTTAAATCAGCAAATCGGCCGGAGAAATTAAGCCCCGCAGCGCTTTGTTTTATGAGAAGTCATAAACGCCCCGTTACTGGGGAGACGGTCCCTTAATGGAAGGCCGCGCTTGGTGATGCTGGAAGCTGCACAGACTTTTGGCACGGCGAAGCCAGCCTTGCTCCAGCGTCATCCGGCCACTGTTCTCTTTAAGAGCCTTTCCCTAAGCCATTCCAGACATCTCCTCTGCAAACCCCCTCTCGGGGGTGGGGGGTGGGGGGAAGAAACCCTAGCACAAAAAACCCCGATCAGATGACTCAAGGTTACAATCAACCCCCTGGTTTGTTTTTACGCCCCCCTCCTCCAAGGAGCGCAGGGCCCCCTCCCCCTCTCCTCTGTTTTATTCTCACAACAACCCGGCCAGGTGGGTTAGACGGAAAGGAGTGGCCCAAAGTCTCCCAAGTAAGCTTCACGGCAAAGGCAGGATTTGAACCCACTTCCCCCGGTTCTACGACTGATGACGTAGAAAAGAGCCAGCGCCCAGGAGCACCTTAAAGACTAACAAAATATGCGGCAGGGGAGGAGCTTTCGTGAGTCACGGCTCACTTCTTCAGTATATTGCTACTCTTTAAGGCGCTCCTGGACTCTGGCTCTTTTCTACGGCTACAGAGAGACTAACACGACCGCCCATCTTGATCTATACTAAATGAAGGATTCTCGTCGCCGGGTCAGCAGCTCGCCGGGCCAGCGCTCTGACACAGGGCTCCCCGGGAGTAAGTTCTGCTGGACTCAGTGTGGACCCTACTTCGGACGAAACCACCCTTGTGCAAAGGCACGCCTGGTTCCCACGGCCCAAACCGTCCTTGCTCACAGTACAAGAACTCAGGTGGACACTCAATGAAATTGCTGAGCAGTCAGGTTAGAACAGATAAAAGGAAATACTTCTTCACCCGAAGAGTGGAATTCACTGCCACAGGAGGTGGCTGCGGCTACAAGCATGGAGGGCTTCAAGTGGGAATTGGATAAACATATGGAGCAGAAGTCCATCAGTGGCTATTAGCCAAAAGGTATAGGTAGGAACTCTCAGGCTGGGGCAAGTGATGCTCTGTATTCTTGGTGCTGGGGGGGGGCGGCAAGAGCAGGAGGGCTTCTAGTGTCCTGGCCCCACTGCTGGACCTCCTGATGGCACCTGGTATTTTTGGCCGCTGTGTGACAGAGTGTTGGACTAGATGGGCCATTGGCCTGATTCAACATTGGCTTCTCTTATGTTCTTAAACAAACAAACAAATTTTAAGAGGACAGGACATTGGCTTCTCTTATGTTCTCTTATGTTCTTATGTGCTCCCTCCAAGCCTGTGATGCACCCACGACCTCATCCCATCGATTCTCCTGAGTCCTGCAAGAAAATAAATATGTTTAATGTCTGAAACTACATAACTGGTCTGGACCCAAAGTGTGGTAACTGGGCAGGCAGCTCGGGAGGGGCCCGCTTTGGCCTCCGGAGTCCGGTCCGAGGTAGCTGCCCCTCCCCCCTGGCTTGAGTTCTGTTCTGGCTCCCGTGTCGCCTCTCCACTAGACTGCGGCCCTGAACATTTATCTGCCTGGAAGTCAGCGGTAGGGGAATTAATGGGACTCCGGACCAAACGTGCTTAAGGTCGGATCGACCAGGTTTGCAGCCCCCTCAAATGGGTCAGGACTCAGGAGTTCCCCGAAGGTTTGCGCAGAAACTATCTGCCCAGCAACAGGTGCGAATCGAGCAGCGCGGTCCTAAACTCTGCTTCGTATTGCATGGGAGGAGGCGGCCTACCCGGAACTGGAAGGAAAGTCGGGCTCCTTAACTCCGGCGTGAGTCGTATGGATTGGTCTCTATTCCCTAATCAGCACGCCCGGGCAGGAGTCATGGCGCTTCGACACGGGCTTCGAAACTGGCCGCTCTCCCCGGTTCCTGGCACGCGGGACACGGCGGGGCCAGCTCGAAAGTGCCTTTTACAGACACAAGGCGCAGCCAGAGACCACGACGCCGCCCAGGCCCCCCCCCCGCCCCCGCGGCCTCCGAAGAAGGGTCCTTCGCAATTTTCCTACGCCCCGCCGATCAAAAAGTCGATCTCTGATCACCAAAGAGGATCTCGCAAGCTTCCAAAAAAGTAGATGTTCAAATGACATCCCCCCCACGGGGGCTCCGGGCCATCGTTCTGCGCCCGACTGACCTAAAGTCATGGGATGCGGCAGGGAAGAGGACGATTCCAAGGGAAGCCCCAGGACCTTGAGAGCGACAGCTCCCGCTTAGAGGGTGGCGTTCGCCCCAGTCCGAGGTGATCGGAAACTCCGGGGATGAAGGAGCTGAGCATTAGGATGCTCCGGGCCCGGGGCAGGGACTCCGGAAAACGAAGCGGGAATCAGAAAAGTCCGCCGCTTCCTGGGATGGCCACGTTGGCTCTCGGGTCATCCCCGACGGCCTGGCTCTACAAGCGGACGGCTGGCCGTTCTGCAGGTGTCGCCGCAAATCAGGGAGGTACCCTTGGCGGAGGTGCTGAGCGCGGGGGAGCTGACGGGCGCCGAAGACGGATGGTGGTGGTGGCGCTCCCCCCTCCCCCTCCGTCTCTTAATTCAGACTCCAAATTGTGGTTTCCCGGACCTAGATCATTTGGAGGCATCAATTCAATTCTCGGAGAGTCGGGCGGCAAACCAGGGGAAGACGAGCCAAGCAGCAGTCTGGAGGAAAACGAAACAGCCGGAGAATGAGAAATGGAAGAGGCTGGAGGAGACACGCGGGCATCCATTTCCTCCTGGGCCGGATTTATTAGCGTCGCTCTCCCTCTTTTGCTGAGCAGCCAGTCAACACCTAGAGAGCGGGGTGGGGGAGAACTGGATGGGGGGAAGAGAAACGGCTGACAGGGTATCCCCCCCCGCCTTTCCTCCAGAACCCCCCCCCACACACACACACACGTTTTCTAGAAAGAAATCTATTGGCCTCTATACATTCCAAGATTGTTTTAAAAACTCCTGACTTTCCAAAATTGTTTTTAAAACTTCTGACTATCCCTGAATCTCTCTGTTTTGGGAGGTGGGAAGCATATTTGGGACTTCATTTTCAAATAATTACCAATTTGGATTCAACCTGACTTTAATCCAGTTCGGCAATCCAGTCTTCAAAGACCTGGTGCACAGAATGGCCTGAAGTTGTGTGATGGGGTACCCCTGTGGAAACAAAGTGGATTTTTGCCTTGCAAACCAGCAGGATGGGAACATACAAGTAGCTCTGATAAAACGTGATCAATCAATCAATCAATCAGTCAATCAATCGTGTCAGTTTTCTAGTTCTGGTTACACACTGGAAACAGAACCCGGGATGTGGGGTATGCATGTAGAAGCAAGCCAGTTTGGTGTAGTGGTTAGGAGCGCGAACTCTAATCTGGGAAAATGGGGTTTGATTCCCCACTCCTCTACATGCAGCTGCTGGTGTGAGCTATTCTCTCAAGGACAGTTCTGGGGAGAGCTCTCTCAGCCCCACCTACCTCACAGGGTGTCCGTTGTGGGGAGGGGAAGGGAAGGGAGATTGTAAACTACTCTGAGACTCCTTTGGGTAATAAAGGACAAGGTATAAATCCAACCTCCTCCTCCTCCTCCAGGACTCTGAACATAAAGGATAAGGGAGCAAATTTATTCCCACCACAATAGTGCCCAGGCACGGGTCTTTTTTACCTTGTCCAGTTTCAATAAACAGTTGGCATTCCCTCCTCTGTGGTCCCCTGCTGCCCATGGAATCTGTTGCCATAAGGTGAAGCATGCCCACCAGTCCTGACAACTGAGAGGCTCTGCTTTCAAGGTGGGGAGATGTTGGCAATGCATACCTTGATGTAAAGTTCTCTGAGATGCAACACAGGATTCCTAGAAGGGTCCTTGCAGTATGCAGTCCTTCTTTATTCTTCTCAGACAGAGAAAGGTCTTTCATGCTACCTGGTCCATTATCCTGAAATGCTAAAGACTGAACCTTCTACATGCAGGGCAAATGCTCTATCATTGGCTGTGGTCACACACACTAAATAATCCACTTTCATTGCACTTTCCGACTGGATTTTACTGTGTGAACTGGCAAAATCCAGTTGGAAAGTACATTGAAAGTGGATTATTAAGTGTGTGCGATCGCAGCCATTGAGTCACAGCTGCTCCCTTCTCTTCCTATGCATTGCCGGGGAAGAAAGATGCTTAAATTCTTGGAGGGCTGGACCCTAGAGGAACAATGGGTGGATCCTTGACAGGAGTCAAGGAAACTCCGTTGTTTCCTTGGCCATGTATAAACACATTGGGTTGGAACGTATGACTCCTCTCCACCTTGTCTTTCTCCAACAGAGAAAGATTGCCTTCAACAAAGAAAGACATTCTCTATCAAATAAGGCCCTTGTCCCTTAGACAAAGTCATTCTCCACTGGAGAAAGTCTTTCCCTGTTGAAGGAAGACACTGTGTAATAAGAGAAATAAAACAGAAGCCCAGTGACCCCTAAAAGACTAACAAAATGTATTCTAGTGTGAGTTTCATGAGTCAGAGCTCACGTCTTCAGCATCTTCTTTAGTGTGTCTTTAAGGTACCACTGGACTTCTCTTTTATCTTGCTACGATGGATTCACCCCTCTGGAATTGCTAACATAAAAGAATCATAGGATCCAATTTAGCAGAAGGGAATTACAGAATCCAACAGATTTTCTGTAGGTCAGAATGACCTTGGTTATAAAACCACAGATGCCATATATGCAGAATCCCCCCCCGGTGTTCTGTGTTAATTAATACTGATGAGCTACCACCCCTAGGTTCTGAAGACCCAGTTATTCTAGTGGACAGTAATCCCCACGGCAGCCCTGGAGTAATGATGTTTGAAGGCTATGGCTCAGTGGTAGAGCATCTGCTTGGCATGCAGAAGCTCCCAGGTTCAGTTCCTGGTATCTCCATTTAAAAGATCTGGCAGTAGGCGATGTGAGAGAACTCTGCCCGAGACCCTGGAGAGCTGCTGCCGGTCTGAGTAGACAGTACTGACTTTGATGGACCAAGGATCTGATTCAGTGTAAGGCAGTTTTATGTTTCACTAGTGGAACAGATGAGTGCCAATAAACTGAAACTTTTCAGTTATGGCTGGGGAGTTGCAGACCAGTATGAAGGCCCATCAAAGATGAGAAGTCTACATATCCTGGATAGGGTTACGTTACCACTTAAAGAACAGGTACACAGCCTGGTGGTGGAATGTGTCGTCAAGTTGCAGCTAACCTATGGCAACCTGGTAGGGTTTCCAAGGCAAGAGATGAACAGAAGTGGTTTGCTGTTGCCTGTCTCTGTGTAGCAACCTTGGACTTCCTTGGGGGTCTCTCATCCCAAGTAGTAACCAGGGCTGACCCTGCTTAGCTTCCAAGATCTGATGAGACTGGGCTAGCCTGGGCCATCCAAGTCAGAGAACACAGTTTAGGGATGCTTTTTGATCTGTGGCCACAGATGGAGCTGCAGGTGACCTCTGTGGAACCTAGTCTCTTTAACTAGCTTTAGCGGGTTCTTCCTTCCTTCCTTCCTTCCTTCCTTCCTTCCTTCCTTCCTTCCTTCCTTCCTTCCTTCCTTCCTTCCTTCCTTCCTTGGTGTGATCTGGTTACAGTTATCAGTGTTACTTATTTGTTTATGGTATGAGTAGTTTAAGGGCATACACTCCTTCTAATCAGAGACCGGAAACCATCTGTTGGCTGCCCCCCACCACGCTATTGTCTAGAATGGAGAAGGCTGCGCTGTACAGGAAATGATTCTGATTCAGGCTGAACAGTTGGAGAAGATAAAACAGCGAGCCTCTGTGTTTTTTTATTTTGTACAAGGGTGTGTGTGCTTACTGCAAACTTGTATTTATTTATTTATTTTGAAACGGAGAATAGGCAAGCCTGTTTTTTGTACATGGTGCAAACAGTGTTTACTGCAGAAATGACTGTGTGAGATTCCCCCACCCCCAGGGAGACGGTTCTCAGAGCAAAGCACCAGTGCTTGCAAAGCGTGCCCCCTCCCCCGAAAAGGCATGTGTTTTCCCTCTGTTACTGGAGAGAAGGAAAAAAGCCGTGTTGCTTTTAAAAAGGCAAGCCCTAGAGAGAGAAAGAGTGCAGAGACCCTCCAAAAGGCAGGGTTTCCCATTATGTGAATTTCAGCCACCAGCAAAGCAAGGTTTGCAGCAGAGAGTGCAAATATAAGCATTCAAAATGCAAACAGACTTTACTCCATAGAAAGCCGTGTTAATTTGAAACACACAGAAGCAAGAAGAGAGAGAGAGAGAGACAGAGTTCCTTTGCAAACAGACCCCCTTCCTTTAAAGGGATGGCAGATCCAGTTGAGAGCATAGAGTCGTCGTCCCCCCCCCCCAGCTCCCTTCAAAAAGCAATCAGCTTACAAAAAAAATACAGTTTAAACAGCTACAGGAAGGCTCCTTCTCAAAGTTTTAGCAAAGGGAGGCAAAAAACTTACCAAGAAAACACTCCACAAGCATAGTTAGCTTGCAAGCAGCCTTAAAAAAAAAAAAGACAACACAAACAAGAGTTTTAAAACTTACTTTCCCAGAGAAAGAGAGAGAGGGTGCCATAGTCTCTGCCCCACCCCCTTTCCCGTTAAAGTATGCAAGCAGGAAACCCCAGAGAACTAAAGCTTGGGAAGAGACTTTTTTTAATCCTTTAAAAAAATAAAGAGAGAGAGAGAAACAAACAAACCCATTTTCTCAAGTCCTCTGTGCAAAATGAGGGAAACCTCAGTTACAGTTTAAAAACTCCTTCTTAAAAATAAAGGCAGCCTGTGGAAAGTAGGGCCATGTGCTCCCTGTGAGAGTTCTAGCTGAATGGCTTCCAAAGAGAGAATGCAGGGAGCCCTGAGCGGGTGGGTGGAGTTAGGAGGCAGACTGCCAATGCTCAGTCTCTGTTTTCAGCCCCCGGAAATTTTGAGCTGTGGGTTAGTCAATTCACAACTCATCTTAAACAGCCCTGAAAGGCTGAAGTTTTTCCTGGAGTCCCCAACACAACACAAGAGTTCCCCTCTCCCAACAGCTTCTCTGCCTGTGAAAGAATTCAGTCTCCCCCCCACCCCAACGGTGGGAATCTGCCCCAATGTGAAATTACTTTTTTGAGGTGTCTGTCTGTGTGCTAAGGTCCCCACCCTCCTACAAAGTAGCATCTGTATGAAATGGAAATAAAATGATAAGGAACTGAAATAAAGCGCTTGTCAGGTTGTGTGCAGCCCCTCCCCCCCCCCTCACAGGGTACCCAAGCCAGTCTCTTTCCCTTCTGTGTGAAGTGAAATAAATCATAGGGTAATTGCAATAAACAAAACGCAGGTCCCGCAGTGTGCACCGTGGGTATAGAGGACCCTAGCCTTCTAGGAGAGGTCAGGGGAGTGTCCTGAGGCGGCACGTGCGATTTGGGGGCTGTAGGAGCTGTTTTGGCGATTTTAGCCTACGCCGACCCTGTGAGGTAGAACACCCAAGCGGCACATGGTTTCATTTTGGGGTATCGAGTGACCCCTCAGCGGTCTCATCTTGACGAGGGGACCTCTGGGCACTATTATTGGGGTGATCGGGGGTACCCCCAAAATTTCGGTTTTGGGGCACCCTCCTCCCTCACATGGGGGAGTGCCTGGCGACATTTAAATGCGCCAGTGACCACCGGGGGTGGTGGTTCCAGGGTAGCAGAGA
This sequence comes from Gekko gecko, assembly GCA_029375565.1. Classification (NCBI taxonomy): domain Eukaryota; kingdom Metazoa; phylum Chordata; class Lepidosauria; order Squamata; family Gekkonidae; genus Gekko; species Gekko gecko. The sequence goes on along the minus strand of JAPDNY010000003.1, from coordinate 14,006,763 downwards.
CAAAAGGGCAGGCCACGCTGCACCCCTCTCCACGCTATCTTTAAAAGGCTACCAGCTTTCATATTCCTCTCTGCCAGAAGCAAAGAATGGATTATTAGGATCTGAACACACACCCGCAGCATTCCAGCTTCCTAAAAGGCACACAGATTAAAACTACAATCACTTTAAAACAAGTATCTATAACACAGGTGTTATCATTATGCAGGGGAATGAATGTGATCTGTGCAAAATTAAGGGAAACTTCTGACAAATTTAATACAGCTGCCCCCCCCCCCCAAAAAAAAAAAAACCCTGAAAGAAGACATATTGCTTTGCAGCACATGAACATTGGTTTTATGAAAGTGTATTTTATTTGCTGTAGCAGGAGATCCCGACAGCTCATGTTAAGTTTTATATCACAGCAAAATGCTTATGTAAAATGCCTCTGAGCGTGTACACGGGGCTGAGTTTCCCGAGTACTTCACCCCCTCCCCCCATGTGTGCATGTTAGCATGAGCAAAGATCCAGGTTCGCAGGCAGGAGTTTGAAACACAGGCATCTCTCTTAAACAGGAAAACTTTATCTGCTACAAGTTATTAAACTAGAGCACAAGATAAAGGGAAATGACAGTTGTGTCTACTAGGTACACAGATTTAAGGAAAGAAACAGCAAAATCATATCACCAAGCTAAACATAACAGTACAGTAGTTACCAACACACCTTGCCACAGATGTTCATGGAGCAAATACATACCCCCCCCCCAATTTTGGGATTCCATCTACAAGCAGAACAGATACCCTATCCAATTAAGCGTGTTGTAAATCACATGTGCTTTGTTACAGTAAACTGGGAAAGACTGTGTGCAATTTAATTTAATGTGTCATGACATACAGGTGGTAATACAATGTCACGGGTATTTCTCAAAATATAAAAGCATATACCAGAATCTGCACTGCCCAAATACTGGTTTGGGCCATCAAATAAATTCTTTTTTCCCTTCCACAGTTGTTTCAACAAAGGTAACAATATGACATTCATGATGTTCACAGACTTTTGCTTCAAAAGGTGGCTTTTGAATTAGAACATAGAAGAAGTTTACACGTTAGAAGATTACTACACATTCAGGCGTATGTAGGAATGTACTTATTTGGGACAAAGCCTGGCAAATTTTATCCAGCAACATTTTTTCATTTTGTTACCTCAACTGAAATACCTTCGGTATCCAAGGGTTAAATTTTCTTATTCTTCAGATTGCTTATCCTATTTGATTACAATGCATGAGAGAGGGTGGAATCTGGCCTATTTTATCACGAATTAGGAGTACCAATCTAATATGTTCCAGGTCCCTTATACAAAGAACCAAGCGTGGGGGAAAATATGACAGGATTCACAGCAAGCACCACACTGCCTCCAACCCAGCCTTTTTGCCTTCCTCTTCTATAATTCACAATATATTCTTTTACACAAAATGATTCCTGAAACAACTTTCATGAGTGAGCTCACGGGGAAAGTTTCAGCTGAATACAACACAAATTATTGAGATTACACTTAGTCAGCGTGTGATGCCGGCTCACCCTACCTCTTTCTGGGGCATTCATGGCTGAACCCCTGTGTCTTTGTGAGGTTACCAAAGTTTCAAGTCCCTCGACACTTTGGCTGTAAATGGGGTCTCAGTGGGAGGAGGGGGACAGGAGCCTCACAGGGGATTAATTTGACTCTATAAGGGCTTCTTACCTATTTTATTAAAATTTCCATTCAAAAGTGGTAATATCAAAGTTGAACAATAGTCGTGTAAATAATTATTTCATATTATTGTAAAAGATTTTGTATGTTATCTGAATTTTGCTGATGTGCACGATTGTCAAAAGATTATCAGTACTGAAAATTCTGAAGATTTCGGAGATATTTAAACACATTTTATGACGGATTACAAATTGTTATCGTGGAATGTAAACGGACATAATTCACCTAATAAAAGAAAAGTAGTGAATTATTGGCTACAAAAGCAGAAATCTAATATCATCTGTCTACAAGAAACCCATATAAAAAGTTGGGACAATAAATATTTGATCAACAAAAAATTGGGAGAAGAATTTTATTCTTTGGCAGAGAAAAAAAATAAAGGAGTTGTGATTTACATAAATAAAAATCGGAACCTAAACAAGTTTTCACAGATAAAGAAAGGAGATATGTGGCTGTTGAGATCACATTACTTCAAAAAAGTCACTGGTTGTTAATTTGTATGCTCCTGATGGAGCCAAAGAGAACTTTTTCAAGGACTTGTTGAGGGAATTGGACCAGGTGCATTATGACCAGATAATTCTAGCTGGAGATTTCAATGGTACTGTTAATAATAAATTGGACAGAAAATCACAAAAGGGGGATGAGAAGATTGGAAAGTTACCTCAAATCTTTTTTAAATTGATTGAACAAGAAAAGTTGGAAGATGTATGGAGAAAATGGAATCCAAAAAATTAAAGACTTTACCTTTTATTCTAACCGACACAAATCCTTCTCAAGAATAGATATGATTTGGATGTCGAGTGAAATTGCATTAAAAACCCAGAAGGTGGAAATTTTGCCAAAGACTAATTCAGATCACAACCTGTTAATTTGGATATTAAAAGAAAAGGCGAAGCAATATCATTGGAGAATTAATGAAGATTTACTGGATAAGACGAAATTAGTAGAAACATTGCGGAAAGAAACTCATTTTTTAAAAAAATGAATTTAAACCAAGATGTTAATATACAGATAGTTTGGGATGCCTACAAATCGGTGATGAGAGGAGTACTGATTTCAGTGAATGCAGCCGACAAAAAAAAATAATAATAATAAAAATTTGAAACAACAGAAAGAGTTGCAGGAAAAAATTCAACAAAAAGAAAATGAGTTGAAACGGAGATCCGGCAAAAAGAAACTTCTTAAGGAAATTCAAATCTTACAAGAACAATTAAAGGTGATGCTGAACAGAGAACTGTATTGGAACTTAAAGAAATTGCAGCAAAAATCTTTTGAAGGAGCAAACGAACCAGGGAAGTATTTGGCATGGCAATTGAAAAATCGAAGGGAGAGAAGGACAATAACCAAGATAACGGAAGAAGGTAAAGAAATTGTAGACAGGAATGGAATAAAAAGAGACTTCTACAAATATTATGCAAAATTATTTCAAAAAAAGAATATTGACCCAGCGAAAATTAAAAATTATTTGGACAAAGTAATGTTACCTGAGATGGATAGCAAAACTAAGGAAATGCTGAATGGTCCAATACAAAAGAAGAAATATATAAAGCAATAGAATATAAAGCAATAAAATATAAAGCAATAGAAGATGCCAAATTAGGGAAAGCTCCAGGACCAGATGGATTTACCGCAAAATTTTATAAAAAATTAAAGGAGGAGCTGACCCCGATTATGGAACTTCTACTTAACGAAATTCAGCGGACTAAGTCAATACCAGAATCTTGGAAAGAAGCCAACATATCACTTATACCCAAAGAAGGACAAGACTTGACAGATGTAAAAAATTATAGACCAATTTCACTACTTAATAATGATTACAAATTGTTTGCCAAAGTAATTTCGGAAAGATTGAAGACTAATTTAAAAGATGTCATTAGAGAAGAACAAGCCGGTTTTTTACCAAACAGACAAATCAGAGACAACTTAAGGATTGTTAGAAATAAATTATCCTTCTTTAATATTCATTACTGGATCTTCAATTATAAACATTACATCGTCTGCAAAAGCCCTGTATTTGTCTTCTTTTATTATCCAAATAAATAGGAAAGGAGATAACAGACATCCTTGTCTTGTCAACTCTTTATTCACATTCAGCGATGCCATATACCATTATTGATGGAAAGGATTAAAGAATTTGGAGACTTGGCTGGATTTTATGTGAACAAGAATAAAACAAAGATACTTTGTAAAAAAATGAGAAAAGAAAATCAGCTGGACTTACAAGAAAAAATCCAATGTGAAGTGGTGAAAAAAACTAGATACTTGGGAATTGAGGTTACAGCAAAAAATATAGACATGTTTAAGAACGGACATCCTTGTCTTGTCAACTCTTTATTCACATTCAGCGAACGTTTTTTCCCACAATATACAGCCCTAATCATGTTTGAAAAGGGCTGCCCAATGTACATTCTATCAAACATTTGAAACATAAATTCCCAGTTTAAATTGTCAAAGGCTTTTTCCACATCTAAAAATAGAAAGGCAACTTCTTTTTCTGGATGTTTGTCATAGTATTCAATTGCATCAATCACAATCCTTAAGTTGTCTCTGATTTGTCTGTTTGGTAAAAACCGGCTTGTTCTTCTCTAATGACATCTTTTAAATTAGTCTTCAATCTTTCCGAAATTACTTTGGCAAACAATTTGTAATCATTATTTAGTAGTGAAATTGGTCTATAATTTTTTACATCTGTCAAGTCTTGTCCTTCTTTGGGTATAAGTGATATGTTGGCTTCTTTCCAAGATTCTGGTATTGACTTAGTCCGCTGAATTTCGTTAAGTAGAAGTTCCATAATCGGGGTCAGCTCCTCCTTTAATTTTTTATAAAATTTTGCGGTAAATCCATCTGGTCCTGGAGCTTTCCCTAATTTGGCATCTTCTATTGCTTTATATTTTATTGCTTTATATTCTATTGCTTTATATATTTCTTCTTTTGTATTGGACCATTCAGCATTTCCTTAGTTTTGCTATCCATCTCAGGTAACATTACTTTGTCCAAATAATTTTTAATTTTCGCTGGGTCAATATTCTTTTTTTGAAATAATTTTGCATAATATTTGTAGAAGTCTCTTTTTATTCCATTCCTGTCTACAATTTCTTTACCTTCTTCCGTTATCTTGGTTATTGTCCTTCTCTCCCTTCGATTTTTCAATTGCCATGCCAAATACTTCCCTGGTTCGTTTGCTCCTTCAAAAGATTTTTGCTGCAATTTCTTTAAGTTCCAATACAGTTCTCTGTTCAGCATCACCTTTAATTGTTCTTGTAAGATTTGAATTTCCTTAAGAAGTTTCTTTTTGCCGGATCTCCGTTTCAACTCATTTTCTTTTTGTTGAATTTTTTCCTGCAACTCTTTCTGTTGTTTCAAATTTTTATTTTTATTTTTTTTTTTTGTCGGCTGCATTCACTGAAATCAGTACTCCTCTCATCACCGATTTGTAGGCATCCCAAACTGTCTGTATATTAACATCTTGGTTTAAATTCATTTTTAAAAAAAAAATGAGTTTCTTTCCGCAATGTTTCTACTAATTTCGTCTTATCCAGTAAATCTTCATTAATTCTCCAATGATATTGCTTCGCCTTTTCTTTTAATATCCAAATTAACAGGTTGTGATCTGAATTAGTCTTTGGCAAAATTTCCACCTTCTGGGTTTTTAATGCAATTTCACTCGACATCCAAATCATATCTATTCTTGAGAAGGATTTGTGTCGGTTAGAATAAAAGGTAAAGTCTTTAATTTTTTGGATTCCATTTTCTCCATACATCTTCCAACTTTTCTTGTTCAATCAATTTAAAAAAGATTTGAGGTAACTTTCCAATCTTCTCATCCCCCTTTTGTGATTTTCTGTCCAATTTATTATTAACAGTACCATTGAAATCTCCAGCTAGAATTATCTGGTCATAATGCACCTGGTCCAATTCCCTCAACAAGTCCTTGAAAAAGTTCTCTTTGGCTCCATCAGGAGCATACAAATTAACAACCAGTGACTTTTTTGAAGTAATGTGATCTCAACAGCCACATATCTCCTTTCTTTATCTGTGAAAACTTGTTTAGGTTCCGATTTTTATTTATGTAAATCACAACTCCTTTATTTTTTTTCTCTGCCAAAGAATAAAATTCTTCTCCCAATTTTTTGTTGATCAAATATTTATTGTCCCAACTTTTTATATGGGTTTCTTGTAGACAGATGATATTAGATTTCTGCTTTTGTAGCCAATAATTCACTACTTTTCTTTTATTAGGTGAATTATGTCCGTTTACATTCCACGATAACAATTTGTAATCCGTCATAAAATGTGTTTAAATATCTCCGAAATCTTCAGAATTTTCAGTACTGATAATCTTTTGACAATCGTGCACATCAGCAAAATTCAGATAACATACAAAATCTTTTACAATAATATGAAATAATTATTTACACGACTATTGTTCAACTTTGATATTACCACTTTTGAATGGAAATTTTAATAAAATAGGTAAGAAGCCCTTATAGAGTCAAATTAATCCCCTGTGAGGCTCCTGTCCCCCTCCTCCCACTGAGACCCCATTTACAGCCAAAGTGTCGAGGGACTTGAAACTTTGGTAACCTCACAAAGACACAGGGGTTCAGCCATGAATGCCCCAGAAAGAGGTAGGGTGAGCCGGCATCACACGCTGACTAAGTGTAATCTCAATAATTTGTGTTGTATTCAGCTGAAACTTTCCCCGTGAGCTCACTCATGAAAGTTGTTTCAGGAATCATTTTGTGTAAAAGAATATATTGTGAATTATAGAAGAGGAAGGCAAAAAGGCTGGGTTGGAGGCAGTGTGGTGCTTGCTGTGAATCCTGTCATATTTTCCCCCACGCTTGGTTCTTTGTATAAGGGACCTGGAACATATTAGATTGGTACTCCTAATTCGTGATAAAATAGGCCAGATTCCACCCTCTCTCATGCATTGTAATCAAATAGGATAAGCAATCTGAAGAATAAGAAAATTTAACCCTTGGATACCGAAGGTATTTCAGTTGAGGTAACAAAATGAAAAAATGTTGCTGGATAAAATTTGCCAGGCTTTGTCCCAAATAAGTACATTCCTACATACGCCTGAATGTGTAGTAATCTTCTAACGTGTAAACTTCTTCTATGTTCTAATTCAAAAGCCACCTTTTGAAGCAAAAGTCTGTGAACATCATGAATGTCATATTGTTACCTTTGTTGAAACAACTGTGGAAGGGAAAAAGAATTTATTTGATGGCCCAAACCAGTATTTGGGCAGTGCAGATTCTGGTATATGCTTTTATATTTTGAGAAATACCCGTGACATTGTATTACCACCTGTATGTCATGACACATTAAATTAAATTGCACACAGTCTTTCCCAGTTTACTGTAACAAAGCACATGTGATTTACAACACGCTTAATTGGATAGGGTATCTGTTCTGCTTGTAGATGGAATCCCAAAATTGGGGGGGGTATGTATTTGCTCCATGAACATCTGTGGCAAGGTGTGTTGGTAACTACTGTACTGTTATGTTTAGCTTGGTGATATGATTTTGCTGTTTCTTTCCTTAAATCTGTGTACCTAGTAGACACAACTGTCATTTCCCTTTATCTTGTGCTCTAGTTTAATAACTTGTAGCAGATAAAGTTTTCCTGTTTAAGAGAGATGCCTGTGTTTCAAACTCCTGCCTGCGAACCTGGATCTTTGCTCATGCTAACATGCACACATGGGGGGAGGGGGTGAAGTACTCGGGAAACTCAGCCCCGTGTACACGCTCAGAGGCATTTTACATAAGCATTTTGCTGTGATATAAAACTTAACATGAGCTGTCGGGATCTCCTGCTACAGCAAATAAAATACACTTTCATAAAACCAATGTTCATGTGCTGCAAAGCAATATGTCTTCTTTCAGGGTTTTTTTTTTTTGGGGGGGGGGGCAGCTGTATTAACTTTGTCAGAAGTTTCCTTAACTTTGCACAGATCACATTCATTCCCCTGCATAATGATAACACCTGTGTTATAGATACTTGTTTTAAAGTGATTGTAGTTTTAATCTGTGTGCCTTTTAGGAAGCTGGAATGCTGCGGGTGTGTGTTCAGATCCTAATAATCCATTCTTTGCTTCTGGCAGAGAGGAATATGAAAGCTGGTAGCCTTTTAAAGATAGCGTGGAGAGGGGTGCAGCGTGGCCTGCCCTTTTGTCTCTGCTACCCTGGAACCACCACCCCCGGTGGTCACTGGCGCATTTAAATGTCGCCAGGCACTCCCCCATGTGAGGGAGGAGGGTGCCCCAAAACCGAAATTTTGGGGGTACCCCCGATCACCCCAATAATAGTGCCCAGAGGTCCCCTCGTCAAGATGAGACCGCTGAGGGGTCACTCGATACCCCAAAATGAAACCATGTGCCGCTTGGGTGTTCTACCTCACAGGGTCGGCGTAGGCTAAAATCGCCAAAACAGCTCCTACAGCCCCCAAATCGCACGTGCCGCCTCAGGACACTCCCCTGACCTCTCCTAGAAGGCTAGGGTCCTCTATACCCACGGTGCACACTGCGGGACCTGCGTTTTGTTTATTGCAATTACCCTATGATTTATTTCACTTCACACAGAAGGGAAAGAGACTCGCTTGGGTACCCTGTGAGGGGGGGGAGGGGCTGCACACAACCTGACAAGCGCTTTATTTCAGTTCCTTATCATTTTATTTCCATTTCATACAGATGCTACTTTGTAGGAGGGTGGGGACCTTAGCACACAGACAGACACCTCAAAAAAGTAATTTCACATTGAGGCAGATTCCCACCGTTGGGGTGGGGGGAGACTGAATTCTTTCACAGGCAGAGAAGCTGTTGGGAGAGGGGAACTCTTGTGTTGTGTTGGGGACTCCAGGAAAAACTTCAGCCTTTCAGGGCTGTTTAAGATGAGTTGTGAATTGACTAACCCACAGCTCAAAATTTCCGGGGCTGAAAACAGAGACTGAGCATTGGCAGTCTGCCTCCTAACTCCACCCACCCGCTCAGGGCTCCCTGCATTCTCTCTTTGGAAGCCATTCAGCTAGAACTCTCACAGGGAGCACATGGCCCTACTTTCCACAGGCTGCCTTTATTTTTAAGAAGGAGTTTTTAAACTGTAACTGAGGTTTCCCTCATTTTGCACAGAGGACTTGAGAAAATGGGTTTGTTTGTTTCTCTCTCTCTCTTTATTTTTTTAAAGGATTAAAAAAATCTCTTCCCAAGCTTTAGTTCTCTGGGGTTTCCTGCTTGCATACTTTAACGGGAAGGGGGTGGGGCAGAGACTATGGCACCCTCTCTCTTTCTCTGGGAAAGTAAGTTTTAAAACTCTTGTTTGCTGGTTGCAAGCTAACTATGCTTGTGGAGTGTTTTCTTGGTAATTTTTTTGCCTCCCTTTGCTAAAACTTTGAGAAGGAGCCTTCCTGTAGCTGTTTAAACTGTATTTTTTTTTGTAAGCTGATTGCTTTTTGAAGGGAGCTGGGGGGGGGGGACGACGACTCTATGCTCTCAACTGGATCTGCCATCCCTTTAAAGGAAGGGGGTCTGTTTGCAAAGGAACTCTGTCTCTCTCTCTCTCTCTTCTTGCTTCTGTGTGTTTCAAATTAACACGGCTTTCTATGGAGTAAAGTCTGTTTGCATTTTGAATGCTTATATTTGCACTCTCTGCTGCAAACCTTGCTTTGCTGGTGGCTGAAATTCACATAATGGGAAACCCTGCCTTTTGGAGGGTCTCTGCACTCTTTCTCTCTCTGGGGCTTGCCTTTTTAAAAGCAACACGGCTTTTTTCCTTCTCTCCAGTAACAGAGGGAAAACACATGCCTTTTCGGGGGAGGGGGCACGCTTTGCAAGCACTGGTGCTTTGCTCTGAGAACCGTCTCCCTGGGGGTGGGGGAATCTCACACAGTCATTTCTGCAGTAAACACTGTTTGCACCATGTACAAAAACAGGCTTGCCTATTCTCCGTTTCAAAATAAATAAATAAATACAAGTTTGCAGTAAGCACACACACCCTTGTACAAAATAAAAAAACACAGAGGCTCGCTGTTTTATCTTCTCCAACTGTTCAGCCTGAATCAGAATCATTTCCTGTACAGCGCAGCCTTCTCCATTCTAGACAATAGCGTGGTGGGGGGCAGCCAACAGATGGTTTCCGGTCTCTGATTAGAAGGAGTGTATGCCCTTAAACTACTGGTATGCATAATCCACCTTTGTCACTGAAACTCGAAGTACAAATCGACAATAGTCCATATGAAGAGACATCTAATAAGCACTGGGAAGGTTGATGCTCTGTATACGAGGAAGACATCGACTGAGCAATCTGAATGTGTGTAGCATATTGGGCATGATACAGAGTATGGATAAAATGGGGGGAAATGGCAGTAGAAAACAATGAAATGATAACAGGGCGGTTTGTGCAGCAAACTGCTAATACATCCTATACTCGTTAGTACAATCCACAGCCCCTTGCCAACTATTCTTTTATACTACAGTGCTATTTTTTTTGGCTGTCAAGTCACAGCTGACTTATGGCAACCCCGTAGGGTATTCAAGTCAAGAGGCGTTCAGAGGTGGTCTGCCATTGCCTGCCTCTGCGTCACGAACTTTATAGGAAAGTTCCCCTGAACAACTCCAGATTTTACATCGTTTGTGGAATGGCAGGAGCATGGGAGCCCTTCTGACTTCCTTAGATAGGCCATTCCCCAAAGTGGGAGCCGCAACAGAGAATGCACTTGAACAGGCGGTTGTTGATCTTGCCTGTTTGCAGGATGGAAGCTGCAAAAGGCCCTGAAAAGATAAGCAGACCTGTCATGGCAGTATAGACACCTTCTGAAGTGCACAGGTTGACTCTGGGGTCCCCAATCTGTCTCAGATATAACAACCAGATGTGATTTGTGGGTTCTTCTCAGTTTCCATGCTTTCCTGGAACAGAACCATGGTAAACATGGAGACTAAAGACCTATAATAACCATCCTGTGCAAAGCTGTGCATTTCTAAGGACTGTGATGAAAGGCTGTAACTCTGCTTAGGATGGCACTGTTAATGTCCATATCCTCCCCTTTATATACTAAGTTAATTTGAAGGTTGCCAGCCTCCAGTTGGGGCCTAGATCTCCTGGAATTACAACTAATCTCTGGACGACAGAGATCAGTTCCCCTGGAGAAAATGGCTGCTTTGGTAGGTGGACTCTGTGGCATTGTATCCCAGTTTGGCTCCTTCCCCTCCCCAACCCAGGCTCCATCCCCTGTATCTCCAGGAATTTCCCAACCTGGAGTTGGCAGCCCTAGTTAGTTCTGTTAGCTACCTAGTTTGATCGTATCTGTTAATGTTCACCACCATTCATCATTAAGACGTTTTAACAACCATTTAAAAAGATCTCTTTCTTTTGGTGTTTCTCTGAAACATGATTGAAACGACAATGAAGACTTGCAAGTAGAGCTACTATATCTTCTCTTTTTTCCTGCTTATTTCCTGAAGTGCTGAAAGCAGCATTGCCATCAGCAAGTATCTTGTTTGATTTACACCCTTGGAAAGCCGGACAGGAAGCCAGCAGACTTCTTCCCCCTGTAGTTCAGCCTATCAAACTTGATAATGATTTGCTTACAGAGAAAGCCAATTTTTCAGCCAGTAAGAAGTGGGTACTTATTACCTTTTGCTTTATTTAGTTATTTTAAATATGTTTGGAACTCTGAAAGTACCAGAGGTTTCACTCCCACTTTTTAACATAGTGCAGATATACAACTTCACCCTCCAGTGATCTTAATACTTTATTAAATGTGCTTTAAACAGGAGTGCGTTTAACTGCTAAACAGATGGTCTCCAGTATGTGCAATTATAAGGCATGGAATTGTATGTGTTGCCCCATTTTAGACTCCAGGTTTCCTGCTATGTGGCACACTCTTCGAGGCAGTTTGTTTTTCCATACAAAATGGTAGCACAGGTGGAAAAGGTGTCTGAGCATTTTAATACCCCTCTTTCCTCCTATTGTGATTGCACAATTTTAAACAGGTGTTAGAGCAAAATACCTATTACTATGATGGAGGGGGGCAAAGAGAGGGATCATACGCTGCATGGACCCCCCCCTGGAATCAGATGGCTAGATCCAACCAACTTTTCTGCTGGTGAAAGAGAGAGCAGAGGGTCCCATTCGACCACCCACAATGGCATCATGGGACCTGCTTACAGAAAAGCCATGTGGGACATGGACAGTAATAAAAAGGAGAGAAGTTAGATGCGATGGAGAGAAAAAGGCTGGCCAGATCTAGCTGGCAATGTACTCTTCAGTGTCAGGGTGTCTGTTGTGGGGAGATGAAGGGAAGGAGTTTGTAGGCTGCTCTGAGTCTCTGAGTGAAGGGTGGTGTATAAATCCAATTCTTCTTCTTCTTCTCCTCCTCCTCCTCCTCCTCTCCTTCCAGAAGCCCTGGTTGAATGGATGCATGGAGAACTATGCCTGGACTATTTGCTCCAGGTGGTTAGCCATGTTGGTCTGAAGCAGTAGAACAAATTTAGAGTCCAGTGGCACCTTTAAGACCAACAAACATCTTAAAGGTACCACTGGACTCTAAATTTGGACTATCTGCTGTGAGTAATGCAGCTTTCAACCATCTAACCCCCCCACCCCAAGCAAATGGCTTCACGTCAAATCTCTTGAAAATTTATAGGATGGAGTCTTCATCTGTACTCAGCAGGAGTAAACCAAACCTCTTGTTCATTTTAATGGATATAGATTGTATTTCAGGTTGTAATCCTGAACATGCTCTCGTTTGAAATGTGCCCATAGATTCATACTAGGAAAAACAAATTTAAATTGCCAGAGACAAATTTTGAATTAGGTAGTACCATCGTAACATCTCCAAGTACAGATTTTCTGAAACTTGGTTTGTAGGTAGATTCAGGTGGGCAGCCATGTTGGTCTGAAGCAGCAGAACAAAGTTTGAGTCTCGTGGCACCTTTAAGACCAACAACGTTTAATTCAACGTATGAGCTTTCCTGTGCATGCACACTTCTTCAGATATAACGAAATGAAAATCACCAGTCCATACATATCGGTAGAGGCAGGTAAGCAGTAAATAAGCATACAGCATAATGAAGATGTTTAACAGATTAACCTTCTACGTATATGTTTAACCCTCTACCTATATGTATGGACTGGTAATTTCATTTCATTATATCTGACGAAGTGTGCATGCATATGAAAGCTCATACCTTGAATAAAACTTTGTTGGTCTTAAAGGTGCCATGGGACTCAGACTTTGGTTTGAAGGAATATTTAATATATTACTACCCAAATAAAACAGCGACAGATCAACCATACATTTAAAAAGTATCTATTCATTTCAAATCTACCTACACTAGGCCTAGTGTGTTATGAGTTAAAATGCCCACAAAATAGCCAGATACAAGTAAGATTTTAAAAAAATTACATTTCCCCCCATTTAGGACATCCTCTCTTTTTCCTCTCAAAAACAGCTTGCAAGAAATAATGCATATGATGCAAATGAAATGTTTCTTTTGTAAAGGAATACATTCAAGCTCTTGGTAGAGAGGGCTAATATATTGTACAGAGCCATTTATTTATTTTTTTGATTTGTACCCTGCCCTCCCTGCCAGAGCAGGCTCAGGGAGACTTACACAGAAGATTAAAATAGAACATTTATAATACATTTAAAAGCGCTGGTGTGCAATCTTACAAATACAATGGCTGAACACAGTATCAGCTCAATCATAGCGGGAGTACAGTCAGCAATAATTTTGGAACTATTATTTCGGTCCCATACTAAGTTCCAATTTATGCCAGCAGTTTATACAGGCTGCTGCTGCTGGTTCCAAGGCATAGAGTCTTAAACCTATACTTAACTCCTGAGTGTGGCTCCTCAATCGAATACCTGGTGGAAGGCCCTGCAGAATCATGGAACCATACCGTGTGACTTCTGTTGATGGTCACCTTCAGTGTTGGGAGAAGCTTCATCACTGTTCTTTAATGTTCGAAAGCAAGAAATTGCAAGTAGATAAATAGGTACCACTTCAGTGGGAAGGGTAACAGCGTTCTATGCGCCTTGGCGTTTAGTCATGCCGGCCACATGACCATGGAAACGTCTTCGGACAGCACTGGCTCTTCGGCTTTGAAACGGAGATGAGCACCGCGACCCTAGAGTCGGATTTGACTGGCTTTCAAGCAAGGGAACCTTTACCTTTACCTTTACTTATAAGTTCGGAACTGATAAATTAACGCCTCTTTCACCAAACACTCCAAAATCACTTCAGAGTAGCTACAGAAAAGAGCAAGAGCCCAAGAGCACCTTAAAGACTAACTATTTGTTGCAGAAGTGAGCAGTGACTCACGAGAGCCCCTGCCCTGCCACAAACTTTGTTAGCTTTTAAGGTGCTACTGGACTCTTGCTCTTTTCTGCTGCTACAGACAGACTACCATGGCTACCCATCTTGATCGATCTTCAGAGTAACTAGTTCTTTTAAGTGCTTTTGAGGCATCGAGAACCTGACCTGGATGGCCCAGGCTAGCTCCGTCTCACCAGATCTTGGAAGCTAAGCAGAGCTGGCCGTAGTTAGTCCCAATGCTCCCTCTAAGCTGTGGAGTCTTGTGAACAAAAATTCTACTTTGTGAGCTACTGGCATTGAAGTTGTGAGCAAGCAATTTGGCTACTGCATAAATTAGTTTGCTCTGGAGCCACTCTTCCTGAGCTAGGACAAAATTGCGTGAGCCGGGGGCTAAAAAACTGTGAGCTACCTCACACTAACTCAGCTTAGAGGGAACATCGGTTAGTACTTGGATGGGAGACCACCAAGGAAGTCTGATGCCTCTCAGGAAAGGAAACCAAGAAAGGAATTTCAGTCCAGTCTAGCCAGGCGTTGAGGTGAACAAGGAGATTCTGTACATGGTTGTGATTTTCTTGCTAGGGTCTTTAGAAATAAAAGTTGGGAGGCACATCTCTTATTTGGGATATCTTATTGTCTGACGAATCAAGATGTTGAAGAGATATGCAGCCCCTGCTCTGGTTTAGATTTTTTAAAATGACTCTTTCCAGGTCCAGCCTTTCCCAAATGCCCCAGGCCCCTCAGTCCCTTCACAAAACCAATATTGGTTGTGAAGCAAGTTTAACCATAGCTCCAAACAAAGCCAGGTTCGCAAAATACCTGACGATTGTTGACGGCTAACAGCTGCATGAGTTCCCTCCATTTCTTCTGAAGCTGTTGTTTAAGGATAATTAATGAAAGTTAAATGAAGTTAAGTGGAAAAGGTTCAAGTTTTTTGGCCTTGTTGGCTCCTCAAAGGACCGTTCATAACTGAACCTTCCCGGCGGCTGAATCCACCTTGGCTGTCCTAGTCCTCACTCATCCTTCTAAGGCTCCATCTTTCCCACTTGGCACAGGTGACCGGGTGGGTGCCTCCGTTCTCATTGGATGGTCATAACCAATGCTCCATCTAAGCTGTGGAGTCTTGTGAATAAAAAATTCTACTTTGTGAGCTACTGGCATTAAAGTTGTGAGTGAGCAATTTGACTACTGCATAAATTACTTTGCTCTGGAGCCATCCTTCCTGAGCTAAGACAAAAATGTGTGAGCTGGAGGCTAAAAACTGTGAGCTAGCTCACACTAACTCAGCTTAGAGGGAACACTGGTCATAACCATGGAACATAAAGCACGTGTGGGTGTGTTTGTACACACAGACTATGATTCTGAAATGCAGCAACCTGCATCTCTTTTTGTTAGGTGTATTCTAAATTATGTGGAGTGAATAACGCAGCACACCACTTGTATTAGCTTTAAAAGAAAAACTGTACTCACGAGGAAAGAGTCTGCTGGGAGATTAAAGAAAACAAACACAGGAAAAACATCCTGTCTGACTAGCTGGTCTAATCTACATCTTTACTATACAGTTTCTAAACTTCATATGAGTACAAACTAGAGGAGAAGAACAAAGAGCAATAAAACTGAAGCCCAATGCTTAATCTCTAGTCCATCCCCAGTGTATTGATTACCCAATTCAAGAATCTCAATGCTAACTATGCATTTTGTCATAAGGCTGCCAGGTCTTACCTGGGTCCCAGCCGGGGGCTTCAGCCCTGCCCCCAAAAAGCCCTGTCGTGCCAGATGTGGTCGGCATGATGACATCACCCAGAAGTGATGTCATCGCACTGGGCATGTTGTGTAGGGGTCACTCTAGCATTTGGGTAGAAAAACTCTATGATCACCATAGAGTTTTACCCCAAACACTAGAGTATCCCCTGCACAACATGCACAAGGTGCTTTGGGGGCAGGGCTCCCCAGCCAGTCAGCTGGCTGATGGAGGATTGGGGGGCCAGACAGTGGGGGAAACCCTACCCCCCTCAGGAGGTTGGCAACCCTATTTTATTACCTTGCTCTGGTAGCAAATACATGCAGGCTCTACCATTGGGTCCCTAACTTAACTAGCTAGGACATTAGCATGAATAAACAAACATGTTAATTCTTTCATGACTGCAGAGAGAGAACTCGCAAATCCCCAACACTCTTATTACAATCCTTTTTGTTGCCCTAGGTGATGATCAGTACTGCAGGATTTATTGCCAAACAAATGTGTGTGGGAGTGATTTCACCCTCAGTGAAAAAAGCATCTAAAATTCTACCTACCCACTGGGCGGCCTACTTCACTGAAGCCAAAATTGTTGTACCCACTAACACCAAAGTAGAATTAAATGGACTTTTATTCTGGAACTCATTCCTCTGTCAATTCTACAAGTGGAGCGCATAGGCCTCTCTCATAATGTGCAAGATATTTAAGATGGCTTGTGCACATTTAAAAAAATGTTTTTATATGTGTATGCCTCAAACATGGTATCTAGCATCTTTTTTCTCTTGACAATGGCTGGATCACACAAGAAAGCCTAACAGATGTACCCCCAAATACCATGGTACATACAGAGTATTCCATGTTCAGTGGAAAGTGAAGGAATTGGCCCAAGAGGCAATCTTGTACAATGTCACACATGCAAAACTAGTGCACTGAACTATGAATAAAGCTTCATGTAAAGTGGACTCTGCTGAAAATCTTGTAAAAATAAAGAGCATCACCTCACTAACTAACTGAGTCTTTATTGAGAAAAATAACGTCCCAGTGGCATCTCATCACCTAGGGTTTGGAGTATTTTTCAGCTGAATCCTATCTTGCTGAGAAGAAAAGCCATTTGTTTCAAAGGCAAGGTGGAAGATAATAAAACTCTGGATATATGATCATTGTCAGAATTAAATGCAGGTTAGAAGCTCGGATGGAGGAGTCAGCATTTCTCCTGCACACATTATGCGAAAATGATTCCAACCCAATTTACACAGAATACTTAAGCACCGTGATTGTTCCTTTTGTAATTGTAGGAAATGAATTTCTGTGAGAAGGATCACATACCCATGAAATCTCTATGAGTATATAAAAGCCTAACAAAACAGAATTTTACAATATAACCATTTTTTTTAAAAAAAGCACAGCACATATAATTGCCATGATAAGAACTTATTTATTTAGTTTATGGATCAATTAATTTCTAAACCATACACACTCAGCCTGAATGGGTCCTAACACAGCTTACAGATAGTATCAAGCCAATCATAAGGCCAGGATTAAACTACAAATAACTAAAATGGTTAACAGCAGCAATAAAGTATTCAAAAGCATTAAAAAGTATCAGCAGCTGGAAATGTGTATCGTCTGCTCTTTTGACTGACTCCTGTTATCATCTAGGTCAGGGATTCCCAACCTTGTGGAGCCTGTGGGCACCTCTGGATTTCTGACATGGGATAGGGGGCACAACTACAAAATGCCCGCTTCAGGAGGTGGAGCCAAGCACAAAATGGTGGTCACTGGAGGTGGAGCCACACACACACACAGAGGAAGCCCAAGTGCAGAGGAAAAGAGGGGTCATTTACAAATGCACTGGAAAAGGGATGAGAGAATGAAATAAATACTGTGGTGGTAGCTGCCACTGGAACACTATTGTTTTAATCTGCACAGCCTATCTGATCTTCAGGGGTCAACCAGAAACTCTGCTGGTCAAGAGCCCCACTTGGCCCCACTTGCTTTCTAAAAACACTTGGTGGGCATCAAAAAAGGTGTAAATATGTGATAATAAGTAAATAAACAAGCCGATTTTATAATACTCAAAGGAGTCTTGGCAGTAGAGTTGCCAGCCTCCAGGTAGTGCCTGGAGATCTCCCACTATTATAACTGGTCTCCAGGCGACCAAGATCCCTTCACCTGAAGAAAATGGCCACTTTGCAAGGTCATCTGTGGGCACCCCACTGAAGTCCCTCCCCTCCCCAAACCCCAACCTTCCCAGGCTCCACCCTCCAAATCTCCAGGTATTTCCCAACCCAGAGCTGGCAACTCTCCTTGGCAGGGAAGCTAATAAAGCATAGGGATTTGTGGTGGCAACTCTGATTATTCCAGATGATGCCTTGAAGACTGAACTGAAAGGAAAACCCATGTAATGTTATTTAAGAAGACCAACCAGAGTGATTTGAGACAGGCAGCAAGCTTTGAGTTGAATAGAACAGTTCATGAGACTCGAAAGCTAAAACACACACAAACACAGGGGCATAGACCATATTGGGGGGGGGGGAGCAGGGCTCAGGCCTTCCTGGGATTTTCCAAAAGGGGCAGTGCACCCCCCCCCAGGCTGCCAGGTAGCATTAAGAGGCTGCTTAGGCCTAAACTGTGCGGCCTCATCTAGCCATCCATGCAGATGCTACCAGCTTCACTTTCTTTCTCTGGGTCTTTGGGACATTTCCTTGCTGCACAGGAGCACCTCTCCACTGCCTTACCTTTTTTTCCCCCTTGAGATCTTTGGAAGTTCTTCCTAAAGCCCCTACTTTCAACTTGTGGATCATCAAAATGCACAACGTCCTGGAAGTTAAGGTGATTTCGGTGTCGTGGAAATTGTTGCTTTAGAGAAGAAGAAATGGAGGACATGGGAATATTTCTGTCTTTAACCATGTGTTTCAGGGGTGGGGGGCAGGAAGAAGAGGCCTATGGCTTAAGAGCTGGAAGTTAAGGCGATTTTGGTATCTTGGAACTTGCAGCTTTAGAGAAAAAGAAATGGAAGATATGGGAATAGCCATTTTTTTTTTTGCCTCTGTGTATCTGTATAAAGCTGGTTCACCAAATACAAAAAGTGAGGTGATTCTGCTATCCTGGACCCTACTTCAACTAAATAAATGCTGTCATTATTTCAGGTCAGTGACTCTGAGAAACCAGCATTTACTGCAGATTTACTGTGGATTCTGAGATGCATTGGAAGGTTCATATTGAGTATCTAGTATGCAGGCCTGCAGCTACAGTGGGGCATCTCGGGGCCAGGCCTCCTGACTTACCGGCAAGGCCCCATGACTTCTCATTCCTCTCAGGGCTCCAGAATAGCAGCGGGTACAGGAAAGAAGCTGAGTATTCCTGCACAGCTGTCCGGTACAAGGGTCCAGATTAAATTACCTTTATTTTGATTAGCCGGTGCCCCCTAAGAAATTTAAATGCCCCCTGACTAAAAAAATCCAGGCTACAGGCCTGCTAGTATGTGAGCGGTGTAGTTGTTAGAGTTTTGGTCTAAGACTGGGGAGACCAGAGTTCAACCCCCCCCCCCGCCACATAGCACACTCTGTGACACACAGGCCAGTGACACACTCAGCCTAAATTGTGAGGAAAAGAGAGAGGGGAAGAATTATTTCCTTTCATACATGAATGACATATTTACTTAAATTGTCTCAGTGAAGGAGTTCATGACTTCTTTCCTCTCACAAAAGTCCTCTTTCTTTGACTGAGATTCAGTCTATACACGAACACCTCCCCCGCATGATTAATCACTGACAGCAATTTTTTTAGATATAATTTCATATTTGAATAATTTAATATAGATTAGTAAGTGTTGGCCGGACCAGGTTCAGCCCCGTGCCCCCCAAAACTGAGAAGTCTGCTCCCCTGTGTATACAAACACACACGCACACACGTGGATGTACATATATAACATAGAACATGACGAAGCCCTCACATACTGTTTTGAATCATTTTGGTCAGTCTTCATAAATGGTATGACACAGATTTTGGGTTGGGATTTTGCTTTCAACCTACACAGCTAATAACTGTTTCAGACTGGAGCAGGAGTTGAACTTGAGACTATCAGCCATCTTGTACACATGTTTACTCAGAAGTACATCTCACTTCCAAGTGAACGTGCACAGGATGTTTTTAGGTACTTAATTTATTCCCTCACCTTTCTCCCCAATAGAGACCAAAGCAGTTTACATTGTTCTCTTGTCTTCCACTCCTCACAACAACCTGGGAGGTAGGTTATGCCGAGAGTGTGTGACAGCAGTCTGAGGATCTGACCGGAGGTCTCCCCCCCCCCATCCTATTCTGTCACTTTAACCTCTACACCAAACCAGCTCTCTCTCTGGATTGAAATACAATAACAGTGCAGTAGCTTGTCCTCTTGAGGGGGAAAATATGCCCTCTCCATAACAGTGCCTGGTTTTCACTAGATCTGAAATAAAATCCTACAATTACCTACAAATGTATGATTGTAGAGTGGTAAGAAAATACTATATTGCTGGAAAGTGTCCAATTAAATAGGCTCCAGAGATTTTTTTTTTTAAAAAAACACAACAATTGGCAAAAAAAAAGTTGTGTTGCAGCAAGACATTTTTATAGAAGGAAGCAGGCACTGACCTTTTATCCTTTAAAGTCTGGTATTTACAAGTGGAATTGTTGACTGTCTAATTGCAACTTACAAAACCAACACGCAGGCTCATTTAATTTTTGACCAGTTGCCACATTTTAGTTTCCTAAGGGACAACCTCTGTTTACCTGAAATGAATTCTGACTTAGGTTAAGAAAACAAAGATGAAGGACTGAGATGATCTAAATGCAAAAATGCCCTAAATGTTGAAAGGTGGAGACGTGTGTGTGTGTGTGTGTGTGTGTGTGTGTGTGTGTGTGTGTGGGGAGAGAGAGAGAGAGAGAGAGAGAGAGAGAGAGAGAGAGAGAGAGAGAGAGAGAGAGAGAGAGAGAGAGAGAGAGAGAGGGAGATTGTAGTTATTTAATGAAGCATCCTGTAGCAAGCACATTCTAAAGTGTCTGAGTATAGAGGGCAGGAAAGTAAGCAAACAAGGAGATCTTTTGAAGAATACACATCAGAGAAAATGAAATGTGATCAACAGTGCAATCCTACGCAGAATTAACTTCAGTCTGCCCATCAAAACCGGTGGACTTCGACTGGAGTAAGAGTGCCCAGGATTGCACTGTATGAGTTGGATCCCACTGGCTTTTCCACTGGTGAAAAAAGGAGCAGCCAACAAAAAGGTTATGCTGGGGATCGTGGGACCCACATGGAGAAAAGCCATGTAGGATGCGGGTGGCAGTAGTGAGGGGAACTGGGCAAGACTGAGCAAAAGCACTGGAGGGCTCCAACCTTAAGTCTCACTGAAATCAGTGGAAGTTACAAAGTCATTTTAAGCACACATGTTCAGTTCTTGCATTATCAAAGTGGTGTGGCTGCTACTTCCCAATGGCCAGATCCCATATTCCTTTGGTAATGTTTGAAGAATGGAAATCTCTGGGATGAGTGTATACATCAAACCAGTTTGGTGTAGTGGTTAAGTGCATGGACTCTAATCTGGGAGAACCAGGTTTGATTCCCCACTCCTCCACTTGCAGCTGTTGGATGACCTTGGGCAAGCCATAGTTCTGTCAGAGGTGTTCTTGAAAAACAGTAGTTTCTGTCAGAGCTCTCTCAGTCCCACCTACCTCACAGGGTGTCTGTTGTGGGGAAGGGAAGGGAAAGGAGTTTGTAAGCCGCTCTGAGACTCTGAGTGAAGGACTGGGTATAAATCCACACCCCTAACTCCCTAACGAGAGCCAGTTTGGTGTAGTGGTTAAGTGTGCGGACTCTAATCTGGGAGAACTGGGTTTGATTCTCCACTCCTCCACTCGCAGCTGCTGGATGACCTTGGGCAAGCCATAGTTCTGACAAGAGCTGTCCTTGAAAGGGCAGTTCTCAAAAGAGCTCTCTCAGTCCCACCTACCTCACAGGGTGTCTGTTGTGGGGAGGGGAAGGGAAAGGAGTTTGTAAGCCACTCTGAGACTCTGAGTGAAGGGCAGGATATAAATCCAATCTCCTCCTCCTCCTCCTCCTCCCCCCAACTCCCTCTAGGGCCATGGCCACTGACCTTCCCTGCTCAATCTGCTTAGTCTATTCATTTGTTTCAAATGCCTTTGGGCACTGCCTATGCCAACTGGGTGCCGGTATCAGCCAACCTTGGTTACTCTGAGAGAAATGTGGCGCCTCACCTGGCACTGTTGCAGCATTGCACTGTAGTGAGAAATTTTAAGCTGCCATCAGGTATCAACTTAATGTATTTTATCTTGACAAAGTGGGACAATATTTTTATGAACTATTATTTATTGTTTTGCGATGTGTTGTGAGCCGCCCCGAGCCCACTTGCGGGTTAGGGTGGGATACAAATAGAATAAAAGAAATAAACACCACCAGTGTCCCCTGCTCTTCCACTCCCAGACAGAGCTCCTGTTAGTTTGCGGATCAAGCTATTAACTTCTGACTCAGGCAAGAAAATGGCTCGAGGGCAAATTAATGACATGTGGCAGAGGGAAATGATAGCTAGTGGAGATCAAATAATCTCCATTTATTGTGACATACTTTTCTCTTGTTAACTTTACAAGAAGCTGTCAATATTTTTAAATTATTTCCCCACCGGTTTTTCTGAAGGCAACATCTCAGGAACAGATTCATGCCAAAACCCTAGCTGTGCTTCTCAAAGCATCAAAACCCTCTTTCTTCCTTTACTGACATTCAAAACTTCCTTCTCCCTCCCCTTCTGTTCCAGGCAGCCTCTTTAATGGCGGCTATCAGCAGAACTTATGACCCAGCGATATACCTTGAGGGGTAAGTCCAAATAAATTGAATTGCGTACAACATAAATACCATGGGGGATACGGTGCTGAATGTGTTATTAATCAAATTAATTAAAACCCTTGTATTTTAATTTAAAACCAAGTTCCTGCAGTACCAGAGCCGTCAGAAACCTTTGTTACATCTTGCTACAACCCTCCCCAACTGCATCTCCTGGATACATTTTTTTTTTGCATTCTTCCATTTATTAGCAATACACCCTCCCATTATTTTAGCTGTAACAGTATTCCTAGCTCACAAAGAGTGCAATCCTATGCTCCTTTACTTGGGGGGGGGGGAATTCAGCTGAGTTCAGCAACTATTTGAAGCAAGAGGGGAAAGTACTGTGACCATGTGTTCTGGTCTGGTTGTCTGGTATGGAATTCCTCGAAGTGCTTACATCTATATATCTAATTCCCAAGTGGCCCCCTGTGTGCGGATATCTAAATCCGCACATCGGGGGCACCTGGGGGGCAGGGAGATTTTCCTGCACACGTGGGGCAGTCCCCACGTGTGCAGAAAAATCTAAAAAGTGTTTAAAAGTCTAGGGGGGATATCAGAATCCCCAAAAAGTAAGAGCGTTTCCTGCGCATATGCAGGGAACGCTCTGGGAACTCTGCGGTGGCTGGCGGCTAAAAGCCGCTCAGTCCTCGCCACCGGAGCCGTGGGGGGGGGAGAGGAGAGAGCTGAAGGGGGGGAGGAGATCGGCGGGCCCGGCGGCTGGAAGCCACTCGGGCCTCGCCTCCAGAGCCGGGGGGTGAGGGGAGGAGGAGGATCACCGGGGGGAGGAGATCGGCGGGCCCGGCGGCTGGAAGCCGCTCGGGCCTCGCCTCCGGAGCTGGGGGGTGGGGGGAAGAGGGGGATCGCCGGGGGGTGGGGGGAGGAGGGGGATCGCCGGGGGTGGGGGGAGGAGGGGGATCGTGGGGGGGGGGGAGGAGATCAACGGGCCCGGCGACTGGAAGCTGCTCGGGCCTCGCCTCCGGAGCCGGGGGGTGGGAGGAAGGAGGAGGATCGCCGGAGCCGGGGGGGGGAAATCTGCTGGGGAGGGGGAATCTCGGCGGGCCGGCGGGCCTTGCCGCTGCTGCCGCCGTTGCTGGGGGGGGGGAGGGGGAGGCTTGAGGGGCCGGCCAGCCTCGCCGCCCCTCCACTGCTGCTGGGGAGGGGGAATCTCGGCGGGCCAGCTGGCCTCACCGCTGCTGCCGCCACCGCTGCTAGGGGGAGGGGGAAGCTTGGCGGCCGGAATACTCCTTCCCCCTCCCCGCGAGTATCGCGGGTCCCGCCTCTTCTTCCTGTACTAATCCCAAACACAGTGAACAGTCAGTTCCATATAATGTCCATAGTCCATGTATCTCTAACAGTCTCAGGATGGTCTGCGGAGACAAGGGCTGCTCCATTCGCTGGGATGTTGGAGAAGGCTTCACATTTATCGGGTTATATAGCCCAGTATGGTTGCAGGGGTTAGTGTGTCAAACTAGGATTTGGGAGGTCCAGGTTCAAATCTGCTATGGAAGCTCACTGGGTGACTTTGGACCAGTCATGTACTCTCAGCGTCACCTTGCAGGGTTGTTGTGAGGATAAAATGGAGGCGAGGAGAATGATGTAAGCCGCTTCGGGTCCCCATTAGGAAGAAAGGCAGGGTACAAATAGATACATGTCCAACCCGGCAAGCTTTTTATTGTCTTCCAAGATGAAGCTCGTTGTCTTACAAAGAATAAAAGCTGTGAGCAACTGAAATGGATGGAACCAGTACGGATGCATTTCACTTACCAGCTCAAACAACTTGCCTAGAGAATCATGGAACTGTCTGCACCTGCTAGAGAACTGTGGAACCAGCTTCAGTTTGTTTGGAGATCTCTTTGATCCAGTCTCACCAGGTACAGAATGAACAGCAGATCCTGCCTTCACCTTCGACCCCATATCTAACCAGAACAGAAGTGAGGACAGAAAATGTTGAAAGTGTCCATCTTTGATGTGATTGCGCTGTGCTATGATAACATGGGAAAATCCTCAAATATGATGACAGTGAAAGGCACCTTTATTTGTAGAACAGTAAGCTACTTCACCTTTGAAAGAGACAGTTTCTTTCAGAACCTTACAAAGGCATTGCCAGCGAGTGAAGAAGAAGGAGAAGAGGAGGAGGAGGAGATGATTGGATTTCACTTCCTGAAGGAGACTCAGACTGGCTTACAATCTCCTTTCCCTTCCCCTCCCCACAAAAGCCATCCTGTGAGATAGGTAGGGCTGAGAGAGCTCTCTCAAGAACTGCCCTTGAGAGAACAGCTCTGAAAAAAACTTGTGACTGATCCAAGGTCACTCTGGCAGCTGTGTGTGGAGGAGTATGGAATCAAACCTGGTTCTCCCAGATAAGAGTCCTCACTCTTAACCACTACACCAAACAGACACATTTAATGTTCACTGCGGTGGCTCAAGTGGTTAAGACGCTGAACCGCAGGCTGTGGAAGGTCAGTAGTTCAGCAGTTCAAGACCCGTGAGTGCCGCATGACAGGGTGAGCTCCCATCTCTAGTTCCAGCTCCTGCCAACCTAGCAGTTCGAAAGCAAGAAATTGCAAGTAGATAAATAGGTACCACTTCGGTGGGAAGGTAACAGCATTCCGTGCACCTTGGTGTTTAGTCATGCCGGCCACATGACCACGGAAATGTCTTCGGACAGCACTGGCTCTTCGGCTTTGAAACGGAGATGAGCGCCGCAACCCTAGAGTCGGATTCGACTGGCTTTCGAGCAGGGGAACCTTTACCTTTACCTTTACCTTTACTTAATAAATTAACAGTGCCATCCTAAAAAGAGTTATGTTTCTTGTAAGTTCGTGTACTTCAGTGGACTTACAAGGATATAACTCTGCTTAGGATGACACTGTAATTGGCGAAAAGGGAGGCAAAGGAAAGACTACAAAATTGTAAATGAATAAGCCACTTTAATTTTTAACAACAGAAGTGTCATTAGGAGTGGAGGGAGAAAAAACCGCTCCTAAAACCCAGTTGGCACTGCACATGAATGGCCAATGAAAAGCCTGGTGCCTTTCCTCATCTGTCTGTCTCTCTTCCCAGCTGACTTTTTAAATTTCTGCCATTATCTTTGCCTATTCCTATTAGATTCCCCCCATTTAACATGAAAGGTGTGGGATGGGGCGTTGGGTTTTGTTTTGCTATGAAGTCCCATCTGTGTTACCACTTGACAATGAACGTTACATCATCAGCTAGATCCAAGTCACTTAACCCTTATTTTTGATTGAGGCAATCCACACCTCTTGTCTGCAATGCCAAAGAAATGGAACGATCAAGGATTACAAAGAGGAACAATATAAATAAATTGAAAACACACACGGTCCTCTTTATGAGGTGGCTTACTTGAACTTAAGCCCTCTTATTTCTCCTGATTTTAATAATGGAAACTCCATCGAAGTACTTGAATTTGGAAACATCCCGCTGGTATATTCTGATTTCTAAATTAGTATGATTAATTGGATTAAATCCACACATGAACCATGCACACTTAACAGAATACTATTGGTAGGTTTGGATTATTTAGAACACTAGAAGTATGCCATTTCAAGAGAAGAAAAAATCCCTCAGTCATTCATATTTGCTCAAAGCAATGTTTTTATCAAATAAATCATTAGCTAGTCACACCACTATCTTGAGAGAAGTCCTGTTGAACTGAAAGGAACAATATTATTTATTTATTTGATTTTCACCTTGCCCTCCCCGCTGAGGCAGGCTCAGGGCAGCTTACATAAGAAAACAATAGATAAAAAAATATATAAATATCAATATAAAATACATGATAGAGTATTAAAACCATTAACATAACGATGGTGATACAGCTGTGGTAAAGTGCACATAGAGACATACATTTAGCGGTACATCCATTCTTGGCAGGCTCAGGTTGGCAATAAAATTGGCACAGGGCATAGATGATGAAATGCAGCTCCTTACCTAAATGCCTGGCAGAAGAGCTCCATTTTTACGGTCCTGTGGAACTGTGAAAGGTCCTGTAGGGCCCTGATCTTGTCTGGAGATTAGCTTGCAAGAAGTTTTAGGATTTCGTAAGAAGGGCAATGTGGATCAAACCAGTGGTTGGTCCATCTAATCCAGCCTCTTGTTTCATTCAGCGGTCAACCAGTTGCCCTGAAAAGCTAAAAAAGGAGGACAGGTCCTTCTCCTGATGCTACCTTCTAGTGCTGGTATTCAGAGGTATACAGCCTCTGGATATGGAAGTTCCCTTTACGCACCATGTCTAGTAACCATTAATGGACCTTCCTAATCCCTTTTAAAGCCATCTGTGCTAGTGATGGTGAATTCCACAGTTTAATTGCTCATTAAGTGAATTGCTCCTTTCGTTCATCCCAAATTTGGTGGTGTAAAGTGCCATCATGTCACAGCTGACTAATGGCGACTCTGTTTTCATGGGAAGAGGTGAACCGAAGTGCTTTGCTTTGACTGCCTCTGTGTAGCAACCCTTGACTTCTTTGGTGGTCCCCCATCCAAGTACTAACCAGAGCTGACCCTGCTTAGCTTCCAAGATCTGACTTCATCAGACTATATATAGCCAATCAATTTTCATTGGATGACCACAACTTCTGATGTTTGGGAGAAGGAGAAAAAGGTCTCTCTACTCACTTTCTCCACTCCATGCATAAATGTATAAATGTCTAGCATGCCCCCCCAGTCACCTTTTTTTCTAAACTGGAAAAGTCCCAGGCTCTGTAGTCTTTCCTCACAGGGAAGGTACTCAATCTTGGTTGCCCTCTGCTGCACTTTTCCCAGTTCTGCAATATCCTTTTTGAGATATGGCAACTGTATTCTGTATACTGTACACAGTATTCTGAACAAGTCTCCACCAGTGCATTATACAAGACCATTACAATTTTTTTAAAAAAAATCTCAATCCCTTTCCTAATAATCCCACATGGAGTCTTCCTTTTCCACTGCTGTCACAAATTGGGTAGACGTTTTCATCAGGCTTTCCACTGTAACCCCAATATCTCTTTCAGTCTTGGTCTCAGCCTGTTCAGATCCCAACAGTATATATTTAAAGTTATGATATTTTTAATTCAATTGTGTTATCACCTTATATTTACTGTCATGGAACTTCATTTACCACACTGTTTTCCACTGCTATAATTTGGAGAGATCCTCCTGCAGCTCTTATCTGTTTTAGTTTTCGCCTTCCTGAATAATTCGGTATTTTCTGAGAACTTGGGCACTGCTCTGCTCACACCCCAGTTCTGAAACGATCATGAACAAATTGAATAGCACTGGTTTCAGTATCAATTCTTGTGGGACTCCATTGCTTACTTCATAAAATGCTATGGGCTAAATGCCATGTAAAATGGCTTCACTTGGAAACCAGTCCTTGCTTTTTAACAGGCCTTACTTCCATTTGTTTTTAAGATCACAGCCAAGTATCCAGACGCAAAATGGAAAGCAGATTGTGCCGGCATCGCTCATATTCTTATAGCACCACCCTAAGCGGAGTCACACACTTCTAAGCCTGTTTACTTCAACAGCCTTAGAAGGGTGTAAACTCGACTTAGTACAGCACTGTTGCTAATGCAATAG
Organism: Gekko gecko; assembly: GCA_029375565.1. NCBI lineage: Eukaryota > Metazoa > Chordata > Lepidosauria > Squamata > Gekkonidae > Gekko > Gekko gecko. The sequence goes on along the minus strand of JAPDNY010000003.1, from coordinate 13,978,535 downwards.
TGTCTCAAGTCTGTCCTGCCACTCTATGGCAGTCACAAGAGGTTACCCCGCCTTCTTCTGTACTGATGTGGAAATTCAGGAGTCAGACAGATGAAAATTAAAGGAAGCTTTATTAGCGCTCAGATACTGTGGCCACATGGCAACTCTGGGTGGAGCCACCTCTGACGATGGGGATGCCAGAGACTCCCCTGGTAAGGGCAGGGGTCCCCCGGTTTTGGGCTCTGCCAACAGTGGTGGGGGAATTACTCTCCCAACAGGCAAGAAGCCGAAATAAACACTGTGTATCTATATCACCTGGAACTGATGTTGGGGGGGGAGGCTCTGGTTTTTGGGCAGAACTCTATGGTAGAAGCTAATTCTGCCATAGAGATTTTGCCCACAAACCAGAGCATCACCCCCAATGTCCCCACCGTGCCCACATCACTTCTGGGTGACGTAGGCAAGTTGCATTTATTTCTGGCTTCTTCCCTCCCCATTCTCAGTAAGTTTCCCCTCATTCCCCACTGGCTGATCTGGCGGACCTAGCACCCCTGACTGATGATTATAGACAGAAACTTTTACATACCTCTTGTAGGGTGTTTTCAGAGCATGCACAAAGCTGTCCTACATAGTAAAATTTTACTAGATACCCTCTTGGGGCATAGAAGCACCGCAAGACTGGATTGATTTGGTCTAGCAGTTGCCTTATGGTTAAGTGCGTCCTGTAACAAGGTACATTTCTTAGAGATGAGTTAGCACTACATTTACCAAGAAAGGCTAGAACATCCTTTTGCAAGGTACATTGCAAACAAGGCAGCATTTTCCATACACACTTCTGTGACTTTGACTCTCTTCAAAGGGAGACAGAGAGACCTTATTTTCTCCATCGTGGAGGCAAAGGCCTTGTTTTCCCCATCAGTAGGAGCCTACTTGTCCACTCCAGTCATCTTTGGAGGCCTTGCTTTGGATGCTGCCACCATCTGAGGCTAGACAGGGGGCAACCTGAGGAAGGGCCTTCTCACTTGTGGCACCAGAACTGTGGAACTCCCTCCTCAGGAAGAGCCATCTGTCTCCCTCTGTCATTATCTTCCACCAGCAGATGAAGATTTTTAAAATTTTGTTTTGTGTACCTCCAGTAAACTCTTATTGGCTTCCTGCCTGGTTTTCAACATTACATGTGTTTATACATTTTAATTGAATTATCTATCTATTTATATACAAACATAAATATATTTAATGTTTTAATGTTTGATATTTGCTGCCTTAGGGAGCATATTTGGGTGGGAAGGTACCACAGAAATGTTTTAAATAAAATGAAAAGGAATATATAAAAGGTGTATTGTATGGGTAATATAAGGAGAAGATAGATCCAGTTGGTCATCCATATTGGCCTGAAGCAGCCAGTTTGGTATAGTGGTTAAGTGCATGGACTCTAATCTAGGAGAACCATGTTTGATTCCCCACTCCTCCACTTGCAGCTGCTGGATGACCTTGGGCAAGCCATAGTTCTCATCAAAGCTGTTCTCTCAAGGACAGCTCTAGAAAGAGCTCTCTCAGCCCCACCTACCTCACAGGGTGTCTGTTGTGGGGAGGGGAAGAGAAAGGCATTTGTAAGCCACTCTGAGACTCTGAGTGAAGGGCGGGATATAAATCCAATCTCCTCCTCCCTCTCCTCCTCCTCCTCCTCCTCCTCCTCCTCTTCTTCTTCTTGAACAAATTTAGAGTCCAGTGGCACCTTTAAGACCAACAAAGGTTCATTCAAGGTATGAGCTTTCCCAAGCTCATACCTTGAATGTAACCTTTGTTGGTCTTAAAAGGTGCCACTGGACTCTAAATAAGGTGTAGCATGATGGTTAACCCAGGTTAAAATCTGTGCTAAGTGGACAGGAGAGAACTTTTTCTCAGCCTATTCCACTTTATGGCATAGCTGTGGGACTGAAATGCTTCTCTGAATTCCACAGGAGAAAGTTAAGAGGCAACACATGTAAGACATAAAAGGTAGGGCTGTTTATATTCTGATCCAGACTCCCAACCATTTGCTGTGATTTGCTGTTTACTTAATACACTGATGTGCCACACCTTTAGAGACCTGCTCAAGGTGGCTCACAAGATAAAACAGGATAAAATCATAAAAGCATAAAATCATTCAAATGAACCGCCATTCAGAGCCAGCCAATAAAACCCCGAAGCACAAAAGCACATAAAAACCTAGCGGCAGAAAGTACATGAAAGCCCAGAAGCGTACAAACACATCAAAGTGCTAGAGCTTAAAAGCACATGAAAACCCAGAACAGAAAACAATTGGATGCCTACATGATCCTCATGACAGTCCTCAGGCTAGAAGGAGATTGCAAAAATAATGAAAAACAAACAAACACCAAGTCAAAAGCCTGGGTCAAAAGGTATGTTTTGGTCCAGCGCCTAATAGATAGTAGAGAAGGCACCAGGTGCAGTTCCAGCAAGCAGCCACTGCAGGGGGTTCAACAAACTCTTCGTGGATCATCGTGCATGGTTGTTGGTCAGTATGCACTTGGGTGGACCACAGATTGTACCAGCTGGATGGAAGTACAGCTGACTCTGTGGTGGCCGGAAATGTTTTGAGAATGGTAAGTCATCTCTCCCTCCCATATTAAAGGTAAAGGTAAAGGTTCCCTTGCTCGAAAGCCAGTCGAATCTGACTCTAGGGTTGCGGTGCTCATCTCCATTTCAAAGCCGAAGAGCCAGCGCTGTCCAAAGTCATTTCCGTGGTCATGTGGCCGGCATGACTAAACACCAAGGCGCACAGAACACTGTTAACTTCCCACTGAAGTGGTACCTATTTATCTACTTGCAATTTCTTGCTTTCGAACTGCTAGGTTGGCAGGAGCTGGAACTGGAGACGGAGCTCACCCCGTCATGCGGCACTCACGGGTCTTGAACTGCTGAACTACTGACCTTCCACAGCCTGCAGTTCAGTGTCTTAACCACTTGAGCCACCGCAGCTCCTCCCTCCCATATTAATTCTCTGCAATATACATGCCTTGTACCAACATTATTGTGCTGTACTACTGAGAAAAGCTATGACATTTTGCTTGCACGGTTGTATGTGGTTAAGAGTGGCAGACTCTAACTTGGAGAATCAGAATTGATTCTCCACTCTTCCACATGCTGCCAGCTGGGTGACCTTGGGTCAGCCACAGTTCTCTCAAAGCTGTTCTCTCAAGAGCAATTTTCTCAGAGCTCTCACAGCCCCATCTACCTCACAGGGTTTCTGTTGTGGGGAGAGAAAGGGAAGGTGATTGTAAGCCGCTCTGAGACTTCAAGTGGAGGGAAGCGTACAAATCCAGCTCTTCTTCATCACACACTATCCTAACCATTTATCTGATGGCAGAGGGTTTCGAAGGATTGGCCTTTAAGTAAGCATGGTATCTCTTTTACATCTTGAGGGGGAAATACTCTGTCCCACTTCATCATTGTGTTGTACTTCTAAAACACTTCCCCTGGCAAAGTGGAAATTGAAGAAACATTGGCTATTGGCAGATAATTTTGTCTTCCTCCAGAGATCTGGAGATGATTTGATAGACTCGTTGTTGTCCATGAGGTAAGCACTTATACTATCAAAGTTCTATGTTGTTTGAGAAACCTCCCAAACCTTTTGGAACAGAAGCAACATTAGCTCCATGTACACAAGATATGTGTGTACTGAGGCAACACAAGTCCAGAGGAAAGTGAGATCCAGCAAACTGGTCTGGGAGATTCAGTCTCACTTTCATGCGTTCACCTTATGTAGACATAACATCCCTGTGTATATAAATGCTATGCACATAGGTTGCGTCCTCATGATCAAGAATGTTCAAAAAGCAAAGCCCACACATGTACAACCTGTACATGTGTATGTGTGTTGGCCCTAGACTCCTGCTGACGCAAATACATGTGGGTGGGCAGGGCTGGTGTGTTCAGTTCCACACCCTGCCATGCGCTCTGTCATTATTATAATGTGTATACAAAGTGACAGGTAGCTATACCCCAGTATGGTGTAGTGGTTAGAGTGTTGGACTAGGAGCTGGGGGACCCAGGTTTGAATCCCCACTCTGCCATGGAAACTTGCTAGGTGACCGTGGGCCAGTCACACACTCTCAGCCTAGCCTAGCTTACCTCACAGGGATGTTGTGAGCATAACAATGGAAGAGAGGAGAATGATGTGAGCTGCTTTGGGTTCCCCCATTGGGGAAAAAGGTGAGGTATAAATAAATACATTTTAAAAACTGGGGCAATGATTGTTTTATATCCCATTATCATCAACTCTTGTCTGGCTGTCAAAAATTACTGTGTGTGTCTCCAGAGTTTGAAAAAAGGATATTGTATGCTTGATCCTCCCCCCACCATTATAAACCTTTTTGGTTAGCTTGAAAAAATATAATCTGTTGACTGGTGGTATTATTACATCTTATATCAACAGCTCAGGAAAAAGGACAAGAGTAATTCTATCCAAGAAACTCAGAACCCAGGATTGTACAATTTCCACTTTATGGCAAAAGGGGCTCTTAATGATACATATTATTTTAACATGTACATTTGCTTTTGATTAACCTCTGTAACACTTCCATGTGCCCGTGTAGAGCTGACATTTGCCTAAGAATTGTGGGTAAAATGACATGGTGACTCACGCACAAAGAATTTACAAGAAAAACCATGACAAAACAATGTCCTTTTTGTGAACAGGGTAGGTATTGTGGGGGTTGTTTTTTATTGCTTTGCCAGAAATACATAATTAAATATGTCTATAAAACCTGACTTTGATCCTGCTGTTCTCTTCATTGGCCTGAAGCCAGAAACCCTGTACCTGTATCCTGCATATAAGGTCAGTTAGTATGTTTTGCCATTATTTTAGTCATATTTTCCCAGTTGGACCCCTTGTAATTCACCAGTTGTGTCTACATAAGCAGTTTTTCACATACGCTACAACCGCCATTTCAACAAGGAGGAGGGCGTGGTCCAAACATATCCTGTGAATTGTTTCAGGTTCAACCCCAGGCACCTCCAGGATCCGGTTGTAGGGAATGTAACAGATCTCAGCCTGAAACCTCTGAGAGCCACTGCCACATCAGAGGAGACAGTTCTGGCCTTGACTGACCAATGATCTGACTCGGAACAGGGCAGCTCCGGATACTCTTTTTTTTTGCTGTCAAGTTTCAACTGACTTATGGCAACCCCATAGGGCTTTCAAGGCAAGAGACATTCAGAGGTGGTTTATTTAATTTATTTATTTAGACATCTAGACCGCCCTTCCCTGTGGGCAGGGCTCAGGGCTGTTTACAACAAGATAAAAACAATAGATAATTTTAGATTATGTTAAAATCTTAATAAAATACCATACAATCAATATATAAAAGACAGTCTATTCCAAGATGGCGAAATTTCAGAAAAAATTGCAGCTTCCCCATAGCCTCCTAAGGGGATAGGTGAAAGGAGATGGGAGGTATGAGAGTGCCGGTTTAGTTGCTGTCCTGTTGCTGTCCTGAACCAAAGGCCTGGTGGAACATCTCTGCCTTACAAGTCCTGCGGAAAGGTAGTAGGTCCTGCAGGACATGGATGTTCTCTGGCAGAGAGTTTGTATCACCTGCCCCTTCATAGAGATCCTGGACATCCTTGGTGGTCACCCATCCAAATACTTACCAGGGCCAACCCTGCTTAGCTCCCAAGATCTGATGAGATTGGGCTAGCCTTCACATACAGACAAATTAAGTAATCAGTCTGACCATTCATAAACAACATCTATTCAATAAACTAAACTTGTTAAGAAACTGGTGGAAATGTATTTTTTTGTGTGAATATGACACACATTCGAAAAGATTTTCACATAGTACATACAACGGTATGATACACTGCACAACAACATCTCAAAGCAGAAGCGAACAAAGAAAAGCTGCTAATGACTTAAAGGAAGAACATGGAAAACTCTCATTGTTCATGGGAACACAGATGTAGTAGCATGTACAAGCTTCAGTGATGAAATTCAAGACACGTCCCCAGGTAGTACACCATGGATTGTGTCCGTAAATTCAAATTAGTTAATCCACCTCCAAAGAAATATTCAGAGTTTCCACTGAAGTTTTCTAAGTTCCAGCTAAAGAGTGGCCAGTTTACAGCTTGTTTCAAGAAAATCCTTTTTTAAAATTGGAAAAGAATAACAAACAATGATGTGCAATCTTGCACTGGAACCTTAATTTGCTGCGAAAAACCCCAATCCTTAATGCAATGGCAAATATGGCTTCTAAGATTCATAGGGAGTGGTTCCCAGACAGACAGACAGACATGTCCTCATTAACTGTAGAAAATCCATAGTTGTTTGTGTGTGTGCCTGAATCTATACACAGCATTCATACACATGTGCTCCTAGACCTATTCCTAATTGTATCTGCTACCAAAAATAAAAAACCTGGATTGCTGAACTTGGGTATTCCACTTTCCTAAAACTGAGCTATTTTGTGATGTTTTCTTAAGATTTCCTTTCACTCCCCCAAACACACTACAAAACTTTTGGACAGTGAACAGAGAGGGCTACATGGTACAAATGCACAAATTTTGCTTTTAGTAATTAAAAATATCAAACATAGAGTTCCAAGAGGGGAAAGAAATATTTCTATAGGGATAGCATCGAGATTATTTGGGGGCAGCAACAGGACTGTAGCCAGGATTAGTTAAGTCACGGGGCATTTACATTTCTTAGGGGGCACAAGATAATTTAATTAAAGAAAGTGGGGAACAGGAACCCTGCGCTGGTCTCCGCTCCAGCCACCGGCAAATTGGAGTCTCCCTCCCCCTGCTGCTGCAAGCAGCTAGCTTTTCTCCCTCCCCAGAGGTGCTCGGCTGGAGCTGCCCCTTCTGTGGGGAGAAGGCCCTAATGCCCTGGGCTGGGTGGGAAATCGTGGGGCCTTGCCAGGAAGTCAGGGGGCCTAGCCCCAAGATGCCCCACTGTAGCTATGGGCCTGGGCAGCAATGGATTAAAGGCAGGAGGAAAAGAGGAAGACCCAAACATGACTTGGATTGAGTCAACAAAGGAAGCCACAGCATTCAGTTTGTAATACCTGAGCAAGGATGTTAACAATAGGAGGCTTTGGAGGTAATTAATATATAATCTCACCATAAGTTGGAAGCAACATAGCACATAACACACACAATGAATTAAAAACCAAAAATGAACAATGCAGACATAGCCTAAGTTTGTGCAGGGTTTTTGTAGGGAACTCTTATGACGTAGGCCTCATCATATGGACATCTAGGGTTGGGTCCTATGACTTCCTTCTATCTAAGCTGGATCCCATTTTCCCCTCCACTAAGCCTTCCTTCAAGATACCATCTAATGGCGAATGACTTTTTCTGATGGAGAATGGCTCCTTCTTTGTTGAAGGAAATCTTCCTCTGCTAGATGAAAATTCTGGTGGAAGGGAGTAATAGGATTTACTTACTTCATTTATTTCCCACTCAAAGCAGCTTAACTCATTCTTCTCTCCTCTATTTTAACTGTAGCTTAGGCTGACAGTATATGACTGGTCCAAGGTCGCCCAGCAAGCTTCCTTGGCAGAGTGAGGCTTTGAACTTGGAGTCTCCCGGATCATAGTCCAATACTATAACCATGTTGGCATAATGGTGGAAGGGATACACAGCATCTTTCAACTTTTAAAAAAGTTTATTAATTGACTTTATCACCTGCCTTTCTTAAGGACTCAAGGTGAATGATAAAACAATGTCATCATATATTATAAAATTATAAAACAAAGTCCAAATATATGAACATGTTGTGAGACCTACCAATGATAAGCACTGTTATCAAAGGAATGGGAGACTGTAGGCAAGAACCCTTCCTATGTGTCTGGGCCTAGTTCCTGCTTAGCCACATGCCCCCTGCCGTTCAGCCTCCAAATGCCCCCAAATGTCACAGGGACAGCAGGGGTCTTCCTGGGCACCTCTCCATCAGGCAGGCCCCAAACTCAGATCTTTCTGAAAACCCACTGCTCAAACTGTATTTTGCATGGTTTTTGATATGTTTGGTAAGCCCCTTTGGGAGCCAGTTTTTGACTGAAATAATGGAATGAAAAATACAACAGGCAAACAAGGAGCAAGATGGTTTTTACCCTTTCTAACAATGGGTGCTTTCTACTGTTATTCAAAAAATGTTTTCTTAATGTGAGACGGTTGCACAGATCAGAGGAAAATGGAGTATGCTGTCAGCCTGAAATAATTATTAGAAAACCTCTCACTGTGTTTTGATTAGGGCTGCAAGCTTTAATCGGTTTAATCAGAAGATTAATCAACTATAACTTGAGCCAATTAATCAGCAGAGCGCTTTTTAATTGGGGAGGACAAACGTTTATGGCTGGAACTGAGAATTAAGAACATTGATTTGGGAGGCTCTTTTGATTGTGGTTGTGGGGGTCTGTAGCGGGAAATGTTTAAAAGCCAGTGTTTTGTTGTTAGCTTCTTTGCACTCCCTTCAATACATCCCAGAAAAATACTGATACCGAGCTTTTCATCTTGAACAACCTTATTTATATTTAATCTATTGATTAGCCCTTTAAAAGGCAGTTGAGAAACCTGCTATGAAATCACTGGACAGTTCAGTGGTTGATTCATGTCACATGGCTGTACATGTCACATGGCTGTACATGTGCAAAATCCAGGTCCATCATGAGCCACTGTGGACCCTGAGACAAAGATGCCCTCTGGGCCCTCCTCACATCAGATGAAAATAAACTCTGAGACTTCTTCAGCTGCAGGGCCCAGCCTCCTGTAATTTTGTCCTTCTAGTTCCCTCTAGCACCCCATAACTACCTACATGGCTCTCAGTGTGTCATGAAGAATAGAAACTGACAAGGGAAAAATCGCAAAGACTCATGGGAAAAGGGAAAGCCCATTTCCTTCCTTTGTCACTACCAGTTCCAGCTCCCCCTCCTCCACAATTGGCTCTTCATTGTCCACCCTCTGCTGCCGTTGCCTCTGTCTTGCCTCTCCCTCCCAATATTCTTTTGTCCACTGCCACCACTGTCCATATGCCATTTGGGGTTGCTATGGCAACCCAAAATGTTACCCAAAATGCTGCCCAAACTCTGACAGTTTGTTTATTTTGGAGTTTCCATAGATTGATAGACATCAATATTAACTTTTGAGGTTTTTTAAACCGCTTCAACTGTTTTTAAAAGTCATTTGTAGAGTATTATTACCAGCCTTTTTCATTTATCTATAATTCACTTAAGAGATAAAATCGAGTCTTGCTACCAGTATTTAGAAGCCAACCATGATATTTTTTATAATGGTCTGCATCAAGTACATCTGTGCACACAAGGCTTAATTTCAACATTCCTTTAACAAATCTCTCTGCATTTGCAGGATATGCCAGGCGCTAATTCAAGACAATTCTCTAACTTCTTGTTTTTTTAGAAATGGGGAAAAAGCTGGTAACATTGAGAACTGGGCTGTAACGACTTCATAACTAACATGTTCTAGCCTATTCAGGTACAACACATGGCTGCAGGTGAGGCCTTGAGTAACTTCAGTGTTTTCACATAGAGGAAAGTTTGATTTTCTTTCTGCCCCCTGCTCCAATACTCTGAAGTATAAAATGATAATTAGTTGCTGTAGATTTTCCGGGTTGTGTGGCCGTGGTCTTGGCATTGTAGGACCTGATATTTCGCCAGTAGCTGTGACTGGCATCCTCAGAGGTATAATACAGAAAGATGTAGTACTCTCTGTGTCAAGGTGAGCAGAAAAATGGTAGGCAGGTAATTTATATCTACCCTGGAAGGTGGGGTAGGACTGAGTCACTATCTTGTAGTAGTTCTCCAGGCTATGAACATGCTAATGGAGGAGCTTTCCTGAGGAGGTTCTTTTGTCTATGGATTGTGTCCTGAGGAGGTTTCCTGTTTTCTGAGGAGGTTCTTTTGTGTGTGGAATGGCTATTGAAACTCTTATCTTATCTGTAGTGGGCTGTGTGGGCTGTAGTGGGCCTATTGCCTATGTAGAAGAGCCCTCTTGAATAATTCTGGTTTGCATAGATTCAGGTGGGTAGCTGTGTTGGTCTGAAGCAATAGAACAAAGTTTGTGTCCAGTGGCACCTTTAAGACCAACAAAGTTTAATTCTGGGTATAAGTTTTTGTGTTCATGCACTCATTTTCAGATACATTGAAACAGAGTCATCAACCATTACATGGAGGTAGCAAGTGAGGAGGATGTTGTCCATATCTATAGACTTCTGCAAATGTGGGAACTGTAGCCTCTGTTCATAACTGGGTCACTGGTCACTTCTTCAGCCATGAAGTATCTGTAGATGGGAGCAGTGGCTCAGAAAGCTGATCCCCTGCCACAAATTTTCTTTGTGCTTTTGTGCTTTTGAAGCAGTTTTTCTCCAGGTAGTCTGGCCAGCTCTGAGTTGGGAAATACCTGGAGATTTTTTTGGGGGGGAGCCTGAGCAGTGGGTGTTACCTTCTGACACACTTCTGGTGATGTCAGGGTGTGTGGCATATGCAAATACATTATGCTAATGAGTTATGCTAATGAGCTCCTGCATCTCTTTTTCTACAAAATGACCCCTGCCTTTGATATATGGCAAAAACACTTTTCCCATGGGAGACTGTTTTTCCTCAGTTGTTTGTTTTACCTTTGGTTTAATCACTCTTCTGATTTCATTCTTAGAGTAGCCATTTGCTTCAAGTGCATGGTTAAGGCCATGAAAGCCTTCTACAACACAGAAAATGATAGTTGAGAAATGTGATCACTCTGAAATGAGCAAAGTCCCATCCAGCTATGGAAAGTGACAGTTCTTGGTTTCATGTTAGTTACCTTATAGTAAAGTGCCACTTCAATGTAAGTCATTTTTTCCTGCAAACCTGAGTTCCCTGGGTATGTGGAACCTTAAAACAGAGCTGTGGCTGGCTTTACAGTGCACATCTGTTTATTCACTCAAGGGCCAGTCCTTGGCTACCAGATACGGGGCTATCACTTGCAGAATCTAGGGCAATGGTCCAAATTGCAACAATTCTAATTCTAATCTTTGAAAGCATATTTCTACTCCTCATGCTGGAAAAGAAAAACTTGAGAGGCTGATGCAATTCTTTTTAAGAAGTGCAAGGGACAATAATCATTGGGTTGATTGTATTTGCCTCCAACAAAGCTTGAGGTAAACCAACGAAGGGTACACAGTAGCTTCTTCCAATTAATTAAACAGGGAGCAGGAGCAGAAATGAAGTTCCAATTGGATATAGTATCCTGTTTCTTTCTTTCTTTTTTTAAGATCTAGCCCTGTTAGTCTGTTTGTAGCTGTAGAAAGGAGCAAGAGTCCAATAGCATCTTAAAGACCAACAAATTATGTGGCAGGATACCTGAAGAAGTGAGCACTGACTCAGGAACGCTCCTACCCTGCCACATATTTTGTTAGTCTTTAAGGTGCTATTGGACTCTGGCTCTTTTTTAAAAAGGTGTTTTATAGCCATCAAAACAAAAAAAAACGTGGGAAGCCAAAGAACAAGGCAGCCCTGCAGATGATAATGCCTGGATACCGGCCTGCTGAGAACAGAGAAAGACATTGCTGTACTGGCGGAGTCGGAAATGGCAGGAGGTGCTGATCCTGCTGAAGGCCTGACACCAGTTAAGCTGATAACACTGAAAGTGATTAATGAATGATTGAAAATTCAATCACTGAAGCTCCAGGAAGAATCTCTTATTTAGAGGCTATTGCAGAAAACCAGGCAGCTTGTAAATGAGCCTCTGATCATTGTATTGATATGTGCACCACTGTTCTAAAAGGCTAGACAGGAGGGGAGGGGAAAGGAGGAAGGGCAGGCCAAGCATTGCTAGCAGCATATGAAATCTCTCTTTCTGAATATATATATATAGATATGTCTATCACTTTCCCTCTTTTTTTCTGTGTCAGTATTTTGCCTAAGAATGTCTGCCTAACACAGACATTCTCCGCCAGCCTTAAATCTCCACAGAGAGTCCTTCAAGACTTGTCGTGGAAAGGTAAAAAGGAGAGGTGAAGCGGTGATGCCACAGGATTTCTAATGAGAAGGGCGGAAGGGATGCGGCATCGGGGAGAACAACAAAGAGGCAGCTAAGCCTCCATTCACTGTGTTCGTATCCTACACGGGATCCATTTGCAAAAGTGTGGTTCATTTTCAGAGCCATCCATCTCCCATCAACTCAGCTCCTTCCATCCTCCCACTCTTTTTAAAGGAAGGTCCCATAACAGTAAGAAGCCCCCTCAGCAATTCATATCCTAGAATTATAGAACCCTAGAATCCAGCTTTGAGGGGCCCTATTGGTGCTGGTGTTGAAGGTGAAGATCCTGGGAGTGTTCCTGGATGCTTCACTAACTATGGAGGCCCAGGTTGCTGCCACTGCCAGGTCTGCCTTTTTCCATCCAAGGCAGATCAGGTAGTTGGCCCCATATCTCAACCCCTGGCCTCCCCTCAGTGGGTCAGTTCTATATTATCATTGATGGACCACAACTTGCAATAGACTGCATCTGTGAGACTTCGATCTTGATATGTATGATTGGAATATTACTGTATTTTATTGGAGTTTTAATGGTTTTTACTTCGTGTGTGTACGTGCGTGCATGCGTGAGTATGTGTGTGTATAGTATACTGGTTATTATCTGATGAAAACCGCCCTGAGCCTGCTATGCAGGGAGGGTGGGATATAAATCCAAATAAATAAATAGGTTTGGAAGGGGCCATATAGGCCATCTAGTCCAACACTGTGCTCCATGCAAGATCAGCCTAAAGCATCCCTGACAAGAGTTCATCCAACTTTCATTCTTAAGTGACGATCTGAATAGCCCAGTCTAGCCTGAGCTCATCAGATCTTGGAAGATAAGCAGGGTTGCCCCTAGTTAGTATTTGGATGGGAGACCACCAAGGAAGGCGAAGGTCGCTACACAGAGGAAGGCAATGGCAAAGACCCTCTGAATGTCTCTAGCCTTGAAAAGCAGCAATTTCTGAATTTATTGTGACTTTATAATAATTACAGTGCCCTAAATTTATTGTGACTTTATAATAATTACAGTGCAATCCTAAATGGCATTACACCCTTCAAATCCCACTGGCTGTAACTTGGCTTAGGAGCCTGCACTGTTAGCAGTTCCTTCTTTTGTTCTTCTGAGGTCTGGCTGTGTTATTCTCAATATATCATTCAGCTGAAGGTAAATCTCAAGGGTTTAAGTGGAACTTGCATCCACAAAAGGTTCAAAAGTCATCATCCTGATTGCAAAAAAGTTACTTGGAATAAACTGCTTTGGTTTCAATGAGTTACATCTAAGAGCACTTGGGATCACAGCCTAAGATCCCATTCAAAGGTACATTTGGTTCTGCTATCTCATGTACTTTCAGAATGAAGCGCCCCTCTATATGTTATACTGTCTTTGTGGAGGCACATTCAAAAGTACTGCATTCCCCATCCAAAGCAGGAAGACCTTAGATTCCTACCACTTCCGTACATACCATGAAGTGAGCCCTGACCCCCAAAAGCTGATGCTGGGATGTGTTTTGTCAGTCTTTCAGGTCCCACTGAACTCCTGTTTTATTCACTCAGTCCTTTGTACTGTACAGAACAACTCATTGACCACATCTTTGATAGCATCCTTCAGTAAAAATTTCCTACATGTGGAAAATTTACTCATTAGTGGGCTGACTACTATAGCCATCTCTGTTTACTATTGGGAGAGGTGCTTTATTTATTTATTTATATAGCTCACCTCCCTCACTGAGATTATTGAATATAAAAATATAAAAACCAAGCATTCAGACATAACAAGGCTTCCAGTGTTATAGGGTTAGGATTACAGGATCAGGAGACAATGCAAGCAGCAAACAGTCTCAGGAAAGATATATCATAAACAATGCAGCAAGAGGGTTACAAAGGTAGAAGACAGTGAAGGAAAGGCAGGATGATACCTACAAGAAATGTTGCCAGATGGTAGTGGTGGAAAGTGCCATCAAGTCACAGCCAATTTATGCAACCCCATAGGGTTTTCAAGGTGAGAGACATTCAGAGGTGGTTAATCACTGCCTTCTTTGGCCTAGCGACCCTGGTGTATTCCTTGGTGGCCGGTCTCCCATCCAAATACTAGCCAGGGCTGACCCTGCTTAGCTTCCAAATACTAGCCTAGGCCATCCATGTCAGGGCAATTGCCATATACTACAATCTTATTCCATTATAAAAGTGTTATGTATTGAGCCTGAGCCATCCCTGAATGTGGACATTGAACTGGGTAAGCTTGCTCCCCAAGAACAATAGCTGACCAGGATCCTGAGACTGACCAATATATAAACTGTGTAATGTAACTAGCCTATCCTTGGGAGTGTGTGTGTGTGTGGGGTGGGGTGTTTGCATGCTTTATAAGCAGGGCTAAAATCCTGCTGGGGTTGTTGTGTTGTGTTCCTGAAATCACTGAATAAACTAGAGCTGATCACTGCAATGTGTCTAAACCCAGTATTTAACAAAAAGTGTCCTCCTGAACTATTCTGTTCTACTGCTTTTCCATCCCCTTTATGGAAATGCCCTCCTATTGTTGTTGTTCAGTCACACAGTCGAGTCCAACTCTTTGCGACCTCATGGACCAGATCACGCCAGGCCCTCCTGTCTTCTGCTGTCCTCTGAAGTTTGCTCAATTTCATGTTCGTTGCATTGATGACACTGTCTAACCATCTCATCCTTTGTCGTCCCCTTCTTCTTTGACCTTCAATCTCTCCCAGCATCAGGGTCTTCTCCAGTGAGTGCTGCCTTCTCATTTGGTGGCCAAAGTATTTGAGCTTCAACTTCAGGATCTGTCCTTCCAGGGCACAGTCAGGGTTGATTTCTTTTAGGACTGAATGATTTGATCTCCTTGTAGTCCAAGGGACTCTCAAGAGTCTTCTCCAGCACCATAGTTCAAAAAAATCTGTTCTTCGGCACTCGGCCTTCTTTATAGTCCAACTCTCGCAGCCATACATTACTATTGGGAATACCATTGCTTTGACCCTCCTGAACACATCTATTTTGCACATTCTGCAAAATGATAGAAGTATGGGAGCCCTCCTGAGTGGGTTCTTCTTAGTATGTGAAAACTTATTATTGTTATTTTGAGGCAAGACTGCAGGAGAGAACTGCATCATGTGTGAATGCATCACATGCCTGAATCAGCCTGTCACAGAGGGTGAGGGAAAACTGATTTTTTATACTATATGAGGATCTTTTCATATGTGGATGCTTTGTGGTAGGATCAAGACCTATCCGTTTAGGATTGTGCTGTAAGTATACTAAGGTTATCACACATATTCAGTCAGTGCATGGAGACAGTGACAAAGGTGAATAAATTGAACCTTAAAAATGAAGACTTGTAGATAGGGATGAAAATCAGAATGAGGATAGGTGTTCAAACTATTCTGGATGGGGATACATGCCTTTGAAGGCATGGGAATTTGGAAATATTCTTAGATGCCATACTTGTCTTTAAACAAAGGAGTCTCTATCAATGCTTGATGTGCCTTTTACTGAACGTGGCTAGTTCACCAGCCATTCCTGGAGAAAGGTAACCTAGGGTCGCAGTCACACATGATTAATACGCTCTATGAGTGAAGATATTGGAAACTACAGTTAATACAAAATGCAGCTGCAAGATCTTCACTGGGATGCACCAAAATGAACATATAAAACCAGTGCTTCAGTCGCACTGGCTTCCATTCCCAATGCCCCAAGTTCAAGATCCTGGTTATATTTATTTATTTATTTAGAAGTGTATACCTGTCTTTCTTCCCTGTTTGGGACCCAAAGCAGCTGACAATATAATTCACCCCTCCACAGTTTTATCCTCACAAAAACCTTTTGAGGTAGGTTGGGTGGGGAAAGAGAGTAACTTTCCAAAGGTCACCCAGTGTCAGAAAATATGCATTTGATGTTTCTCACTGAATCCATTGTTGTATGTTCCCTACCCCGCTATGCGCTTGCGTAGGTATGCAGGCAGAAACGTGGGAGCTTCTTCCCTGCCGCTTTTCCTTATCACGGTGGCCTTGAATGTAGGCTTTGGACTATTCTTGTTTAGCTGAGAATTTTCCAGTCCTGGGAAGGCAAGGGGAGGGGGGAGTAGTCTCCCGCTCATCAAGTATTTCTCCCGCCGGGAGTTCCCGCGCGAGTGCTCAAGTTTTATTTGCTAGGCGCTTCATTGCATCACACTATAAGTCAGCTTGCTTTGCTTTGGTCCCCATTCCTGACAATGACCTCCTACTGTGGGTTTATAGCAAGATAATCCAATAAACCTTTCTTTGTGCAAAAATGACTGGATCTACTTGATTTTAACCTGACAGAAATTGTCAGGAATCCCATCATTCCCACTACCGTCAGTTTCCGCCGTCTACCACGATGAGCGGAGCGGGTACGGGAGCTACGGGCGCAGCCCCAGCAACTACTCCTTCGGGCGCAGCTGCGGCGGCTACCACTCCAGGAGCCACGGGCGCAGCAGCAGCGCCGACCACTCCAGGGGCCACAGGTGCAGCGGCGGCGGCCGCTACGTCAGGAGCCACGGTTCCTGTTACCACTGTGGCGGCTGCTGTAGTCACCCTTCCGACCACCACTGCTGTTCCAGTGACTACTACTACGGTTTTGGTCGCACCAACATCACAATCGGGAGCCGGATTAGTGACCCCACCATTAATCAGCACATTGGGGGTTCAGTACACTCTCCCTGTCTACAGCCCGGCTGGGCAACTACCGAGTCAGGGAGGAGCGATTCCCCGAACCTATGTGCCAGGAGTCCCAACACCATGGGATAAAGGGGTGACCTATCGTAGGTCACGCGATTGGACTAAGAACCTGTTGGATACGACTCAGACGACCTGGACCATGCCGGGAAGCCAAAGCCGCGACAGTTTGTTGGATCCCCGAGGCAGTTTTGGACTTCCCCAAGGGAGGATACCTCGAGGCTCTCCTAGAACTGGGTCTGGGCCAGACACCGACGCTCGCGTGGACTCTATCCAAGAGGATACCCGACGGCTGGTAAGGGACATGAGCAAGCTAATGCAATCCCTACCCCAGATGATGGACCAAGCCATTCGGGCTCATCCACTGACACAGCCTAGACCGGCACCAGCCCCGGCACCACCGCTGCTACCGGGTCGTCCACCTCCTGCTCCTCCGGGCCCGAGACCGGGCCAACCAGCACCTCCGGGTCCAGGGCCGGGCCAGCCAGCACCAGCACCGCCTCCACCGGTTGTTCCAGCACCAGGACCAGGGCCAGGCCAACCAGGGCTGCTCCAGCCGCCAGCTGTGCCTCCGCCTCAACTCCCTGCCCCAGCACCTCTCATGCAGCCGATCCCGGTTATGGCGCCGGCCCCCCAGTGATCCGTCCTAAGGACATGCTTGAAATCACATTTGATGGAGATCCAGAGACTGTGTCCTTTTTCATATTGCAAGTCGGAAAATTCGTGCAAAGATGGGGCTATGTTTTCCCAGATGAAGAACAACAGGTGGAGTTTATCGCATCCAGATTCCGAGGGAGCGCGACCAGCTGGTATGTAGCGCTTCATGATCTGGAGGCTGCGGAGTTGGGGAATGTAGATGACTTCATGTGGGCTCTGAGAAACCGTTTCGAGGACCCGGGGGCGGCCGAAAAAGCCGAAGCCTTCCTTCGTACCTTCAGACAAGGCAAACTCTCAGTGCGAGAGTACTCAAGGGAGTTTCAAAAGCATGCTGTGAAAATTCGGGACTGGACGGATGCGGTCTTGGCCCAACAATATCGAATGGGTCTAGCTGTGGATATCCGCAATAACATCCTCAGCTCTCAGCAACCCCGCACCCTCCAAGGTTGGATGGAGGAAGCCGAGAAGGCCGAGAGCCGCCTACGCATGATGAAACTGGATTTATCGTTCGGTAACAACCGCCCGAGTTCGGCGGCGGGCCAAGCCAGACCTAAACCGGTATCCACCCCAAGTGGAATGAGAGATCAACGTATGCGGCAGGGGCTCTGCCTGCGGTGTGGGGAGAAAGGGCACTTTGCCGCAGCCTGCCCGAAAGGAGACCCCAACCGGGGGCTACCACAAGACGAGCCAAGAAGGTGGAGTCCCAACCCAAAGAAAGGCACCGCAAAACCACGCAATACACGGGCTCTTTTCGCGGGTCCTGACCAAGTGGATACCTTGTTGCTGGAAGAAGAGAATGAAATGCAGGGAAATGAAATGGTCCTGTTTGTGAATGGCGCTACACAACAGGACCCAACACCTGAGGCGCCTAAACTGGTGAGCAATTACCCATCTCTCTTCTTTGTGACTGTCCTAGTAATGAACCCAGCAATGATGACCCACATTCGGGTTCGAGCCCTCATTGACTCTGGGTGTGGGAGGGATCTTATAAACCCGTCTATGGTTGTAGGGCTGGAGGCAGCCGTGGTCCATTTGAAAGACCCAATAACTTTCACACAAATGGATGGGTCTCCAATGAAAGAACCATGCCGATTTGAGACTGTTCCTTTAAGAATAGGCATTGGTGACCACTGGGAGCTACGTTCGTTTGTGATAGCTCCTCAAGCCCAATTTCCCTTAGTGTTGGGTAGCCCTTGGTTACATGGACATAACCCTTATATTCTATGGGAGGAAGGGAATGTTCAATTTATCTCACCGAAATGTAATGAACACAGATGGGACCCAGGGTGGGGAAACCCTCCCTGCAATGAACCTCCACGTGCTTGTTTGGCAACGGAGGACCTAAACCGCATCCCTGAGGATTACCACTATTTGACTAGGGTTTTTGAGGAGGAGGAGGCTGATGAACTACCCCCCACCGTAACTCTGACTGCGCTATTGAAATCCTTCCGGGACAGAAATTGCCAAAAGGGAAAATTTATGCCATGAGTCCCAGTGAGAAGGAAGAACTGCGCCGCTTTATTGATAAAAACCTGGCTCGTGGATTTATTAGGCCAGCTTCATCCCCTTTCGCAGCACCCGTGTTGTTTTGTAAAAAAAAAAGATGGGGGGCTCAGACTATGCACGGATTACCGGGGACTTAACGCAGTGTCCGCAACCAATGCCTACCCGATGCCTCTTATCAAAGACTTATTGGCAGAGGTGGCAAAAGGGAAAGTGTTTTCTAAACTGGATCTGAGGGATGCCTATTTTCGAGTTCGCATCAGAGAGGGGGATGAATACAAGACCGCATTTAACACCCCGCTGGGGCAATTTGAATATCGGGTTATGCCGTTCGGTTTGCAGGGGGCACCCGGGGTCTTCATGAACTTAATCAATGAGGTCCTACACCCCTACTTGTTTAAGGGGGTGGTCGTTTACTTGGATGATATCTTGGTCTATACCCCAGACCTACAATCTCACACCATCCTCATGCGAAAAGTGTTGGAAAGGCTATTGGATCACAAACTGTTTGTTAAACTGTCGAAATGTGAATTTCACCGGGAGTGTATTGATTTTCTGGGGTACCGCATATCCTCTGAGGGGTTGGAGATGGACCCAAAGAAGGTCCAGGATGTGGTAATGTGGGAGCCCCCCAAAACCAGACGACAGCTTCAGAGTTTTCTCGGTTTCGCCAACTTTTACCGGCAATTCTTGCCCCACTTTGCCCAAGTTGCCCTTCCCCTCACTGAACTTCTAAAGACTAAGGGGAAGGGATCCAAGGCTTCAGTGCCAGGGGCCCCTTTGAACTGGACCCCGCAGTGTCAGGACGCGTTTGAACAATTAAAACGTCTGTTCACGTCTGAGCCGATTTTAGCACACCCCGATGAGACAAGAAAATTTGTGGTCCAAGTAGACGCATCGGATACTGCTATGGGTGGGGTGATTTTGCAAGAGAACGCTCAGGGACAACTACAACCTCTAGCTTATGTATCAAGGAAATTCAATGATACCGAAAGATTCTGGCCCATTTGGGACAAGGAAGCTGCGTCTATACGTTTAGCATTGATCACTTGGAGACACTGGTTAGAGGGGTCCCAAGTACCTTTTGAGATATGGACTGATCACAAAAACCTTGAGGTACTGCGAAAACCCCGTAATCTAAATGCTAAACAATTCAGGTGGGCTGAGTTTTTCTCCAAATTCCAATTTACTCTCCACCATTTCCCAGGGAAGGCAAATCATTTGGCGGATGCTCTTTCCCGTCTTCCCCAACATTCCTGTAAGAGGGTGGAAGTACAAGAGTCTATGTTCACCCCAGAACAACTGGTTGGTGCGGTTGTCACCCGTAAAGCCAAACTAACATCAAAGAACCCCATCCAGACATTCCCCTGGGAAAAACAATTTCTCACCGACATCACCCCACAAGAAATAAGGGAATTACAAGTCAGGGATGATGTGAGATGTGATCCAAATGGTTGCTGGTTTAAGGGAAATAAAATGTTTGTTCCAGAAGCTACTCGATCCCAAATGTTGCAAACAGTTCATGACTCAAAGTCTGCGGGGCATTTTGGATATGTGAAGTCATTGAGACTTCTGCAACGTGGGTTTTGGTGGCCCCGAATGAAACAGGATTTATCGCTCTACATACAATCATGCACAACGTGCAACCGTTTGTAAAGCCAGGCCAGGGAAACCACCAGGTCTCTTACAGCCTCTACCCACTCCAAGCCGACCCTGGGAAGTAATTTCGATGGACTTTATTACTGATCTTCCCCCCTCTAGACATATGACGGTCATTTGGGTGGTAGTGGACTTGTTCTCAAAACAAGCTCACTTTATACCGTTCCCAGGTTTGCCAACCGCCAAGGCTTTGGCCAAAGCATTTCTTCAACACATTGCCAGGCTACATACATTGCCACTCAAAATAATATCCGATAGGGGAAGTCAGTTTGTTTCTAAGTTGTGGTCAGAGCTAATGACCCTAATGGGTATTGAACGGGCTCTTAGTACTGCCTATCACCCCGAAACCGATGGGCAAACGGAGAGAGTAAACCAGACATTAGAACAATATCTGAGATGTTTTTCTAATTATCAACAAGACAATTGGGTTGATTTACTGCCATTAGCGGAGTTTGCATACAACAATTCATGGCACGCATCAACAAAGATGTCTCCATTCAAAGCTGCTATGGGTTATGACAGCCCCCTCTCCCTTTCTTGAAACCTGGTGAAAACGTGGGGAAAGCTTCAGCATGGTGTAAAACTTTCCGTGATTCTTGGCCCCTAATTGTCGAGACTTTGAATGAAGCCAAGTCACAGTATAAAAAACAAGCAGATAAAAAAAGGGCCGGGGGATGGATTCTGAAACCAGGGGACTCTGTCTATCTGTCAACGAAGAACCTAAAGCTGGCGCAGCAGTCCAAAAAACTGGCTTGGAAATATGTTGGTCCTTTCAAGGTGCTAAGATGTATAAATCCAGTGACTGTACAGCTAGATCTGCCAAAATCTCTTAAAGCAATACATCCAATTTTCCATTACAGCCTCCTCAAACCGGCGTTACCCCCGACTAAATGGCAACCTGCGATGTCGGAGCCTCCCCCGCCTCTGATGGTTGACGATGAGGAACACTATGAAATTGCGGAAATTCTAGACTCTAAGATGTTACGTGGACAACTCCTGTACCTGGTCCAATGGGTACACTTTGGGCCCCAGCATAGGGAATGGGTGAAAGTTTCAGATATCAAAGCACCTGACCATTTGAGACGCTTTCACATTCGATACCCTAACAAACCTGGGGGGCCCGCGTTCTCTCCTTCCTGAGTGGTGGGTGGGTGGTATTTTGGGAAGGGCAGAATGTCAGAAAATATGCATTTGATGTTTCTCACTGAATCCATTGTTGTATGTTCCCTACCCCGCTATGCGCTTGCGTAGGTATGCAGGCAGAAACGTGGGAGCTTCTTCCCTGCCGCTTTTCCTTATCACGGTGGCCTTGAATGTAGGCTTTGGACTATTCTTGTTTAGCTGAGAATTTTCCAGTCCTGGGAAGGCAAGGGGAGGGGGGGAGTAGTCTCCCGCTCATCAAGTATTTCTCCCGCCGGGAGTTCCCGCGCGAGTGCTCAAGTTTTATTTGCTAGGCGCTTCATTGCATCACACTATAAGTCAGCTTGCTTTGCTTTGGTCCCCATTCCTGACAATGACCTCCTACTGTGGGTTTATAGCAAGATAATCCAATAAACCTTTCTTTGTGCAAAAATGACTGGATCTACTTGATTTTAACCTGACACCCAGTGGGCTTCCAGAGCAGAGTGGAGATTTCAACATGAGCCTCCCAGATCCTAGGCTGACACTCTAACCACTGCACGACACTGGCTTTGACCTTTAAAGCCTTGAATTGCTTGTTCCCAGCACATTTGAAAGGCCATTCAACCCATATCAACTTGCCCAAAATCTGGAGTCAATTGATGTTGCCTTGCTGAAGGAACAGACCTTATCTGAAATCAGATGGGCTTCATCAGCCGTGGCTCTCCAGTTATGGAATTTCCCACCTTGAGGAGATTACCCCATCATTTCAGGCTTCCCAGAGCAAACTGTAAACCATTATGTTCTGGAAGGCCTTTGAATGAGATCAGACAAACTACAGATTTTTATGTACCCTGCATTTGCTTATGGATTTGTCTGGTACATGTGCAGTGAAATTCTAAACAGTTACACCCTCCTTAGCAGAGGCATAATGCTTAGGGTTGCCAAGTCCCTCCTGGTAACTGGCAAGGGATGGAGGGGACTTACGAGGAGAAAGAGATAAGCTCAGGCCATGTTGCTGGCATTGCACAGGAAGTGACATCATCACACAAGGGATGTCTGGGTAACGTTCTGGTATTTGGGCAAAATGGCTATGGTAAAATGCCTTCTACCACAGTTTTGGCCCAATACCAGAGCAGCACACGGAAGTCACTTGTGTGATGATGTCACCTCCTGTGCAACACCGGTCATGTGGCCTGGGCCTTCCTCTTTCTTCTGGTAAGTGCCCCACTGGTCAACTGATCGATGGCTGGAGGCAGGGGTCCCCACTGGAGAGGTATGGCAACTCTAATAATGCTTCTTAGACCCGCACTGCTAATGATATTTTAACTTTGTTATTGTATATTTCAGATCTGATTTTCCTCTGTGTTTTAAACTAGGATTATTAGGTCCCTCAAGGGCCCATTTGAGTAGCAAAGTAGCATACAACCCCTCCAAATCCTCCGATATATATAATTCTGTTTTGGTCATGGACTCCTCTGAACATTCCAACACGCTCCGAAATCAGTTCGCTCCCTGATCTGTCATTGAGAGGGTCTCCCTGTCCACTGGCTGCTTTGCCTGAGTCCTGCCTCCAACTTTCTAAACAGTTTGCTGTTCATCTCCCCCCAAAGCCAGTCAGAACACAGAGGTCATTTGCATATGTAGTCTGACTGGCCTTTGCCTTGGAACACAGAGGTCGTTTGCATGTGCAGCCTCACTGGCCTTTGCCTCTAACATTCTAAACAGTTTGCTGTTGCTGTTCTGAGGTAAAATACATTTCCCCTTAGTGCCTGTTTGGGGAAACCATTGTTGTCAATCTCCAGGTGGGGGCTGAAGATTACTCAGAATTACAACTGCTTTCCAGATGGCAGAGGTCAGTTCCCCTGGAGAAAATGGTGGACTCTGTGTCCTTATATCCTACTGCGATGGTCCCTGTATGACAGCCAATGTGACGTAGCAGTCAGGGCTTCAGATCACGGTAGAGGCTGCAGGTGGTGTGGGGGGATGGAAATAAAGGTAGGTTGATGATTGGCTGGGAAGGAGATAGGGTTGCCATCTCCAGATGGGAAATTCCTGGAGATTTGAGGGATGGAGCCTGGAGAGGGTGAGGTTTCAGGAGGGGTGGGACCTCAGACAGGTACAATGCCATAGACTCCATCTTCCAAACCAGCCAGTCCCTCCCAGGGAATGATTGTTGCCAATCTCCAGGTGGGGGCTGGAGATCACTCAGAATTACAACTGCTCTCCAGGAGTGAGGGGGAGGAGATGGAAAGCTGAAGTCAGAGGGGCAGATCAAAGTAAGTTGATGGTTGGCTGTGAAGGAGATAGGGTTGCCAACTCCAGGTTGGAAAATTCCTGGAGATTAGAGGGGTCGAGCCTGGAGAGGGTGGGGTTTGAGGAGGGGTGGGACCTCAGACAGGTACAATGCCATAGACTCCACCCTCCAAACCAGCCATTCCCTCATGGGGAACCATTGTTGCCAATCTCCAGTTGAGGGCTGGAGATCACTTAGAATTACAACTGTTCTTCAGGTAGCAGAGATCAGTTCCTCTGGAGAAAATACCCTGCTGAGGTCGCCACAGGAAATTGACACTGAGTGCCCAGGACTGGGGCACCTGCCCAGAGCCTCTTTCTAGAGTTCATTGTATTTATTTCCACAATGGACCTTATTCCTAGTAAATACATAAAACATGAGTGAAAATGGGGGGTGACCAAAGGAAACCTGAAAATAAGAGAGACAATAAATTGCTTAGTAGTGATGGAGACATATTTTGTTGAAAGGGACACACTTTGGATTATTACAGGATTTTCTTTTTAAAAATCCCATAAAGACATCTCTGTATCTCTAGAATATGAGATAGAAAGTTAGCAAACTATTTTACTTATATTTAATCAATAGCAAATTAAATGTATCCACAATGCAATCAAGGCATATACTTATATTTCTGGGGGTTTCGGTTTCAGCGTTGCGAATGGCGGCCACGTCTCGGGACGTTCCCGGAGGCGGCTAGCCCACACGCAGTCAGGGGGGTCTTCGCATGTGCGAAAGACCCTAGTGAGCCTTAGGTAAAGGCTCCGAACTGGGGGCGCTTTGGGGAGTAGCCTCTTTGCCGGCAGTTAGCCGGGAAATTGAGGCTTTCTCCCCGCCCCAATCGGCCCCGCTGCGCTGTGCCCGTAATGGGACTTAGCAGCGCCACCGACTTCCAGGAGTGAGGAACAGCGATATGAATTCAAGTAAAAGAAAAATCGGTGGTGAACCGTGAGTCGAAGGTCTAATTTTGAAGCGAAAACCCGAATCCTTTCCCCTTGAGCGAACGAGCGCTTGGGAGGAGGGGGAATCCCCCCCAGTGAGAAGCGGGACTTTTAAAAGAAAGCGAAGGGGGTTATAAGGAAAGAAGGGCTGAGGAAAATACCTTTGGGGTGCTACTGAAGTTTGAGAGTAAGCGGGTCTCCTGAGGGACGTGTCGCGAACTTTTAAAAAGTAAACAAATAAAACAGATGTCGGCCATGAAGAAGGTCCCTCTTAAACCGGAAAAGAAGGGAGGCGGGACTTCCGGTCCGGGTAATCCCCCCAGAGCCTGCTGTCAGTCAACAGACAAGTGAGCTACTGCACCCTCTGCTGGTCCAAATACAGAAAATCAGCGAAACTTTAACTAATATGGAAGGTGTCCTCAGCAGTCAACAAAAGCAACTGACAGAAACGTCTAAGAAGATGGAGGACATTGCGCAAAAGTGCTTGGTCTCGACGGAAGACATTGGAAAAGTTAAGAAAAAGGTCAACAAGTTAGAAAAACATCAGGATGAGCAAGAAAAAAGAATTTTGATGCTTCAAATGGAGAAATCGAACCTGACGCTTCGTTTTCAGGGCATTAAAGAAGAAGATAATGAAGATCTCAGATCTATACTAGCAAACGCCTTGGCACCAGTAACTGGCAGGGATCAGCGTGAATTAAAAGAAGAGATGGATAAGGTCTATAGGGCCTATTCCACCTTTACAAAGAAAAATAACCTGCCAGCAGAAGTGGTGGTCAAGTTTGTTAAACAGAGTACTAGAGATCAAATTCTGCGTGCAGTTTCAGCGGTGCCCTTGAAAATTGGAGAACAGACTATCAGAACTTTGAAAGATGTGCCATATGAAATCCGGATGAAGAGAAAAGCGTATAAAGGATTGACCAACTTTCTACAAAAGCATCAGACTACATACAGATGGACTTTCCCGGAAGGCCTAGTGTTTAAGTACAAGGATAAAAGAGAAAAGATTGACTCCATCTTCAAAGCACAAGAGTTCCTGAAGAGGCACGCCAGCTTAGAGGAAGATGCAGCTCTCGCAACTTGGATAAGTAGCGAAGATGACAGCGGTCCAGAGGAGGGAGGTGCCGGAGCGGGAGGTGTAAAAGCTAAAGAGGGCCCATCGTATAACTTGAGAGACACCAAAGGAAGACAACCAAAGAAATGACTGTTCGGGAAACGTCTGAAAGGAGTTGATTAATAATTAACCCCAAAGGACATTACTAACCTGATTAACAGAGTTATTTTGGATTTTTGTTAACTTAAAAAGAAGACTTTTAGACCACGGTGACCGTCAAAAAAATGTATCTATACTAACTTAAACTAACCCCCATTAACAGGATACTCACTCTGCCCTTTTCTTAGTCCCTCTATATACCCTACCTCTTTCTATATATAAAAAGAATAAATTTCTCTCCTTTTTAGGAGGGTTTTTGCAAAAAAAAAAAAAAAAAGGCATATACTTATATTTCTGGCAGGACTGTGCTTTTGTTATCCTATGTAATGATTTTGGGAGGTATTACATACCAAAAATTAGCCCATACAACTGTTATTTGTCTTAGATCACTCATTCAGGAAGTCACACTTGCTCTGTTTACTAGTATTTTATTTTTCTATGAGAAGGAAAGCAAATCCTTCAACTTCATATGAGTTTAGGCATTTCAAAGCAGGAATTTGCAAATGATTGGGGGGGGAGATTCCCTCCCCCATTAATGCATGAATCTAGAAACAGTTACACTAACCTGCAACCATGCTCAGATAAATCCTAATGGGACTATTTTCTTGCTAAGCTTGTAGCCATTTACGTTCACCTAATGGCCTGGGGTTATAAGCAAACTACTCAATTAGAGAATTTAGGCTGCTTGCCCACATTTCTGAGAGAAAATTATCCCTTCCAAATGCAGAACCTCCTTTATAAAAGGCCTAAAGTAGTATTTCCTGGGTTTTTCCCCCTTAAAGGCAAAAATGCTATTCCCTGAATTCTCACCTGATGCCTTCAAAGCATTTTACTTTATGCTAATATAGCCATTTTTACAAGGGAAATATTTGGTTTTGACTCCTTAGGCCTCTCTGCTGACCCTCCATTGGCATGCACAAATACAGTCATTGAAAGTCCTTTTAAAATAAGCTTTTAATAAAAAAGAGTAAAAATCTCCCTGCCCTCGTTTCCGAGAGTGTGGTATCCTGTGATATCGTGATAACAGATATTCTGCGTGTGAGGTTCTCCTGCTGAGTCTGGGGGCTGCCTTTTATCATCTCTTCCGCTTTTGCTGAGTCTTTCACTGAA
This sequence comes from Gekko gecko, assembly GCA_029375565.1. NCBI lineage: Eukaryota > Metazoa > Chordata > Lepidosauria > Squamata > Gekkonidae > Gekko > Gekko gecko. The sequence goes on along the minus strand of JAPDNY010000003.1, from coordinate 13,951,352 downwards.
AGGAGGAACTGATTCTCCCAAGCCATAAACACCCATTAAATGTTCCCCACCCTTTCAGATGCTGGCCAAGGGTCTTAACAGTCTGCAGCTGGGTGGATCATTTTTATCTTCATTTCAAAGGGAAAAGCTCTTCGACATGTAATCCAGCTTATTACCAACTCCCCTTAATGGACGTTATCTTCAATAAAAGGAGCATGTGATTATGTCTGTGAAGAAAGAAAGAGTTCCTGTCCTGTAATCTATATTCACAAACGGGAAAGCCAAGCCCCAGTTCTCAGTAGTTCAGAAGAGACGTATGTGCAGTCAAAGAGGTCCAGCTGGGTAATTGAATCTGCATATGGGGGAGCATGACTCTTGGGTGGCAGGATTTCTAAACAGAAGTTGTGGAGGGAGGAACGGAGAGAAAGTTCAGGAATGGCAGCGTTTAATATGAGGAAGGGCACTACAGTATTGAACCATGGCGACTAATGAATAAATTAGAAAAAGTCTGGGATCCCAATTGCCAGATATCACACTTCTACAGACCTTGTTTCTCTGTAGGTTTCTAGACCTACAGGCTGGCCAGTAAGTCTATCCAAACATGTACCAAATAATGCCTTTTCCTTCCTGACGGGCCACCTAAGCCAACCACCATATTCAGGATCTTAGAAGGGCGAGCAGACATTCTTGGCTTTAGTTCAATTTATAATGCTAGTGTTCTTTCCCCCTCCTCAAGGATAATCTCTATGGCTATCTATCTAGTGAATGTTCCCTTCATGGAGCCCAGGACACCATACATGGTTGGGGTGGACTGGCCATTATGGTGGGCTGATGGCCCTCCTCTCACCTGGGCTGGGTCAGCCTCAGGCCTGTAGCCTGCGTGGGGCCCTGGGGGCCCACCCCCCTGCGGGTTTGGCGGGCCCCCTCCCCCATCCTCTGCTCCCCCCTCCTCCCCCCGGCCCCCTCCCCCCTCCTCAGAGCACTTTCATAAGGGTGGTTAGACCTCCACTCTGCCTCCGCTGCTCTGCCCCTCCACCCCCTCCCAGCACTCATAAGGCAGGGTTAGACATCCACTCCGCCTCTGCTCCTGACCTGCCCACATGCACCCTTCGCGCCTAAAGAACTGCACGTGAGGGAAGCTTTCCTGCTGCAGCAGCCCTTGTTGGAACCCACAAGGTGAGTGGCTGCTGACTGCATGCCGCGCCCTGCTCTAGGCCTCCACTGCCTGCCCATCTCCTGTCCCAGTCCCATGGCCCCTGCGAAACCCTCTGGCCCCCCCATCTTTGAAGGGCCACGCTGAAGCGTGGGCCCCTGCAAAGCCTTCTCTGCCCCCCCGTCCCCAGTCTTTGCAGGGCCCGCTGAAGCGTGGGCCCCTGCAAAGCCTTCTTCTCTCCACCCCGTCCCCAGTCTTTGCAGGGCCGCGCTGAAGCGTGGGCCCCTGCAAAGCCTTCTTCTCCCCTCCCCCGTCCCCAGTCTTTGCAGGGCCGCGCTGAAGCGCGGGCCCCTGCAAAGCCTTCTTCTCCCCCTCCCCCATCCCCAGTCTTTGCAGGGCCGTGCTGAAGCGTGGGCCCCTGCAAAGCCTTCTTCTCCCCCCTCCCCTGTCCCCAGTCTTTCTTCTCCCCCCATCCCCAGTCTTTGCAGGGCCGCGCTGAAGCGCGGGCCCCTGCAAAGCCTTCTTCTCCCCCCCCCGGCAGCCAAATTGCTCTCTCACAACTTTAATGGCAGTAGCTCACAAAGTAGAAGTTTTGTTCACAAAATTCCACAGCTTAGAGGGAACATTGGTGGTGGGCCCCCTGAGAAAAACATGGGCCCTCTGAGCAAAAAGTTGTTAACTACGGGCCTGGTCAGTCTATAGCAGAAGGAATGGCGCCTGGCCCACCCAAGTCTTGTGTAGTGAGGGGGAAGCAGTGCCTGCCCTCTCTCTTTCCTCGGGATGGGACTTCCCAGGGCTGTTTTTCCCTCCTAGTCTTCCTCTCTACATGATTCTCCTTTCCCTGTTTTATCATCACAACAGCCTTGTGAAGCAGGTAAAGCGGCAAGAGGAGGACTGACATAGTATGCGGATTTGAACCTGCATCTCACAAAGCCTGGTTTGGCACTCTTAGCCTGACTCCACATTGTCTCTCAGATCATTGACAATAAAAATACCCTAAAACTCATTAGTATCATAACATTAAAAAAATCACATTGACTCATGTCCAATCAAATCAATGTCTATTTGTATAGAAGACTTATTATTAATTTTTATCTACCTTATTTACTTAATTTATTCTCCTTCTTTCACCCCAGCGGGGTGAAAGCAGCATACACTGTTGTCCTCATCACCATTTTATTCTCACAACCACCCTGTAAGGTAGGTTAGGCTGTGAGAGTGTGACTGGTCCAAGGTCACCCAGCAAGCTTCCGTGGCAGCGTGGGGATTCAAACCTGGGTCTCCCAGATCCTAGCTCAGCACTTTAACCACTACACCACACTGGCTTACTTGAGGGCGGGAGTCTTACTTGACTCCTGAATGCATATGGGGTTGGGCTCTTGACGGGAGTCCCTGAAGAGTGAGTTCATCATTTGCAATGCCAAAATGGAGAAAGCCTATCAGCCTATGCTGTATTTTTCTGGAAGATTGTACAGGGAGCAGGGCATTTTAATACAGGATGAAGTGAGGTGCCTGGGTTCGCTTGTTCCTTGGGATCTCTCATTAAACACAAGGAGTGGATCTACCACTACTATCCAGCCAACTGGCTGACATACTCTTCACAAGCCCTGCTCTGTCTGTCCCCACCTGCAGAGGTGAGGCAGGTGCCCACTAGAGGCAGAGTCTTTTCAGTGTTGTGAAATGCCTTCCCCCTTGAGGCCTGCCAGGCACCTGCCCTACTCTCTTTGAAACTTCCAGCCAAAAACATTTCTTTATATCCAGGCTTTTAACTGAGGTGGAAGTGATGTTTTAATTGCTTTTACAATATGCTTGTAGCTTGAGGACTGTTCTAGGGAGCTTTTAGCTTGTTTTTAGGGTCTGGGTTTTTATGCAGGATTTATATTCTGACTCTTTAGGCATGTTTGATGCTCTGGGTTTTATGCATGCTAAGCACTTGGGTTTGATTGGCTGGGTTTCCCATGGTTTGTTTTTATGATTTTATCTTGTAATTTTTTTTATTTATTGTTTACATTCTCTTGTGATGAAGGAAAAAGAAGTTACTGCTAGAAACGTTTTCCCCATTGGAACCAAGGGAAAGGGGAACCAGAGATCAGTTTGGCCATTTTCATTCCCATGCATTTTTTTTCATTTGTTTCAAAATGAATGGAAACAAATGGTGTTTATTTTTAATCAGTTTGAAACAATTGCCTATTTTAGGGGAGTTTTTACTTCACCACAGTAATATAAGGACACCGTAAGCTCCCCTACTATGTTATGCACAGCTCTGTCAAATAAAACAGCTCTCATGTGGAGTAGAACAACTTTTAAACTATGTCAAGAGAACCACATTTGAGAGGTCAGCAGTTCGAGACCCTAGTGCCGTTTGTCGGAGTGAGCTCCCATCTCTGACCCCAGCTGCTGCCAACCTAGCAGTTCGAAAGCAAGAAATTGCAAGTAGATAAATAGGTACCACTTTGGTGGGAAGGTAACAATGTTCTGTGCACCTCGGCATCTACTCATGCTGGCCACATGACCACGGAGAAGTCTTTGGACAGCGCTGGCTCTTCGGCTTGGAAACGAAGATAAGCACTGCCCCCTAGAGTTGGATTTGACTGGCTTTCAAGCAAGGGAAACCTTTACCTTTACTTATACTATCCAAATAGGGGTTGCGCTCCCCCTCCCTGTAAAGTGCTGTCAAATTGCAACTGACTTATGGGGATCTGCATAGGTGTCAACTTCAGGGGGCTTGAGGGCTGAGGCTACCTCCGAAATTTTCCAGGGGTGACTGAGCCCCCCCGGGCAACCAGGCTCACAAGCTTTGCCACTACCACCCCATGCCACCCCCAACCCATTTTGAAAGTGGAGGGGTTTTTCCCTCTGCTTTCTGAGACTTCAGGTGGGGTGACAGGAAATTCAGGGCTTGCTTCCTGAAAGCTAAGCCCCACTCCCAGCTTCCAGAAACCCTCAGTTGGGCCTGGTGGAGCTGGGGGCTGCACATGTTTTCAGTGCTTTCAGCTTTCTCGAGCAGAAAGGTAAGAAGCTGTCCTGGGGCTCCAGCAAGGGTGGGGGGGATGTTTTCAGGGGTAGGGTGGTGGGCACTAGGCAGAGAGTGCCTAGGCTGGCTGGCTGAGGCCAGCCTCAGGGTGGCTGGGTGCCTGAGCATCTTTCCTGCGGACTTGTGCTACTGCTGTTGTTTTCTCGCTCCCTGCAAGGCTTGCCTTGCAGAGAGCCATGCAAGGAGGTTGGGAGGGGAAGCTGGTATCCTTGGAGGATTGCCGGCCTCGGGGAGGCTGGGCACCCTGCACTCTTGTTCTTCTAGGGTTTTTTCCTCTCTCCCTGCAAGGCTTGCCTTTCAGAGCCGTGCAGGGAGGTCGGGAGGTGGGGGAAATGGGGAGGGAGGCTGGCATCTATGGAGGTTTGCCCACCTTGGGGCAGCTGGACTCTTGGGCACCTTTCCTGCAGCCTCGTGCCACTGCTGTTGTTCTCCCATTCCCCGCAAGGTTTGCCTTGCAGAGAGCCATGAGAGGAGGTTGGGGGGGAGGCCGGCATCCATGGAGGATTGCCAGCCTTGGGACAGCTGGGCGCCCTGCGCCCTTGTTCTTCTGTTTCACCACACACACAAGGCTTGCCTTGTAGAGCCATACAGGGAGGTTGGGAGGGGGGAGGCTGGCATCCATGGAGGATCTCTGGGCGGCTGGGTGCCCAGGCACCTTTCCTGCAGCCTTGTGCCGCTGCTGTTGTTTTTCCGCTCCCGAGTTCGCTACTTAACCAGAGCCCTTTATTTCCTCCAAGAGGAGACTCTTCTGAGTTCTTTGTTGAGCTCCACCCCTTCCCTTGACAGAGAGAGGATATTAGGAAAGCCAGGAATCAACAGTTTACAATCACTGAAATTGAGGGGGGAGGAGGGCAGGTGAAACCTCGAAGAGTTTAAATGCATACATTCAAGACCAACTCTCTCCTGAACTCCTGGATAAATTATGGAGAGGGATTTCTATTTTCTTTCTTTTCATTTCTCCCCTCCCTCCCTCCCCCTTCTTTCCTTCCTTCCTTCCTTCCTTCCTTCCTTCCTCTCTTCCCATCTATTTGCTTTCTTTCCACCTCTCGCCTCCCTTGTTAAAACATTCCTAGTTAGGGTTGCCAGGTTCCCCCTGTCCACCTCTGGGGGATGCGGGGGGAGGGGTGGCCCAATACAGGTTGGGTAACTCCTGGAGATTTGGGGATGGAGCCTGGGGAGGACTGGGACCTCAGTGGGGTACAATGCCATAGAGTCCACCCTCCAGAACATCCATTTTCTTCAGGGAAACTAATTTTTGTAGTCTGCAAATGAGCTGTAATTCCAGGGGATCCCCAGGTCCCACCTGGAGGCTGGCACCCCTAGCTCCAGTGCTGAAACTGGAAACTCTGGTCCTTCTGTGTGAGATGGTGGATGCAGACCGCTGACATTGGCTTGCATCTGCTGAATCACCCTGCTTCATATAGGATGCACAACAGCCAGGTGGAGGAGGGGAGGGGTGTATTTTACTTAGGTGTATATATCCTTGACTGAGAACAGTTCTTGTTTTTTTCATGGTAGTGGGGGTGGGCTGCTCTTCTTTCAATCTCAAATTGTAAATGCATCTGCATGAACAAGATGGGGGGGCATGCAGATCAGAGGCCTTTTAAAATTTCCTTTTGATCTGTGTGCAGCCCAGAGAGAACACTGGTAAGAGATGTGCACTCTATGTTCATGCTCTTCATTTTGCTGTTACTTAAAATGGTGTGGTAGTTCCAAAGGGCAACCAACTGGGATGTACTAAAAGGAATGACAAGATTGCCCATTGGAAATAATGGGAAAGCCCTGAAAGCCCATTGGAGATAATGGGAGCTAGGAATGCCAATTGACTTGCATGGGCTCTGCTGAAATACACTGCAGCCCAAAAAAAGTTGCAAAGAAAATGCAGAATGGTTTTTCCAATAAAGTTTTTGGGCCCAGATAGGTTATTCTAGGACTGTAATGACAGTTCCCAGAGTGGAAAAGCAGTCCCTAGCAATAGAATCTGTGCTGCATTTTAAGGTGGAATTTCTAAACAGTATGCTAAGAAGGCACCTGTTCCTGGGGTTAGCCCAACCCAGGGGCATTGCTAGGGGGGTTCCCAGGCCACCCTAATTTTCTGGGGAGCCCCTCCCTAAATGCCATATAATTCCACCTCCATAGATAGTGACAATGGCCTGTGATGTCACTGGCTCCTCCCTATGATATCATTGGGTCCCAGTTCTTTTAATGACTTATCAATGCCTCTGGCCCAGCCCCAGCCCCCCTGGGAAATGGCAAAGTCTACGCCCTTGGGGATCTGGTAGGGTTTCCAAGGCAAGAGATGTTCAGAGCTGGTTTGCCATTGCCTGCCTCTGTGTAGAGTCTCCTTTCCCTTCATGCTGGTCTCCCAAGTACTGACCCTGCTTAGCTTCTGAGACCTGGCAAGATCAGGCTGTTCCATCCCACCGTCTTTCCCCATGAGCTGCTATATATATTGGCAATTCACGGATTTGGGCATCCTAGGACCAATTATGTTTTAAAGGTAACAGGAACACTGATTCAGAGCTAATTTATGTGAACTGTTATGAACATTTAGGAAAAAACGGTGCCTTAGTATTAGTTACAAGAGGTAGTGATCTATCTATTTGCAGTATGCAGGTGATGCAGTGGATTTGCCCGACTCATTATTTAAATGTTTTTTTTTAGATGGAACCGGCTGCCAAAGATTTCTGACTAGAACAAAGTGTTTCATAAGGAAATCCTAAGCAGAATTACACACAGCTAAGTCAATAGAGTGGGCTGTGGTGGCTTAAGTGGTTAAGACGCTGAACTGCAGACCAGAAGGTCGGTAATTCAGCAGTTCGAGACCCAAGTGCCACCTAGCAGTTTGAAAGCAAGAAACTGCAAGTAGATAAATAGGTACCGCTTTGGTGGGAAGGTAGCAGTGCTCCATGCGCCTCGGCGTCTAGTCATGCCAGCCACATGACCATGGAAATGTCTTTGGACAGCACTGGGTCTTTGGTTTGGAAACGGAGATGAGTACTGCACCCATGGAGTCGGATTCAACTGGCTTTTGAGCAAGGGAAACCTTTACATTTACCTAAGTCAATAGAAGTCAGTGGGGCTTGAAAGATATAAAACTGCAAAGGATTGCCCTGGTTAGTCTCAGTTTCAGAGTCAGTGCCATGGGAAGTGAAACTTTGTCATAAAATTGTCCCAAGTATGTTTTTAAAAAGTACCAGAAAGCTCATTCCCTTATCAGGCTAATTATTATTTAATTATTATAAACTATATACTATAAGGAAGGCCGAGCGCCGAAGAATAGATTCTTTTGAACTATGGTGCTGGAGAAGACTCTTGAGAGTCCCTTGGACTGCAAGGAGATCAAATCAGTCAATCCTAAAAGAAATCAACCCTGACTGTTCCCTGGAAGGCCAGATCCTGAAGCTGAAGCTCAAATACTTTGGCCACCAAATGAGAAGGGAGCATTCACTGGAGAAGACCCTGATGCTGGGAAAGATTGAAGGTCAAAGAAGAAGGGGACGGCAAAGGATGAGATGGTTAGACAGTGTCATCGATGCAACAAACATGAAATTGAGCAAACTTCAGCGGACAGCGGAAGACAGGAGGGCCTGGCGTAATCTGGTCCATGGGGTCGCGAAGAGTCGGACTCGACTGTGTGACTGAACAACAACAACAAATATACTGATAGTTGGAAATGAAGGACAGTGCAATGTCTCTTTGCTCCAAATACACCAGTACACCAGTGGGGGCAGTAGAGCTAGGAAGGTGAATAGGTCAGTACCCTCTGGATTCTTCCTCTTGTATGTTCTGTTGCTGTCTCTTTGTTTACCCAGACTGCTACTCTCTTCCTTCCTTCCTTCCAGCTGCCACCTCCTCTTCCTGTTCTTTGTGTGCTTTTCCTGACCTCCATGCAAGCAAGATGTGCTCGCAGCATCTGTATTCAACCTCTAGTTACAAAGATAGAGAGAATGGAATGCTCATTTAGGTATTTCTATCTCCAGATGGATTTCTTTAACAATAAAGAGCATCCATTTCTTTCCTAAAGCAACAAGCCTTGTGTGGAATTTATTCCTATCGCAGCCCTCCATTTTTGTTGTGCAAAAGCCAGTTCTAGCAACGCTAAGAAATCAGTATAGTTTATAATTATTATAATTTCTTATGCTATAATTTATTATTACCTGCCGTGGTCTTAAAATCAGTATCAGTAGAAATCATTAGTTGCTGCAGCAGTGACAAAATTAATATTATTGGACGTGTTTAGGGCTTTATATTTCTTTTAGAGCTGCATGGGTTGCTTCTGCAGGAAAGGGCTGCTGGTGGCGCTGGTCTCAAGATCGCTGAAATGCCTGGTTGGCTTTTCTTCTTGGCAGAATATTCTGCTCCAGGTCTTAATTCACTGATGAAGGGCTCAGAGCCCGCTTCTTATCTCCATGCCTTGCTCCTATACTAGGATGCCTTGAGCTGGCAACTGGTTTGAGGCATTCATAGGGAGCACCTACCTAGCTCCATCATAGTATCACTAGTGATGCAGTGACATCACTTCTGGAGCAACCTGGAAGTGACATCAAGAAGGGGCAATACTCTAACATTTGTCCAAAACTCTCTGGTTTAACCATAAGGTTTTGGAAGAATGCTAGAGTGCTGCCTGACAGAATGATATCACTTGCAGGTCCTGCTGAAAGTCACATAATGGTGACACCAGCGATGCTGGTTGCCCCTAATTTTCTCCAGAATTTCCTCCCATCACCCAGCTGTGCAGAGTTGTGGAGAGCTGGCCAGGGATGGGAGGTCTCCCACTGAAGCAGGAGATTTGGACTCCCTAAGGGTGCTTTCCCAGATGTCAGAGCTGGCCAGGCTTCCTGCAGCTATCTCTCTGGCTTGGATCTATCCGTCTCATTTTCCCACAAGGCACTCTTTTTCTGGTCATGGTTACATGGTCATTTTGATTGGGTTTCACAACTGTTTCCTATTGCATTTAAAAGGGCTGATCAGACAGCCAATTCTGTCTCCCGTATCGAAGCAGACTCACCCCTGCAATCCTCCCAGTTTTCTAGTGCGTTTTCCGACACTGGGGAAATCGAGTACTTTCCTACAATTTGTGCTGTGAATCTGCAATTTTTCCTGTCTGGACAGCCATTTCTTGCTATGAATGCGATTAGGTCACCTGTACATCCTTCTTGCGGTAGTCCCCCCCCCCCCGGCTTTCACCATTGGTGCCCATGACCAATCCTGTGCTGAATATATTAAATGCATGAACATTCAAGCACACATAGACCAGTGCTCGGTCGCATGTTGGTAGTTCATTTTGTTCGCTCTTCAGGGAAAAAATGCTTCATCCAGTGATTTGTGTATGCACATATGCTCATATGCACACATATGCATGCGCATATACGCATGCACAAAGAATTTTTTTTAAAAAAATTGCACCACGCACTGTCTGGACGGTGCCTGGACCCTTGTCACATGATGCAAGCAGTTGGGCAAGGGATGTGTGATCATCCAAACCTGCTAAAAAAATATCCCCAATCAAATTTACAGTGGGAACAAATCATGGTAAGCTTGCAGTGTGACCACACCCTCTCTCTACCTTCTATGAGCAGTGAAGCAGAAGGCACCGGGATGGGGCACTATGTGAAAAGATATTCCTCAGCAATCAGCTGTACTGATGTCCATTGATTAGTTGGGATATGAATAGCTACTTTAGAAATGGGAAGGGTCTGTGGCTCAGCGGTCAAGCATCTGCTTTCCATGCAGAAGGTCCCCAGCATCTCGTTAAAAGGACTGGGTGGTAGGTGAGTTGAAAGAGCTCTTCCTGAGAGACAGCAGCTGCCCATCAGTGTAGACAATACTGACCTTGATAGACCAGTGGAATGACTCAGTGTATGGTGGCTTTTTGGGGTGATGTGCCAAAGGACTTGGGCATGCCCAATGAGATTTGTAATCAGCTGACCACCCCAACCATATCATTTTCATTTGTGAAAGTTGCTTTAATTTTAAACATGTTGATTTCACAAAGCAGGAGTAGGTAGCAGCTGATCAATAACCCTTAGGCTCATGGACCCTGGTGTGTGGGTCTCTGACTCCCAACCAGAATGTGTGAGGAATTAGTGTGAGGAGATTTTTTTAAAAAACCCAGGATGCTCATTTTCTTACAGAGCACAACTGTTATGCAACCACTGACAGGGGCTGAGAATCTGATCCAGACAAACTAATCTTTGTTATTATAGGAGATGCAGAGATGGGCAGCATTTATTTTCCCTAAGTGTGGAATGTCAGCTTCGAGCAAAGAGGCACTTTCCCAGTTAATACAGCCCTTTTCTAATAAAGGAAAAGTGATGGTATCTATCAAGCATTCTGTAAAACTACATAAAATGCCAACAGAAAAATGTATCTGTTTTAGGACTTCAGACTATGAGCAAAACACACAAAACCAAAAACAGCCCAGCTCTCCTGCGATAAAATTTGATTAAGGGTTATTGGCCTTATAGTACAGTTTTCAATTTTATGGGCCCTACTAAAGCTAAAATTGAATTTCATATGCAAAGTGTATACAGTTATGTTTGATATTAGCATTGTCCTCTCCAGGGACATTTGAATTCTGTTTAACTGAAAGATGAACCACGTTAAATGCCAATCTGCCTGTCTGAGGTAGTTATAGGATTCATTTTTCCCCCCCTTATACATCTCAAATTGAGGAATATTTGTTTAGTAGCTTGGGATGATTTTAACATGTTCTTGGTGTGTATTGCTGTTTTCATATCTTCTGGTGTTTTGTGTTTCTGGACAATTTGTGACCAATCTAATCCAATAATCAAGTAAGGAAGACTTCTTTTATAGATTATTATGGGCCTCCTCAGTGCTAAACGCCCCCATTTTTTTAAATGTTATGTTCACATTTATAATATAAAATATTTGTTATTAAGCAGAAGAAAAAAATGCACACAAATAACATATGTCAACCTTGCTAATTGTTGAGCAACAGAGGCTATATTTATTTATTCAGATATACCCTGCTCTGCTCTCCAGTTTAGATCCAAAGCAACTTACAATGTTGTTTCCCCCTCCTCCATTTTATCAGCACAGCAACAGCTCTATGAGGTAGGTTAGGCTTGGGCAAAATGACTGGCCCAGGATCACCCAGCTTCCATGGCAGAATGGGATTCGAACCTGCATCTCCCAGATTCTAGTCTGGCATTCTAACTCTACACCATACTGTCTCACTATGCCATGCTGGCTCTGTTTTTAAAAACTTACTGTTTGTCCCTGGTAGCAAAGTGAATGGTATGTTTTGTGAAATTCCCATGTTAATGTATAATATAATGGACCAATCCAAGCTCAGTAATGAATCAGGATGCAAATTTTTGTTTGAGTCACAATATTTTACTGAAGCTCCATATCTCCCTGTTCCTCTTCGCTTGTATCCAATTTAATACGTGTTTAAATTGTTCCCTGGATTTGGTAAGCCGGTGAACAGCCAATTCATCTAAAACATCCTGAATAAGTTTTTTAAGTGCTTATTAAAGGTATGGAAGGAAGAATGGTTGTCTAAAGGCAAATACAAATGTTGTCAGAACAGCACAACAAACAATAAGACAATTCTGTACTTAATTGCAAACTGCTGATTTTCAAAACTTATCTGGAAGTTCCAGTGGAAAACTAGCAATGCAAATCCCAGGCAGAGTCACACTCTTCTAAGCCCATTGACTTCAACTCGCTCAGAAGGATGTAACTTGGTTTTGGGCTGCACTGTTAGACTGCAAATAAATTGCAAAACATTTATCTATTTCCAACTTATCCTTTTCAGCCCTAGCTTTTCCTGTGTCCTTGTATTTGTGTGTTTGTTTAAAATATTTATACTCCATCCTTTTAGGGTTGTCAGTTTCTGCTTCAGAAATACCTGGAGATTTTGGAGGTAAAGCCTGGGGATGGTAGGATTCGGGGAGTGGACGGACCTCTGCACAGTATAATGCCATACAGTCCACTCTCCAAACCTGGAAATCAGTGGTAATTCCAGGAGATCTACAAGCCCCACCTGGAGCTTGGCAACCCTACCTTTTTCTCATAGCCCTCGGCAGTTTAGAAACATGGCCACCCTCAGGCCAAGCAACACAGAGAAGACAGAATAAAATCACAATTAAAACATTTACAGAGCTTCCAATATGAGATTGATCACGAAATATACTGGGTTCTAGAAGCATATAGTGATCAGCTCATAGTTTATTAGTGATTTCAGCTAAACTCTAAGATACCCTAGCAGGACTGGAGCCCTGCTTAAATGCATGCAAACCATCACACCCAACACACACCCACTCCCAGTGATAGGCTATTTACAGGATAACTCCTGTCTGATTGGTTCCTTCCAGGATCCCACTTATCTATTGTTCAGGTGTTCAAGCTAGGTTAGTTCTCTGGTACAATTTGAGCTCAGTACTTAACAGATCACTTGCCAGAAAAGTCAGCTATTTCAAATTTTAGCTTTAAAACAACAACCCCTCACAAAGAAAGCCCACTGGGAATAAAAATGTCTTTCAGATTGTATGGGAGGCCATCAACAGTGACATTCTGTGAACTGCCTCTGGACTTGGAAGCCATTTCAAGGCTGACCCCTCCATGGCTGCAATCCTAAGAACACTTTCCAGTGAATAAACTCTACTAGTTCACATGTTATATATTTTATGTACAGTCGTGCTTGAATTTATTAGAACCTGTGTTGGTTAATAAAAAAAACCCTGCTCTCTGAGCAGAAGATTCTCAAAATTTTATTAGTGGGGGTTGACCAAAGACCTCCTGTATCTGTAGCTACGTTTCTGTTCTCTGTCATGAAATTATGAGCAAAGATAATGTCGTGTGTATAATTTGCTCAGATCCCAGCCCTTAAACTGCTAGGTATACTAGGCTGAATTAAGTATGTAGAGATAACTGGGTTTTTTTTCCTGCTTCTGCATGGCTTGTGGGCCATAATAAAAACTGACTGACTGACTAAGCTCTACTGAATAAAATGTGGCTTTCCTACAAGTAGATCTACTCCTAATTGAGCTCCATATCTGTGTGGAGGTAGAGGTTGACTGATCCTGAGGGAAATGGGCAGATGAGAAGAACTGCCAGAGAGAGCCAGACCAGAGAGGCCAATCCTAATAAGGTCCCTGCTGCCTCAACCAGAGGCCTGGTGGAATATCTCCATTTTACAGGACCTGCAAAATGGCATTAAGTCCTGCAGGGCCTGGATCTCTCTTGTGAAAGTGTTTCACCAGGCTGATGATAGAGCTGAAAAAGCTCTGCCTCTGGTTGAGGCTAAGTGAACTTCCTTCGAGCCGGGGAACTCCAGCAGATGTTGATCTACAGAGCATAATGCTCTTTGTGGGGACACACCAGGAAAGGCGGTCCTGAGGTATGTTGGTCTGTATAAGGCTTTAAAGGTTAAAACCAAAACTTGAATTTGTCTTGGTATTGAACTGGGAGTCAGTGCAGCTGGCAAAGCACTGGTGTATATGTGCTTGCAGTGGTGTCCTGTAAGGACTCAGGCCAGTGCATTCTGGACCAGCTGAAGTTTCCGGGTCAGTCTCAAGGGTAGTCTTCCATAGAGCGCATTACAGTAATCCAGTATGGCTAAGTTGCAGGGAGAGAGGTATGGAACTAGTCGCCTGACCTGTAAATGTTTTCAAAGGGGAACGTCTCACCTCACCTAGTATTTTCATCTGAGTTTAATAAAAACATTATTGTTTCATAACTGTTTTGCTCCACAGGTTCTGCCTCCAGTTTGATGGGTTAGAATCAGCCTTGGACTCATGATAGCTTCTGATCTGTTTTCCCCTCACTAGGAAATGCATGCCTGTTGAGAGAGAGAGAGAGAGAGAGAGAGAGAGAGAGAGAGAGAGAGAGAGAGAGAGAGAGAGAGAGAGAGAGAGAGAGAGAGGAAATCTGATTATAATTTACTTCAAAGTTTAACTATCATGCTGCAGAACATGGAGTTTTCTTTGATTTTTTTTAATATGTGCATGTGTGCATAGGTGTGTGTGTGCACCAGGAAGTCATGGCCACTTCTGGTGACTGACCCCTACTGGGGGCCTGGAGGATATTCAGAGAGGTGGCTGAATAAAGCCTGCTCCTGCCTCCTGCCTCTGGTATTCCAAGGAAGTCTCCCCTCCATGTGCTTGCCAGAGTCGACCCTGGTTAGCTCCTGAGATCTCACGAGATCATGCTTGCCTGGGCTATCCAGGTCAGGGCAAGTTTTCTTTTATATTTTAGCCCTTAAAATTCATTTTTGTTTCTGCAAAAAGGATAAGTTATTCTAAATCTAAACACAATACAGTTGCTGCTTTGCCAGGTAAGATCAATGGCACTGAACATATTGAGCCACCAATTTTATTTTTTAATTTCTTTTTAAATTGAAACATGATGATATTTTACATACGGATCCTGTTAACAGGGATCTGTTTATACATCTCTTATTTAACATCATCGTATGAATTACAAACGTCAGGTTTATATCAGTTGTGATCTTTGTAGTTCTTGCCATTACTTTTAAGTGTCGATGTCTGGCCTTGAGAAACTTCGACACTGCCAAAAATATTTACAGTGCAATCCTAAACAGCGTTGCACCCTTCTAAGCCTATTGGCTTCAATGGACTTAAAAGAAGGTAGCTCTGCTAAGGATTCTACTATTATTCCTCCATGGTTCATTGTTTTGGTCAGAAGCCATAATCTTATTAGTAGAAATAGCTCACTTTATTTTACTCAGACACACACACACAAACAAACTGTAACATGCAAGTTGAGTACAACTCTGAAAACTTAACAAGCAGTTTTCTAGGAAACTGTAAAAAGGACAAAAAGAGATCCCAGACTACCCTGATTCTAAAAGCTTTAAAAATGAATGCTTACAACATAACTGAAAGCTGCAATCCTATACCTAATTATGAAGCAGCAGTAAACTGTGCTGAAATTAGTCATTTCCAAATAATTATGCCTAGGATTGGGCCGTATATATAGTACTTAAGCAGTGTTTAAATTACTGAGGTCCAGATTAGTTCTGGCCTTCCAGCCTCTTGGGACATGCCTGCTTAGCTATTGAACACACACATGAAGCTGCCTTATACTGAACCAGACCATTGTTCCATCAAGGATAAGTACTGTCTACTCAAACTGGCAGCAGATCTCCAGGGACTTATAGATTTTTTGGGTTGGTAGCCATGTTAGTCTACAGTAGAAGAACAAGATTCAAGTCCAATAGCCCCAACAAGTTTTCCAGGGTAAGCTTTCAAGAGCCAAAGCTCTCTTTGTCAGATCTGACTCTTGTTGGTCTTTAAGGTTCTACTAGACTAAGATCTTGCTCTTCCAGGTTCTTGTGTAGTGATCTTTCACATCACCAATTATGTGATCCCTTTAACTGGAAATGCCAAGGACGGAACCTGGGACCTTCTGCATGCCAAGCAGATGCTCAACCACTGAGCCACAGCCTATCTCCTCTGTGGTTTTAGAAGTTTCCAAGAAAGTAGTACTGATTGACTGATTTAGAAAATTTGCATGCCAACCTCTCCAGAGCTGCCCATGGCAGCTTGCGACAGTAAAACAAAACCAAGCAATATATATCCCCCACTAGCTTCCCTGATTTGGATGACCCAGGCTAGCCTGGTCTCATTACATCTCAGAATCTAGTTGTACAACAAGAAAACAATGGTGTATAATGACATGACAATATGCTTACATCAATTTTGTATTAGAATGTTCATTGATTTTTTAGAATTCTTAACTATTTCCTGTCTCTTGGAGGCTAACCACTCGTCAACAAAAATGGATCCTCCATGCTCTTACTACAGCTAAAAGACTCATATTACAACACTGGAAAGATAAAATCCCACCTCCAGCAAATCAATGGACTGAGGACCTTAGAACTCTATTAACATTTCAACGCCCGACATATAGACAGCAATTGAGTATAGATCTATTTTTTGATATTTGGAAATCATTTATAGAAACTTATGTGAAGATCTGCCACTACTGTTGTTATATTTTTGTCGTGTTTATGTATCTTTGCCCTGGTTTTTAAAAATCTTATTTAGTTGCTGAATTTTATGTTTCCCCCACACCTTGCTCTTTTTTAATAATTTAAAAAAACCCTCAGAAGCTAAGAAGGGTTGGCCCTGGTAAGTATTTGGATGGGAGACCAGGGTTGCTTGGCAGAAACCACCTCTGAAAATCTCTTGCCTAGAAAATCCTGTGGGGTTTCCAAAAGTCAGCTGTGACTTTATGGCACTTTCCACCTCCTCCGTTATAAGCTCTATGTGATGCCCACTGTTTTCCCATGGTCTAGATCGCCGTACTCTGTAAGGATAAGAACATAAGAACATAAGAGAAGCCAATGTTGAATCAGGCCAACGGCCCATCTAGTCCAACACTCTGTCACACAGCGGCCAAAATATACCAGGTGCCATCAGGAGGTCCAGCAGTGGGGCCAGGACACTAGAAGCCCTCCCACTGCTGCCCCCCCAGCACCAAGAATAGAGTGCATCACCCGCCCCAGACTGAGAATTCCCATCTATACCCTGTGGCTAATAGCCACTGATGGACTTCTGCTCCATATGTTTATCTAATTCCCTCTTGAAACTGTCCATGCTTGTAGCTGCCACGACCTCCTGTGGCAGTGAATTCCATATGTTAATCACTCTTTGGGTGAAGAAGTATTTCCTTTTATCTGTTCTAACCCGACTGCTCAGCAATTTCATGGAGTGCCCACGAGTTCTTGTATTGTGAGAAAGGGAGAAAAGTACTTCTTTCTCAACCTGCTCAATCCCATTCATAATCTTATAAACCTCAATCATGTCACCCCTCAGCCGTCGTTTCTCCAAGCTAAAGAGCCCCAAGCATTTTAACCTTTCTTCATAGGGAAGGTGTTCCAACCCTTTTATCATTCTAGTTGCCCTTCTCTGCACTTTTTCCAATGCTATAATATCCTTTTTGAGATGTGGTGACCAGAACTGTACACAGTATTCCAAATGAGGTTGCACCAATGATTTATACAGGGGCATGATGATACTGGCTGATTTGTTTTCAATTCCCTTCCTACTAACCCCCAGCATAGCGTTGGCCTTCTTTATTGCAGCTACACACTGTCTAGACATTTTCATTGAGTTATCCACTACGACTCCAAGATCTCTCTCTTGGTCCGTCTCTGCCAGTTCAGACCCCATCAACGTGTATTTATATTTAGGATTTTTGGCTCCAATGTGCATCACTTTGCACTTGGCCACATTGAACCCCATTTGCCACGTTGACGCCCACTCACCCATCCTCGACAGATCCCTTTGGAGTGCCTCACACTCCTCCCTGGTTTTCACCACCCGGAACAACTTCGTGTCATCTGCAAATTTAGCCACTTCACTGCTTACTCCCAATTCCAAATCATTAATAAACAAGTTAAAAAGCATCGGACTGAGTACTGATCCCTGTGGTACCCCACTGCTTACCACCCTCCACTGAGAAAGTTTCCCATTTATACCAGTTTGGTGTAGTGGTTAAGTGCGTGGACTCTTATCTGGGAGAACCGGGTTTGATTCCCCACTCCTCTACTTGCACCTGCTGATTTGACCTTGGGTCAGTCACAAGCTCTGGCACAGCTGTTCTCTCAAGGACAGTTTGTGTTAGAGTTCTCTCAGCCCCACCTACCTCACAGGGTGTCTGTTGTGGGGAGGGGAAGGGAAAGGAGTTTGTAAGCCGCTCTGAGACGCCTTTGGGCAGTGAAGGGCGGGGTATAAATCCAAACTCCTCTTCTTCTTCTTCTTCTTCTTCTTCTTCTTCTTCTTCTTCTTCTTCTTCTTCTTCTTCTTCTTCTTCTATGTTTCCTATTTATAAGCCAGTTTTTGATCCACAAGAGGACTTGTCCTTTTATCCCATGTCTATTGAGCTTACTTAGGAGCCTTTGATGAGGAACTGTATCAAAAGCTTTCCGGAAGTCAAGGTAAATAATATTTATTGGGTCCCCCTTGTCCACATGTTTGTTCACTCCCTCAAAAAACACTAACAGGTTAGTGAGACAAGATCTTCCCTTACAGAACCCATGCTGAGTCTGCCTCAATAGTTTTTGTTCATCAATGTGCCTACTAATTCTTTCCTTAATAACAGTTTCCACCAACTTACATAAGAACACCAACATGCAATTCCTCTCAGTGATTGTAGAGCTTAAGCTTATGACAATGCACCGAATATGCCTGGAAGATACAATGGCTCACAAGCAAAAATACAAGAACTGTGCCCAACAGCAATTTTTTTCATCTTGTGGTTGTCGCACAATGTGGAATTGCTCCTGCTGAATGCATACCTGAAGAAATAACCTTTTTTGGCACAATTCAAACGATCTCTACCACTTACTTAGTTCCAGTCCCAAGCGCCGGGAAATACTTGAAAATCACATAGGTATGTCTGAAACAAGATGGTCAGATCATGTTGAAAGTATAAAGCAGGGGTGTCAAACCTAAGGTCCAGGGGCCAGAACCGGCCTGTCCAGGGCTTTTTCCGTCCTGTGAACAATCCCCTGGGGGTTGTTCAGCTTGTCTTCCCAGTCCCCTTCCATGGTGGCTTGAGGACAGGGGAGAGTCTGCAACATCCAGCTGCTTTGTGTTTTTACCCAGGGCCTGGGCTCATAGCATTGGCAGTGGGAAACAGGCTGGGGAAGGGGTTTGCTCTTCACAGGCAGTGTTGGGACATCTGCCCAGTGCTGCACCACTGTCCCTCCAGTCTGCCCATGCGGGTTTTACTCTGCACTTCAACAAGCCCATGTGGCCTTGCAGTGAGGACACACCAACTCTGAGCTTACCAGCTGTTGTCCTTTATAAAGCTTGTATCTCCAGTACCTGGCATTACGTTTTATGGCACATGTGGCCCGGCCTGACAAAGTCACATTTATGTCAGATATGGCCCTTGTAGCAAATGAGTTTTGACATCTGTGGTGTAAAGCCTTTTGCAGCTCACCTGCCTAGAATTAAATCAGCACTGCAAGACCTCCTAGAACGAAATTTGACATTCAGAACAAGAAATGAAGTCCAGGAAGTTTTATGCTATGTGACATCTTTTGTCTCTGTGTTAATGACAGCTGTGTGGTACAAAATATTAGCCAGAAGTGCTACATTGACTGTTAGAGCAGGAAACATTAGAATACTCCTCACAGGTCTTACAAAACTTCAAAACGACTGGAAGTGTATGTGGAATGAAGCCAAAATTGTTGCATCGACCCGTAAAATAGAAATAAAATTATCTCATGGATGTGGTGGAGTTCTGCACAAGAGGGCAAGGCTTCATGACAACAGACCTGATGCTAACTTGCTGGAAATGAATGGCACAGATGATTCACCAGAAGAAGCCTACTTTAGAAAATCTGTGTTTTATGTTTTGGTAGAGCCAGTTTGGTGTAGTGGTTAAGTGCGTAGACTCTAATCTGGGAGAATCGAGTTTGATTCCCCACTCCTTCACTTGCACCTGCTGGATGACCTTGGACAACCCATAGTTCTGTCAGAGTTGTCCTTGAAAGGGCAGCTCTTGAAAGAGCTCTCTCAGCCCCACCTACCTCACAGGGTGTCTGTTGTGGGGAGGGGAAGGGAAAGGAGTTTGTAAATCGCTCTGAGTCTACCTTGGGTAGTGAAGGGCGGGGTATAAATCCAATCTCTTCTTCTTCTTAGACAGTGTTATAGCAGAATTAACTGTAATTCAATGCTGTGAAACAGTTGGCTGAAAAGTCTGATTTCTTGTGGAAATACCTCACCATATCTGAAAATGATTTGAAAGTGTTAGCCAAATTGCCTTATTTTATTAATATTTAAGCTTTGGAGAATTATTAATGTTAAAGGGCAATTGGCATATAGCGCAGGAACATAACCTTTGTATACCAGAGTCAGATTTCCCAGAGCCCATGAGTAGATGAGACCAGGCTGAATGAAATAATTGGTCTTTTACCTAAGGTTTTCAAGCATACAATAATAATTGCAAACACTCTTACACACAATACAGAGCTAAGAAATTAGAGTTGAAAAGATAGCAACATTTGCATTAGCAGGAAGTATTGTTGAGGGGTGATATGTTACCTGTCCAACATGATGAGCAGAACTTGCAGTGAAAAAGGAACTAAAAGGGGGTGGATGGAGCATGAGCTGACCGGTGGCACTCATGGAATAGTTCCAAACTGATCAGGAATGGAACCAAGGAGGTAGATAGGGGGCGAAGAGAAGAGAGAGGGCTCTGGGGGTGGGGGGGTGGGGGGGGGTTCCACCTTAAATAGGCAAATTGTGACTTGAGGCCATAGTCATGTGATCACGGGTTCCCAGGAGATGTAGACAAAAAGAATAGTATCTCGGGAAGGCTAAGACAAAAGAAAGGATAGTTGGGCAATTTAGGGTTGATGGACTTACTGGGAGTGACATCTCTTGGGATAGGTGAGAGACAAGGGGAAGGAGAGGAGGATCCAATCACGTCCAAGATTCGGTGCTTCACATTAATGATCCGATGCTTGACTTGATGCTTCTCTGGATGGGTGGCAGGAAGTCTTAATCTCTTCTTTTCTTTAGCTGGGCAACAGTCTTTGTTTTAGGATGACTCATGAGGAAGAAGAATGTGTTACTTTTCAGGTGAAGCTAACATTCATGGGATGGGTGTGGAAGATGCTGCATGAAGGAGATGAGATTCCTTCATGGCTTCTATTCAGGAATGTCTGTACTCTGTCAGAACGTAGCTTCTTCTCTCTGGGCTGCTGCTGTCTCCATGTTCATGGAGGCCAGGGCTGTTGGTCTATATCCTGGTACTTGTATGGCTACAGCGGTGCAGGGGCAGAAGTCTTCTGTAGTCCCGGGTCCACATCTGGCTTGGCATGTGTTTAGGGCACAAGGCTTCCCTTGGCCACAGTGTACAGTCCATAGTCCAGCATAGGACACTTCACTTAGGACCACAGCTCTGTCCATTCCCCTGGCACACACTCTTTCACAGTGTAGCAAGACAGTGATATTAAAAGAGTCTTTGATAGTGCCATCTGAAGTGGCTTCATGGCAACAAAAGGAAAAGCTTTATTTTTATCAAAACAATATCCTGATGACCTTAATGATAAAGATTTTTTTAACAGAAATGCAGCATTTACCTTCAGTACATAAGACAAATTTTGGAAATGCACACTTAAAACCATTGCGTCTGTTGAACATATTAACAGAATACAGATTTGGTGACCTGTTTCCAAATGTTTGTGTCAGCTTACAAATTCTTTTCATAATTCTGTGCAGATCTGCTGTACACCATCCTGAGCCTGCCCTGCAGAGAGGGTGGTATAAAAGTTCAATGAAATAAATAAATAAATCCCAGCAGCAGTAGCTTAAAGATCATTTAGCAAACTCAAGCTGATTAAGAATTTTTAAAGGTCTACAACAGTGGTGACAAACCTATGGCATGCATGCCAGGGGGGCACTCAGAGCCCTCCCTGTGGGCATGTGTGCCATCGCCCCAGCACAGAGTTTGCCAGAGTATAAGGGCTGCCGCTTGTGAAGCAACACGCAAACACCGCCCGGAGGTGGCCGAGAGGTCAGCCAGGAAGCACGCCCCTCCCCTTCAGGGCCTGCAGGAGGGGAGGCGGGAACTCAGGGGGAGGGGAGGGGGAGAAAGTGGCACTGGGGAGCCCATGCCTCCCGGCAGCAGAGAGACTTTGCCCGGCACTGGCGGTTCCCTTCAGCAGGCGAAGAAGCTCCATAGCCTGAGTCCCAACTCCCTCCCCCTTGCCGCCCGAGGAGCAAAAGCGGTGGCGAGCAAGTGCATGACTTGGGCCTCCCTCCCCCTGTGCACAAAGTGGATCAGCAGCAGCCATGGCACCTCCAGCCCCTACCGCAGCTCCCTGGGCACGCGGGTGGCGGCATTCCTCATCCCACTCCAGCCTTGGGCTCGTCATCCCCCCTGCTCTCAAGGGATTCCACGTCGGGTGGGACAGGGGCACTCTTTTGTGGGGGGGAGGGGGCTGAGATGTCGCAAGTGGTGTGCAGCTCATGGGGGCTTGCTCTGCCTTGCCCAGAGGTAAGTGCTGCTGTGGCCAAGGGGAGCTTCCTTCCTCCCCTGTGCACGGCAGAGGGTTGTAGGCCGCAGCCTGCAAAAGAGCGCTGGAAAAGGTGATGTAGGTGATGAAATAAGGGGGTTTGAGGGGCCTTCTCTTTAAGCTACTTTGCATTGCTCCCTCATTTTTTAAACAAAACAAAACTCTGCTCACTCTCTTACTGGGCGATTCAGTACGTGTTTACTCCCAGGTAAGCCCTACTGTGTCCCACAGGGCTTGCTTTCCCAGATCAGAACTCCTATGCCCAGTTGACCCAGAGGAAGATGCCCTGTGAATTTCACAGCCCAGGAGGAAGTCCTGGGGAGTTCAATCCCCAGCATCTCCAGTTAAAAGATCTGGCAGTATGTGATATGAAAGTCCTCTGCCTGAGACCCTGGAGAGCCACTGCCAGTCCGAGCAGACAATACTTACTGATGGACCAATGGTCTGCTTCAGTATAAGGCAGCTTCATGTATGTGTCCTCTTGGCACTTTGTGATAAATAAGTGGGTTTTGGATTGCAGTTTTGCCATCACTTGTCTACAATGTCTCAAGAATGGCTTGTGGATTTGGCCAGGCTGAGTATTGAATCAAACATTGCCAGAACTATTAATTTTGATTCTGTCATTAGAAACGTTTCACAAAAAAAGGCAAGGAAAGCTTATTTTTAAGTAAACACAGCCTAGGTTGGGTTTTTAGAAAACTTTTTTGACCTCATACTTAAAACCATTGTGGGTAAAAAAAAGATGGCTAATGGAGCAGGAAAGGGGCCCTGAATTTTTTTTTTTTGCACCATCTCATAACATTCCTCTCAGAGGCCCTGCTTGGGGGTAGCAAAAGGCACCCCTGCTCTGGAAGCAGCAGTGCATGGGGTGGAAGCAAGCAAGCATGCCTCTCCTCCGTCTTTCGTCATTGCATCTGCCCAGAAGCATCAATGGCAGGGTTTGGCATCACCTTGTTTTTATGGCTTGTTTTTATTATTGATCATTCTTATGTTATTGCTTTTGCAGTTTTATTGTATTGTTTCTACTTTGTGAGCTGCCTTGAACTGGTCTCTGGAGGGGTGGCATATACATTTTCTGTATACATAAATCAACGACCTGTTGTGTGGTATTAAAGCTGTGTGTTGACATAGTACCTTGCCCTAGCATAGCACAGTGGCTCAGGATTGGAAATACTATTTTACCAGCTATGTCACTAAATTGATACGTGCAGAATGGGAACGAACATAGCTTGGCATACCCTCCTGGTCCATCACAGGGCTCTGAACACGGAAGCAAATTAATTTGTAACTAGTAAATGTTGAAAGAACAATATTAGTGTTGACACAGTCTAATAAAACGGGCCTGTCCAGCATTTTGCATAGAATGGGAAATAGGTCCAGCTAATATTGTTGGACACCTCAAAATTTGACAGGAGTTAGAAATTCTCCACACCAGCAAGAAGAAAAACGTCCCAGCTTCTTTTGCGGCTGTTATTTCTTCTTCAAATTTACCCCCTCCTTCTCCTGCCCTGTTGCCAGGCAACAACTCACCCTGCCTCCCTGTAGGAAGCACTTCTCCTAGGGGGCAGTGCTTATTATTTATTTATTTATTCACATTTATAGCCCACCCTTCTCGGAAGCAGACTCAGGGTGAGAAATAACATTTCATTTATACAAAATATATTAGTTAATACAATAAAATTTAAATTTAAAACATCCTCATAAATATTAAAATGGTGGTCACAGCTAATAGCAAAGAAATTTTCTGGCTGTGGGAGGTTCCTTTCCATAGCCAGTAGTTCTTAACAGAGTGACAGACACCTCAGGGAGGCCATATATGGACATTGGCTGCCTCAGCCAAAGGCCTGGTGGAACAGCTCCATCTTGCAGGCCCTGAAGAACTCAAGTAGATCCTGCAGGGTCCTGATCACAATGGGGAGCATGTTCCACCAGGCAGGGGCCAGGGCAGAAAAGGCCCTGGCCCTGATCGAGGCAAGACAGATGTCTCCCAGCAGGTGTTGATCCATAGAGTGTAGTGCTCTTTGGGGAATATACGGGAAGAGGTGGTTCCTCAGATATGTTGGTCCGAGGCCATATAAGGCTTTAAAGGTTATTACCAACACCTTGAAATGGATTTGGAACTCTACTGGTAACTAATGCAATTGGCGGAGTACCTGCCAAATGTGAGCCCACATAGGTGACACCGTTAGCAGATGCACCACTGCATTTTGCACCAGCTGTAATTTCCAGGTGAGCCTTAAGGGTAAGCCTGCGTAGAGCAAATTACAGTAGTCAAGCCTGGAAGTGACCATTGCATGGGTCAACGTAGCCAAGTCTTGCAGGGAGAGATAGGGTTTCAGCAACCTAATTTGCTGAAGATGGAAAAAGGCAGATCGGGCGGCTGCAGTATCCTGGGCCTCCATAGAGAGAGAGAAGCATCTAGTATCACTCCCAGATTCCTCACTTTCTGGGCTGGCACCAAAGGTGCTCCTTCCAGCGTGGGGAGCCTAATAACCATTTCCCCTCCCTTCCAACATAGGTACAGGACCTCTGTCTTCGATGGATTTAGCTTCAACTAACTCTGCCGCAACCAGCCAGCCACAACCTTCAAAGCCCCTAGGCCAAATTTTCAGGGGTGGAGAATGGATGGCCTTCCAATAACAGGTAGAACTGGGTGTCATCTGTGTATTGATGGCAACCTCTGGACCAACTGGGTGAGGGGGCGCATGTAGATGTTAAATAGCATTGGCAAGAGGATCACCCCCTGCGGCACTCCACATTCCACCCTCTGTCCCTGACCATGGAGAAAGGAGGAAAACCATTGCAAGGCAGTCCACTGGACTCTTGCATTTTTAGGCTAAGGCCCACTATGCAGGTGAAAAACATGCAACACACATCTTAATAATAATGAAATCATTTTACAAGGCTTACAGTACAATTACATATTTTTTTAAAAAAGTCACCTGCCATTGGAAAAGGTGGGCCATGCAGGTTTTGCCATGGGTTTTTCTCCAGGGGAACTAATCTCTGTGATCAGTGGTAATTTTGGGAGGCCTCCAGGTTCCACCTGAAGTTTGTAACAAAAATAAAAACTACTGTGTATAAATCGATGTGATAATGAATATTTTAAAAATGTATATTGATAATAATATTAAGTTTATAAACCTTTAAAATGATTGTGTATCTGATATGTTTAACAAATTAGCTAATTTTACAAAACTTTGTGTTAACTATATGCACAATTCAAATGAAATACTCCAATTCTACCACCATATGAAAGACAAAATGATGAACCAAAATAACAGTCTCTAGAATCCAAGAATCGCAGTTCCATGGCTAAGAAGCATTATAGCTACATGTGTCTGGATTTAAATGGGTGCAGCTCCATTGTTGGAAATCGTCTTGGCTGTACCCAACAGAAGTTAGCAGCTTACATGTGACGTTTAACCTAAAGAATCCAAGCTCTGTTAATATAAATCTTGTCAGGCTGTAGAAAGCCGAAGAAATGTCACCAAACAGAACCTTGCAGCTTGTGTGTAATATCTAGTCTGGACTGACAAGATTCCTAGGCAAATTCTTGTTTCTGTTCTTTGTCAAAGTATGCATGTCAACACAAGAAGCTTAATTCTGGAACCGATTATCTTTGTGCATTAGCATTCTCAGCCAGTGGGAAGAACAAAAGTTTCAAACATGCTTGGGATAAGGTAAGGCTAGCAAATTGAAGGCATCTACTACCATTCCTGGCTGACCCTTCCCATTACAGTGTGCCAAGTATTCCCCTCCCCCCACACTGGGTTTTCTTAAATCACAGAGGATGTGTGCTATGCTAAGGTTTCCATCTCTGTGCTCTTTCCCAAGTTCTGCATCCAAACCCTTCCTTGAACCCTTCATTGATGATGGCCAGCTCAGCAGGCATAGCTGGACATCAGCAGCTCCTCCTAAAGCATTAGCATGTTCCCTGGAGTTTTGTTATTATTGTTTTGAGCCAGAAGGCAGCAGAAAATGTTATGGCGCATCACCAAGTGAAGCAGTCACCCTGCACCCTTGTCTGCTACTGTATGTGTAGCCTTTTGTCGGATCAGGGTGAGCAATTTCGTTTGGTTACTGTGTCAAAACTCAGACTGAAGAATAAATATAGTATGAAAGGAACTGCATTTCTCACCACTTAGGTGGTAGTCTCTATCCTGAAGAAGTCAGTGGCAAAACTCCCATTTATTTGCAAGAGTCTGTACATATGTCAAATCAAGTAATAGAGCTGACAGTAATAAAAATAATGCTTTGGTTTGAAAACCAGCAGGCTTGATTTACGACTTGGGAACAGAAAATAAATACAGAATAGTGATACATCAGGAATGCTCTCTGTAGTTTAATCTTGTTGGTGATATCACAACCAAGATCTAATTAAAGAAATGGTTTTTAATAGATAAAATTGTATGCGGTGCATTGAATATTAACCATGCCTAATTAGCTACTGTTTCTAATGTTACAGACATGAGCAAAGCACAGTTATGGAAAGAATATGATGATTGCAAGCCTAAACATATTACAAGGGAGAACACCCTTGTAATGGAAATGACTTCATAAACAGTTTTTGTGGGGAATCTAAACAAACAAATTCACAAACAGTTATATATGGTCAGGGCTTTTTTTTTTGTAGAAAAAGCCCAGCCGGAACTTATTAGCATAATAGGCCACACCCAACAGCAGAAATGTATTAGCCTATTAGGCCACACCCCTGACAGCAAAGCACAGTAGCACGCCCCCATGTCACCAGAAGTGTGGTCATCCATCCACACCCACCTTTTGCTTCTTATTCTGTTTACCTTGTTTGTTGTCAAAACCCAGGGCTTCTTTTGTAGTAGGAACTCTTTTGCATGTTAGGCCACACAGCCCTAATGTAGCCAATCCTAATGAATTTCTGCTGTTGGGTGTGGCCTATTATACTAATTAGTTCCTGTTGGCCGTGGCCAACTCAGGAGCCAGCCGGAACTCTGTTCCTGTGCGTTCCTGCCCAAAAATAGCCCTGTATACGGTTATCTGAGTGTGTATACATCTATGTAATCTCAGATCTTGATAGCTAAACTGAGTTGGGCTTGGTGAATATTTGGATGGGAGACCACCAAGGAAGTCTTGGGTCTGGCAAACCACTTCTAAATGTCTCTTGCTTGGAGAACCTTATGGGGTTGCCATTGGTTGGACACAACTTGACAGCAAAAAAGAAAGAAAAGATTACATTGAATTACATTGATATTTGCATTCATGTAATATCATACAGGCCAAAATAACAAAATATCTTATATTCTAATATTCTAAATCAGGATATCTTTAGATATTTAAATTTGGTGACTGGGCAAGACAGATCTTTCTAGAATGAATAGGCAAGACAGATCTTTCTAGAAACCATAAATGGGCCCCAGCTTTGCAGAAAAAAGGTCATACCTTGAATAAACCTTTGTTGGTTTTAAAGGTGCCACTGGACTCTAAATTTGTTCTACTGCTTCAGACGAACATGGCTGACCACCTGGATCTATCCACATAAACCTCAGTTTATCAGCTTCTCCCCCTTCATTCCTTTCTTAGTAGGGAACATATCCTTCCATAAATGATTGAATACATGGCCATGTCATCACAAGTAGTTTGTGAATTCAGATATCACAGCAAACCGCAGTTAATACAAACTAAGGCTGAGTTCAGACTGGCAATTTGCCCCGCTATAGCCATGTTGCAGTGATGTTTTAAAAGATTAAAGGGGGCGTTCACACAGGCGCATCTGCCTGGCGTTCCCCACCTGTAGGCAACCTGTGCTGTTCCGCTTCACTCCTGAATTTAATAGATACCTCATAAAAGTGGTAGCAAATCCCCGAAGAGTGCCTTTATGCCGTGTTTGTCCACTTCCTGGCAGTGTGAATGCTACACGGAAAAGCCGGGAGCAACCAGTGTTGTGCATAAGGGAGCAGCGATATGAGTGGCTGTGCTCTGCTCTACTGCCCAATGCGGTGCCGGCACACAGGGATCCTCCCTAAATCGGCTGGATGCCTATGTGTGTATGGGCGCATGGGCGCATATGCACATGAGTGCTCATGCGCTCATATACACAGAGGCATCCAGCCAATTTACCAGGAAAAAGCCGTTTACAACTGCGTCTCTGGGCCAGCAGTCTGAATGCTCCTGTGCGCCTCCTCCCGGTATGCTCCTGCATCAGTCCAAGCTGTGGCTTTTTTGCCACGACTGGCTCCTGCTGCAAATTGCCAGTCTGTCCTCAGCCTAAGATCAATGAATTAGCTACAAACCTTAGTTTAAAATGCTGGCTGTGTGAGGCAAACAAACAAAGGAGACTTAATAATGCTTAACTGTCTCCTTATTGATGAAAATGAAAAACAAGGAACTTCTTCCATTACAGTACTCAGAAAAAATGCAGAAAATTATCCCAGTATAGGAATATGTGTTTAATGTGCTTTTGATTTCCTTCTTATTTTATCTATGTATAATATAGGGATATTGATACATAATCCCTAGAAATAATTATTGTTAACTGAAGAATCAGATTTAATATTTTGCCCCTCTCTGATTCATTCTCATTTACAACTTTCTCTGGAAAATGGGTACATTAGATTGCTCTGTCTCTGTAAAAACTGATCATGGGATAAAAGTCAATTAAGAAACAATATAGTTACTATAGCCTTGAGAATGAGCACTTTAAAACAAACAGGTAATTCTCCAGTTAATAGTCTAGTCAGTATGAAAACAGAAGCAAAACAACTAATTGTAAATTGATGCCACAGCCTCAATGTAGGACACAACATGGCAGCTAATCAGAATTCTGATGCAACACTTTCCCCAACTTTCTATAATAGCAGACTGTTTTGTGACAATTCTGCTATGAATGAATACTGGCAATAGTTATCTCCCAAGCATACTGATTTCTGTGTGTAATAAGACAGATGAGGTAGAGTGGGAATTGAGGTCAATCTTCAGATTCAGTTGGAGAAAAAAACTCTACAATGGGTGTGTTTTATCTGTGTATCAAAGGGGAAAAAACCCCAATGCCTTGGAAACAGAAGACTCCCACATTTCATAGCTGTAAGGCAGGCATTAGAAGAAGCAAATAATTATGGCTTAAATTCAGGTCAACAGCATCTTTAAGCCTGAATTTCTTATAAAGCTCAGTGATCAGTGAGAGAACAGGAAGCAGTCTCTGAGCGCTCTTGAATATTCCTTACTTGTAGTTTAAAAGCTCTTTGATTCACAAACAAAAGAATTAGGTGAGATTTTAAAGAACACTTCCCAGATATTTTCCTCAGGATTGCTTCATTCTCCCCCCCCTCCCCAAACTCTTGTGCATTGTAATATCTGTAAAAAGGAAGCCAATTGCAGAACAAAAATTGCCTGCGGTAATTTCTGCCAGTGCATAAACCTGCCTGGAAGCATCCCATGACAATCCTGCTACCTAATCCCAGGAATATGAAGGCTTCTTGTAAATGGATATGCAGTGGGACAGGAATGGCACTCTAAACATGATCAAAAGCGTCCTCTTGTTCCTTATTACTTCACATGTTTAGGCTGAGCCAGTCCCCAGATTCAAAATGGGTGCCATGGCTGAGATATGGTCCATGCTAAATTCTGTTGGCAATTGATTAATTTACTTTGATACTTTACTATTCCTCTTGGACTGCTGATATGCTTTTAGTAATGTGCTTTTAGTAATTTTTCATAGCAGCTATATTGCAGCTCACTTAAGAGGTAGTACTTTCTAATATTCATGCAACTGAAGCAGCTGGTAAATAATGTGTAGCCTGTTCATCTGTCTTTGTTTTGTTCACTGGATTTTTAAATATTGTTTTTTTTGGTACAGATTTCCCATTTTACTATAGACTTGGTCTTCTTAAGTGATTACAGGCATAATGACTTCTTTGTCATCACAGTGGTTTTGACAGGCCAGTGTCCACCATTCTAATGAAGTGTTTTGGCTTTTGATCCAAAGCTTTTCGAGTGCATACATATACCCATGCAGCTTCCATTGAACTTCCTCATAAATCCATCCATCCTTGATGCTGAAATTGGAAGTGAAGTCCTTGCATTGGTGGGAGCCCATATGTATCATGAATGAGGACCATATGAAGCAGAAAGAGAACTTCACAATTTTTATCATTCCAGTTTCTAGTTGTTGACACATTTATTGTAAAGAAGTTCTATCTGCCACAATTTAGATCAGTTAATCCACAATCAAGTGCAAGATAAAAGCCATACTGTGTTTTTTTGTCCTAGAAATCCCCCCACACTATTTTCAGTCCTCCTTCAGTTAATTGAAAGAGGTCCTATGTTTATGCAAAAAATTTGAAAGTTTTACTTTATACATATGAACTATTGTCAACTGCTGTTGTAAACCATGAAGGACAAATATGCATCTGATGCACCTGGTAATCATTACTGCTGTTGTGTCTTCCAGTGTGGAAGACTTTCCTTCGGGAAATTAACAAGGCAGTTTGTTATCAGCGAATTATACTGTCCTGCTAGGCTAACATGTCAATTTGTCTCAAGGGGCTGCAAGTTGTTCATGTGGTATTATTATTGTTGTTGTTATTTCTTCTTGGAAACTTAGTTACTTCCAGTGCCAAGAAGCTAGAGATGACTCATTGTTTCCCAAAAATATGTAAATTGCTTGAGAAAGACTTTGCTTTCTATAAGGTATATATTTTCATTATCTCACTCACTGTTACCTCTGGTTAATCACATTTTGTGGGTTTATAAAACAATAACACTGTGTTTAGTATTTACCAGCAACACAAATTTATTTACTGGTTCACATGGATACATATGTACACCAAAAGCAATAACCTTCCTTTCATACCACCATCAGATCTCTGAAAAGCCATTGCCTGTCTCTAGCCCTGGTGTTATTGCTGTTGTTTTCTGGCACTGATCATCAGTGCAATCCTATGCAGAGTTAAAGGTAAAGGTTCCCTTGCTCAAAAGCCAGTCGAATCCGACTCTAGGGTTGCGGTGCTCATCTCCGTTTCAAAGCCGAAGAGCCAGCGCTGTCCGAAGACATTTCCATGGTCATGTGGCCGGCATGACTAAACACTAAGGTGCATGGAACGCTGTTACCTTCCCACCGAAGTGGTACCTATTTATCTACTTGCAATTTCTTGCTTTCGAACTGCTAGGTTGGCAGGAGCTGGAACTAGAGACGGGAGCTCACTCCATCTTGCGGCACCTAGGTCTTGAACTGCTGAACTACTGACCTTCCACAGCCTGCAGTTCAGCGTCTTAACCACTTGAGCCACCGCAGCTCCTATGCAGAGTTACCTCCTCCTAAATCCTTTGAAGCCTACTGAAAGACTGCATTGTAAATATCTCTCCAGAAATTATCTATTAGTAAAGTCATCATTTGAATTAAGCAAGGGTGGAAGCCAGGACAGCAACACGTGGTATCTATCTGGCTCATTACCACCATTCTCAGGTTGAGACACTAGCAAATAGCTCAGTCATCCCTCCTGCCCCATGGGAAATGCAATGGTGGTTTTCCCAGAGTCCTCACAATCTTATACATCTCATCCACTTAATGTGAAAGATGATGAACATAGGCATGTACATCACGCAGTATATGACCCAGTAATATGGGATCGATCAACCACCTTCGTTGGAATGCATTGTATTTTAGATGACAAGTGGGAGGCTAATTGTTAAGTTCAAATCCCTTCTCTAACATGTGCAGACAATGCAGTTTTTTAAATGGGGGGGGATTTAAATCCCCAGTGTATTTTTTAAAATTTTTCAGATCTTTCTGCAAACCTGGAGAGTACGCCAAGTTTGCAGAAAAATACATTTTGCGTTGGTGTGGTCCTGATCCACAGATTTAAGTATCCACAGGCGGGGGCCACACATCACTATTAGATGCACAGATAAGCTACATGCAACTCTTAGTGCTGTTCATCAGAATCTGCTTCACACATTGCAGTCAGTATGTGTTAAATACTGTAAAAGTCGAAACAGATGCATGGAAGTCCATAGACTGTATCTGTTGCTGAGTTTTATTATTTCTGATTTGAGGTAGAGAAGAAAAGATCCAAATACCCCCCATCTGCCTGTCAAAAATTCCTCCATTTTATATAACACAGTTGTGAGGCCTGGTTTACATGTGGTGCTGGTGAAACTGGTCTGCTACCTGTGCAAGAAGCCCATGCAGCACCCATCCAAGCTACAGATCTCTACCATTCTAATTATGCACATGTAGTTTAGGACTGGGTGTGAGGGGAAACTGGTTGCCAATAGTGGCTTATTTTAAAGAAAATGGAAGCCGTCTAATCACAGATTTCCAGTGTCTTGTCTTACTGTACTGCTATCAAGTGTCCAGTTCCAACTATAAAATATAGTTACTGAAAAACTCTGAAAAAACATCAGAATCATCAATTGGGACGATCTTTGGCAGGAACAAGAGACTTTTCTGGTTGGATGATGTCCATGTTAGGCATATATCCATTAAGAGACTCTTTCACTTTACTGACTCTCTCACTATCCAGACAAGGAAAGCAGACACTGAGGTGCCAGAATAACAGCTATATCCAAATGTTCCCAAGTATTACTGAATATCTGACATTATTGTACTTGGCTCAGTTATATTAATTATACTAAAGAATAAGTGTAATCTGGGTCAGATCTTGATACATTATTATCCAAACTTAAATCCCAATTTAGAGTCTGATTTACTAGCTGTATTTCAGATTGTAGGTTGTTTAAACTGGTAGATTCCTCTATTAATTTCCTCCATAAACTTTAGGATGTGGGACTGATGACTTTTGCAGGTTTACACGTATTGTTTTTAATGTAAATCTTCAGACCGTGTATTGGCAGATGGGGGAACTGCTGAGGGGGAAAAATACCCCCTATTATTAGCTGAGATCTGTGACAGATTATCACATAATATTTTATTTTCCATGGACATTTTGAGTTGCTTATCCAGGATCCTTTTTGAGTGCTTCAGTCTTTAACCTGAAACTACTTTAAAATATGGAAGGCCACTGTATTGTTTGTTTCATTCTGTAAGCACATTGTTTCAGTGGTTCCATTATTTTGTAACTGTTATTCCTTTTAAAAATATGAAAAAAGGATATTCTGTGACGCCCGCTCCTATACTAATGTATAGGTAAATCCTATTGAGTTCAGTGGCATTTACTCTCAGGTATGTGGGCACATGATTACTGCTTTCATGTTGCAAACATTAGCAGGATTCCTGAGTTTGCTTTGAGTCATGTGCAGGGTCTCAAATTCATTCCTCATCAGGATCTTGTAGTGTCCCAGAGATATAATATGGCCTGGAAAATTATGAATGTGTGAGCCTATTTGGAAGCAGGCATTTTCATCTTCAAATTATAACACTTTTAATGATTACTTGGAGAAATCAAGGAACATTCCAAATGAGAACAATCTCTTCGATACATTACACCAACTGTATGTAATATACTTTGTATTTTATTCACATTTAAGGCATCTTGGCTCAGACTGCCATTTCCCATGCTGCAACTGTTGAGTTTCATATTCAAATAAGAATATATTACTTCACAATTACACTTTTGTAATGCATATTTAGTCAGTGAAAACAAACACTTCCATTACTTTTCAATCAGGAAACCAGACCCAGCCCATAGCTTCCCCACGACAAACGGGAAATCTAGGTCAGTTGAAAACAGGCAATATGACAGTTTCCCAGATGACAATGAAAGACTTAAAAAGCCTAATTCAAGAAAGTATGGCACAGACAGTGGCACAGACAGTGAGGGCAACAGTTGAGGAAATACTACCTACACTTATTAAAAGGGAAATAGAGCCCTTACAAAACATAACGGGGCAAATTAAACTTGAAACGGAAGAAATTAAAAAACAATTAACAGAGAATAAGCATGAAATATCTCAAATTAGGGCCAATAATTAGAAAATGAAAGAGAAAGTAAATGATTTGGGCTTTGAATTACAAGAGCTTAAAAGTAAAAATGAACAAATAGAGGAAACATTGATTAATTTAGAGATGGACCGGGCAGCAACAATAATTAGATGCCAAAATGTTCCAGAAAATTTGGAGAAAAATTTAAAGGAGGTTATAGTACAAAACTTGGGAGAGCAACTACAATTGGGCACTGAAGAAGAAATAGAAACACAAATCGATTCTATCTATAGGAGAAACTTGGCTTATGCAAAAAGACATAAACTACCCCGTGAAGTCCATATTAAGTTCCATAAAAGAGAAATGAGGAATAAAATTCTTAAAGCTGCTAATGAACATAAAGTAACAATACAAGGAGCAGAAATCAGAATACTAAAAGAGACACCCTGGAGGGTTAGGGAAAAAAGACAGAGCTACCAAATCCTTGTTAATATATTAAAGAAAAATGGAATCACATATAGATGGCTGATCCCCGAAGGATTACTATTTCATTATGAAGGAAGAAGACATAAAATTGACTCGGTTTTTAAAGTGGAGAACTTTTTGGAAAAACATGGTGAGGATCTAGGTTGGGATAGAGAAGAAAGTGGAGAAGGAGGTGAGAAAGAAGAAGGAGAATTTGGAGAGGAAGTGGCAGAATTAGAAAAAGAGGTAGTTGAAAAAAAAGAGGGAAAGAAAGGGAAAAGAGGACGAGGTGTCACTCCCTCACAGGTTTTGACCAGATTCCAATACAAGGCTAGGGAGAAATATAATAGTAGAGAGAGATATAACAACGACAATCATGAATAAGGGGCTGAAAATTCTCTCAATCAACGTGAATGGCTTAAATAGCCCTATAAAAAGAAGGAGAATTTTCCAACAAATAAATAAATTGAAAGCAGACATAGTATGTTTACAGGAAACACACATAAAACAGGATGAAGTGAAATACCTCTCAAGGAAAAGTTTGGGTAATGCGTTTATTGCATCAGATATTAAGAAAAAGAGAGGTGTAGTGACATACATTAAAGAACATATTACTGCCAATTATCTGTATGCATCGCAGGACGGAAGGATTATTGCTACGGTAATAAATAGAAATGGAAAAGAGTTGTTATTGATTAATATTTATGCCCCAAATCAGAATCAGGAGAAATTTTATAAAGAAGTTCGGGAAGTATTAAAAATGAAAGAAATTGATAACATTTGTATAATTGGGGATTATAACAGAGTTTTTGAACCAGATTTAGATAGGAAAAGTCAGGGGAAACCGAAAAAATCAGGAATGAAATTACCAAAAATCTTTATACAAACAGCAAGTGAATATAACCTAGTAGATGTATGGAGATCTAGATATCCTAAGAGAAAAGATTATACGTTCTATTCTGCACGGCACAAAGCATGGTCCAGAATTGACATGGTGTGGGCGTCGGTGAAATCACTTAAAGGGTTAATAGAGATAGACATTCTACCGAGTACATTTGCAGATCACAATCCAATAATGTTATCTTTAGAAGATACAAAGAAAACTGGCAGATGGAAACTAAATATGGAATTATTTAGAGATAAGGAGTTGGTTACAAAAGCGAAAGCAGAAATAGCTGATTTTTTTAAAAGGAACTTGCAACCGAATATAGCTATTGATGTTGTATGGGATACATTTAAAGCTTTTATAAGAGGGTGGTGTATTAGTCAAGAAGCATGGAAAAACAAGCAAAGGAGAAGTAAATATGAAAATCTTTGTAGGCAGATAAGACAGGAAGAAGAAAAGGTGAAGAAGAATGATGAATTAGTTGAAATAAAAGCTAAGTTAAAAATTTTACAGCATGAGATTAATCTCTTGCTAACGCAGGAGTTGGCAAGGAAAATGGAATTTACAAAGCAATATCTTTTTGAGAATGCTAATAAGCCATCTAAGTGGCTAATGTATAAATTAAGGAAAGAGAGGGATAAACGTATGATATTGAAATTGAGAAATGGAAAAAATGAAGAAAAATTTGAAATGCAGATGAAAAAAATAGCAGAAGACTTTTTCAAGAAATTGTACCATCAAGAATCCCAAGACGTGGAGGAAATAGTAAATTACTTGGAACAAAATAGCAAAGATGAATTTAGTGAAGATCAGAAACATATACTGAACCAACCCATAACGATGTGTGAAATAACAGAGACTATAAAGAAACAGAAAAAGAAGAAAACACCGGGGCCTGATGGCTTGCCGGCTGAGTTATATCAAATTTTTGAGGATCAGATTACGTTCCCTTTGAAAGATCTGTTACACCAGATTGAAACAACAGGAAAAATGCCGGAATCTTGGAAACATGCAGTCGTCTCCTTAATACATAAACCAAACACCGAGAGAGAAGATATTAAAAATTATAGACCAATATCTCTATTAAACGCAGACTACAAAATTTTTGCTAATATACTGGCGGCCAGATTTAAAAAGGTATTGATACAAAAGATACATCCGGACCAATCAGGTTTTTTGCCGAAAAGACAGATGAAAGCAAATATACGTACAGTGATTAATGTTTTGGAATACTATGAACAGCATGTAGAGAAACAGATGGTATTAATGTGTGTGGACGCTGAGAAAGCTTTCGATAACCTATCCTGGGAGTTCTTGATACAGAAACTTAGATTATGGGATCCTGGAAAGAGGTTTATTACATTGATCCAAGCAATTTATACTAAACAGTTTGCCCAGGTTTCAATTAATGGAGAAATGACACAATCCTTTGAAATATCAAAAGGTGTAAGGCAAGGTTGTCCTTTGTCGCCTCTGTTATATATATATATGCTCTGGAGACACTGAATGATGTAATAAGGAGAAATAGAGCCATACAAGGGCTAAGAGTACAAGGGGAGGAATATAAAATACAGGCATTCGCAGATGACCTTTTATTTATTATAGAAAATCCCTTAGAATCTATGACAGAACTATTACAAGATATTAAAGGATATGGTCAAAAGGCGGGGCTTAAGATTAATGATAAGAAAACGAAAATGTTGACTAAGAATTGTTCAGCGGAAATAGCATCAAAATTGCAAGAGCTAACGAACATGGAAATAGTTAAAAAAGTTAAATATCTGGGTATAACTTTCTCCAATAAGTGTTCTACG
Organism: Gekko gecko; assembly: GCA_029375565.1. Classification (NCBI taxonomy): domain Eukaryota; kingdom Metazoa; phylum Chordata; class Lepidosauria; order Squamata; family Gekkonidae; genus Gekko; species Gekko gecko. The sequence continues at coordinate 13,914,133 of JAPDNY010000003.1, read as the reverse complement.
CTTATGGAAGATAATTATAACAAATTGCTGGAAGATATTAGAAAGGATTTGAATAAATGGAAAGATCTACATATTTCCATGTTGGGAAGGATCGCAACGTTGAAAATGAATATCTTACCTAGGTTTTTGTTTTTAGCACAGAACATACCAATACTTAAGAGGATGAACTATTTTGAAGAATTAGATAAAATTACTAGAAGATTTGTTTGGGCACCTAAAAAGGCAAGGATAAAATGGAAGGTTATGCAAGATAAAAAAGAAAGGGGTGGGTTAGGAGTTCCAAATTGGAGGCTTTATTATGAAGCGGCAGCATTAAATTGGATACGAGAATGGATAGTCCTGGAAAATACTAGATGTTTAGCATTAGAAGGTTTTGATCTCTACATGGGATGGCATGCTTATATCTGGTATGGTAAAGATAAAGTACATACCAATTTTAAACATCATTATCTAAGGGATGCGCTGTTTAAAGTTTGGGATAATATAAGAAGGTGCCATTATAAGAAAACGCCATTATGGGTATCACCATTAGAAGCATTTGTGAAGCCTACTCTTGTTACAGAGGTACATAGAGAAAAATATGAAAATTTGCTAGATAAAAGGGAAAAATTAAAACCAAAAGAGGTTCTAGAAGGGAAACACAACATCAATCTATCATGGTGGGAATATACCCAGTTGAGATCTAGGTATGCTAAAGATATGAAAGAGGGGTTTGAGAGAAACAAAAATGAATTGGATAAGATATGGCTGTCCTCAAGCGATAAGTTGATACAGAAGATTTATAATTGGTTATTGGACGAATATATGAGGGATGAAGTAGTAAGATCATCCATGGTGGCATGGATGCAGGATATGGGACATACAATAGAGCTTGAAGAATGGTATAAGGTTTGGAATAAGATGAAACTTCTAAGGTCAGTACCATATAAAGAAAACGTCTATAAATTACACCATAGGTGGTATTGGTCACCCAATAAAATTGCAAAATGTCAGAAAAACAACTCTAAAATTTGCTGGAAATGTAAATCGAACGTGGGCACTTTTTTCCATATGTGGTGGAGATGCCAAAGAGCACAAAAATATTGGGAAATGGTTCAAAAGATAATAGAAGAAACATTAGGTTTAATGGTAGAACTTAAGCCAGAGATCTATTTGTTAAATATGTTGTCGGAAGAGCGACAAACGCGTCAAGAAACTTATACTTTGTTGTATATCTTAACTATCTCAAGGATTTTGTTTGCTAAATATTGGAAGTCAGACAAAGTACCCACTAGAAAGGAAATTGCCTCAAAACTTATGGAAGCAGTAGAAATGGATAGGATACATGCTGAAATAAATGGTATCAATGATAAAACCGTGTTTAAAAGGTGGTCAGGAGTAAAAAAATGGATAAAATGTAATATAATGTAATAAGGACTCAAAATATAAGAATGTGAATGTATAAGTTTATTGTATATAATGTTAAAACTCCAATAAATATATTTATATATATATATAAAAAA